>NQII01000486.1:720113-851449 GCA_002778355.1 Clitarchus hookeri | reverse complement strand
AAAAACAGCGACTTGATTTACCATAAATTCAAACATTAAACTCACAGTACCACTTCAAAGACTTGGAATTGTTTGACTCAAGTCGTCCCTAGCTTAACTGGGTACTTCTGTCTGTGCGTACGGAAGCACAGTGCGCAGTTAACGGACAGTGCAGTATTTTTTACACGTTTGTTTGCAAAGTCCTTGCTTCGCCGTGAACAGCCAATGTGTTTCGGCACTGCTATTGCCGGTGTAATCTCCTTACGTTGACTTCATTCAGGGTAACCCTCCTCTACGCTAGATAAATGTCTGGCAATTGCAGTTTTCAGGAGCACGCATGTTTTGACGGCAGCAGGCCAGTCCAGCGGCGAACTGTTTGGAAAGGAAGAGCTTCGTGTGTGACTGCCAGGAAGGAACAAAGGAACGGAAGATACGGGAAGGTGGCACAGGGCAGAGGGCTTCGCGGCCCGCAGTGAGAGCTTGCCGTGGCGGATGCTGCCGGTACGCGAGGGCCGGATCGCAGTCATCTATTGTCGTGGGCCAGCCACACCCTGCCGATCCTTTACACTCCCGGCCACCGCTCGCGACGAGAATTCTGTGGACGCATGGGCGTCGAGCAACAGCAGCAGGAATTCCCCCGACGCGTCTGCCTGAGGGGTGACCAAAATAAGGATGTGTTCCCAGCCGGATGACCGAATTCCTTCGTGGGGACCGCGCAACAACTACAGCACGGCGCGGGAAGAACATTCCCTCACACTTGCACAACACTTTTGAAATGACACCCAACCTGGTTCTCCGTGTTATTTTTTTTAACGTACACTGCCGTGCAGTAATTAAATCTTTCATCGAATTCTCAAATCTCAAAACTAGTAGCTGAATCATTCAGAAGACCCTAATGTTTATTGAGAAAAATGGATTATGTTACCAATTGCTGGATCTTCGTATGCTGACTCAGGACGCTGGAAAATTTCGTAATAATTCTCACTTTTGTATCTCCATCTATTTTCACCAGCGAGTTAAACTGATCGTTTACCTATCACATCCGAGCAATTCTGCTACTACATTTTCCTTTGTTCGAAACACATGTTACGGTTTAATACAGATTTGCAAACATGTCGTAAGATAAATGTAAATAACACGCAACTGTACAAATATTTTACCATAACTACAAACGTGTAAGCTATAAAATTCCTGTATTTGTAGCAGTAAATATTAGCAAAAAAATTTTGTAACACTAATGTTGCCATAAATGTGCTACCAATTTATGTTCCTTAGGCTTTACGTAATAAAATATTTTTGCTTGGCTTGTTGTTGGAGGGGGAATGGGGGGGTGGGTTTAACAATATTAGTTCAAGAAAAAGTTTATTATTTCAATTAGTTGTTCTTTTGTTGAAGACAATGTATTTTATTGTGTGCAATATATTAATATAAATAGTGTTTCAACCGCCGTTTTGATTAGACAATTATATTTTACTAAAGAGAAAATAGTTCATTTTGGTTTTGTTGATAAACCTAAATTTTTGTTTTTTAACTATGTAATATTTTAAACATACAAGGGCGTTAAATGTACTTTGTTTTTAATAAATGCAATAAAATTAATAAAAATATTTTTTTTTTTCGTAAATTCGAACGTTTTAATAACGAGAGTGTTTTCCTAACTCTATAAACTATAAAAATCAAGTATGTAAGGTCAGAATTTAATAATAATATTTTTAATGTATATTTATTAATAGAAAAATTTACAATTTAGGTTTCTCTCCATAATTTTCTAAGTCTTAAGCCAAAAGAAGGTTTTGCAACTGTTGTATGCATCGTTTCTACGTAAGTGTTCAACGCCCTCAATTTTTTCAAGAATAAGTCAGGGCATTTTTAACATAACAGGTCGTCTTAGAAGAGTTTAAATTATTTATTTCAAGCTATATATCTCTGTAGTTTTACTTGCTGAATAAGTGATTATACATACGAATTCCTCTAAAGCCTTGATGTTCACATCCGTTGTTGATGCTAGTCAAAATATATAAGTTAAAAAATTTTTATATATTTATTTTACTACATAACATTTTATTTAATATTTTTATATAAGAAAAATTATGACTATATGTTCGGGTATCTATGAAATAATTTTTCTGTTGACATGACTAAAGATAATTTTGAATAGCATTTACAATAAATGGAATCAGACGTAGACAAACGTAACAAATTTAACACGAATATTTTAAATAATTATATTACATGAAAATATATGTATTAGCTGATAATTGGAAATAAATCATTATTATTACTATAGAACTTCATTTTTTGCTAGTCAGGTTAAAATACAAAGTATAACGAACTACAATGAAATAATACACAAATAATTGCATAAAAAAATAACAAAAATCATAACTCATATAAAATATATTATTATAAAATACCGGATTCCTTTCGCTTTTTATTCATTGAAAACGCTAACTATAGTAGGCCTGTGCGCATAAATATTTTAGTCACAATTTAGGATTTACGGTAGGTCTACGTATTTCGAAGAAAAAATGTTTTAATAGTACATCTAGTTCTGTAAACTTATCAGATTTGTGAGTGAATGAAGAGATTTGGACGGCTCTTAACAGCGAGGTCTTAAGAGTCGAGTATCAGTTTAGCCACCCAGGAACACTTAGCAAGCAACTCTTTGGCAATAGAGGCGACGNTACATCTAGTTCTGTAAACTTATCAGATTTGTGAGTGAATGAAGAGATTTGGACGGCTCTTAACAGCGAGGTCTTAAGAGTCGAGTATCAGTTTAGCCACCCAGGAACACTTAGCAAGCAACTCTTTGGCAATAGAGGCGACGCCATTCAATTGTGTTTCTGTAATATAGTTTTTAAACAAAAGCAAACATAATTGGTAGCGTGTTAATAATTAATTCACGCTTTGATAAAGTTATTTTCTTCACAGATATAAAGCGTTGGAATTATTTATGCTTAAGCTTATGAGAGCATAAAAACATGACTAGGGAGAGTTCACGCATGTCCCTTTGAACTGATAAGATAATTCCATAGATAATATGCAAGAGAAGATAGCAATAGTAGCGNAGAGTTCACGCATGTCCCTTTGAACTGATAAGATAATTCCATAGATAATATGCAAGAGAAGATAGCAATAGTAGCGGAAAGTAAACAAGATATAAGATAAGCGTTATCTCAAGGTCATGGAAATAAAAAAAAAAATTGCACAGCTGGTATCTCTCAAGGCTAAATCTTTGTACGCGGCAGAGCACAGTATTACTAGTGTGCTAATGCTGCCGAAGGTGTCGAGGTTATGTTACAGCAAAATGAGAACTACTCAACCGATTTCGTTCAAACAAATTTTATTCTCATTTATTAATTATACACAATCTATACATGGCCAAGAACATGCAAATTTCCAATTGTACCGATTTGCTTCCTATAAATCCATATTTCATCTCCAAGCTCGAACTTCATCTTCTTACGGGAAAACAGAACAGGCGTTGAATAAATACTTATAACAGCAGTCTGATAAACAACACCTTCATGTACAGGCACTATCTTCTAACAAATTATATCACGTGCATCAATTTCAGCCAAACTTGTAAACGTCGGGTTACCAGCATTATGACGCTTACGAAAAATAAAACCCCCAACTCCAAAGGTCCACTACCTGCTTTAGCAGTTATACCTTGCAAACAGAATTCGTACATATAAGTCAAAAGATAATAGCTCTCTTCTACACTGACGACCTTGCGATATGTATCCTTGCGACATGTTGATAAGAATGATGATACGACAAAGAAAAATTACGCAAAATTTTAATAAATATCTTGTAAATAATTTTAAAGTAGAAACATTTGTTCTGTCACTCATATTACCATAATGTTAGTATCAAATCACACTATGTCAGCAAAGTTTATAATTGTCGATCGCATGTAAATGACGAAAGAAAATAAGAATGTTTGACATTTATACTGTGGAACCTGAGTAAAATATAGATAATGAAATATTTAACAGAAGTTTTTATTTGGGTATGGGTTAAACGCGCTATTTCGAGGAATATCACGCGTTATATAGAGTACTAATTGTACCGTGTTCTTACTGTGTACGAAGGATTGCAATGCAACCAAACAAATTATACTTATCTCTATTTAATGTATGTGTTTTGAATTTTGGAATTATGTAGAAAATCCGTACATGATAAGATAACTCGTCTCAACACAGAGCCCAAGTTAAGATGGCTCTTATCGATCAGTAGGAAATTAAAATAAAGAATTGTAACCGTTTGTTTGTACGTTCAACCTACGAGGTGCGCATTATAATTGTATGACACAGCTTTCCGTTCTTAGGGAAGTGAATGGCAGACCCCATCCCTTTTCCAACAATAGAAATTTTGGAATTACGGTGCACATGCAGTAGTAGGCCTAATATTATTAATATTACTTGATTGTGTGCCACGGAGCTTACAAATAACTTATTCAACTGGATTAAAACTAAGGAGATCCATAGCTATGAATTACGTTAGCGATTGTTTGAGGAAGGAAAACAAACTGGGGTAAAACCGTACGCAGTGCAGACGGTTAGTCAAACCAACGACCTAACCAACCAAATACGAGGCATGCATGATTCCGCATGAAAAAAATACCCCCAACAGCAAACCTGTCTAACCCGTTATCTTCTTGCATATTTCAATTGTCACGACGTGGCCACTGTAGCAAAAGAAACCTGTATTAGTAAAACATATTTGATGCGCAGACCTACACATGATGGCTATTAACAATTACACTGAGTACTCATTATTTGATTTTTTTTATTTTGCTGTCAGAAGAGACTCTACCGCAGTATTGAAATTAATCCTATGCATCGCCTTCCAGTTTCACACTTTCAAATGCCAGCGTATAATACAGTATAGGGCAGCGTGTAAATAAATTATTTAATAAAACATCAATTTATGTAGTTGTTTAACAGTTAAAATAGTTTTTGTGAACGTCCGGCGTAACTTTTCTACTGTCTACATTGTGTCGCCGGACGACACATGAAAATAAAAACTATTAATTGAAAAATAAAAAATTTTATAACAGCAAATTTAAGGCTGGAATATATTTCCTTTCACTTAACATTGTATAACATGTTGCATTTATGAGTAGAGATAAAAACACCGATAACTATGATTTAAGTGAGCAAGAGGCGAAAAGTAAATATAATTCAATTGAATAAAATGCTTAAGATTAACATGTAGTTAAAAGTAATGTATATTGAGCGGAACTAGATAGAAGTGATGTCAAGTAAATTAAAATTACATTAGGGAAACAATATTTTTCATGTTCCACTTTACCTAACATGCATGCAAGTGTGCATAACCTATAAATATCAAGCAACGCTGTAAAAATTCTTCGAAGCACAAACATACTTTTTTAACGACATTTCTTACTCAAGAATTATCAGTTGCTACTTAAGTAAACAATACGGTAGGGCGTTTACGTATTGTTTGTAATTCGGTTATAAAATTGCTGTTAATACGCCGGTTGGCGNAGTAAACAATACGGTAGGGCGTTTACGTATTGTTTGTAATTCGGTTATAAAATTGCTGTTAATACGCCGGTTGGCGTTGGAGTTTACCACTTCTCTCCCGAATTCATTTACGAGCTCAAGTGATGCAGTCGTTTATTTCTTGGGGGTGCATNGTTGGAGTTTACCACTTCTCTCCCGAATTCATTTACGAGCTCAAGTGATGCAGTCGTTTATTTCTTGGGGGTGCATTGTACTTGTGTCAAACGTGTTTCTCGCTGGGGGTGCATTGTACTTGTGTCAAACGTGTTTCTCGCTGGGGGTGCATTGTACTTGTGTCAAACGTGTTTCTCGCTGGGGGTGCATTGTACTTGTGTCAAACGTGTTTCTCGCTGGGGGTGCATTGTACTTGTGTCAAACGTGTTTCTCGCTGGGGGTGCATTGTACTTGTGTCAAACGTGTTTCTCGCTGGGGGTGCATTGTACTTGTGTCAAACGTGTTTCTCGCTGGGGGTGCATTGTACTTGTGTCAAACGTGTTTCTCGCTGGGGGTGCATTGTACTTGTGTCAAACGTGTTTCTCGCTGGGGGTGCATTGTACTTGTGTCAAACGTGTTTCTCGCTGGGGGTGCATTGTACTTGTGTCAAACGTGTTTCTCGCTGGGGGTGCATTGTACTTGTGTCAAACGTGTTTCTCGCTGGGGGTGCATTGTACTTGTGTCAAACGTGTTTCTCGCTGGGGGTGCATTGTACTTGTGTCAAACGTGTTTCTCGCTGGGGGTGCATTGTACTTGTGTCAAACGTGTTTCTCGCTGGGGGTGCATTGTACTTGTGTCAAACGTGTTTCTCGCTGGGGGTGCATTGTACTTGTGTCAAACGTGTTTCTCGCTGGGGGTGCATTATACTTGTGTCAAACGTGTTTCTCGCTGGGGGTGCATTATACTTGTGTCAAACGTGTTTCTCGCTGGGGGTGCATTGTACTTGTGTCAAACGTGTTTCTCGCAATCGAACAATGAACAGCGTGTTCGTTGTTGTCAGCATTACCCTTTCAAAAATTAGAGGTGCAAAAATTTCAACAAATCAATTTCTTACAAAGAAGGTACTCAAAACCACCGCCATTGGTTCATTGCTCAGTTCAGTTCTGACCATAAATATAATTTATGCAGTATATGTCCTAGGTCATGGATATAAACAGAAACACACGCAAAATACTTCATATTCTGTTCAATTTCTTTTGTATTTATTATAATATATTTTTTTTGTCGTTATCCTTAAAAATAATATTCCCTAGTTACACATGTTGAGGTATGCATTCAATTGGATTAATCTGTAAATGCTTTACTGTGGATTTTTCGATTTATTTCTATAAGTTGAGCGTCTACATGTGTGTTAAGAAAACACTTTTTATTCCTGTTCTTTGCGGGACCTAGGCATATAAATAAATGTTTTCTAATGCGAATTATGAAATGTATGACTGTGATATTGAAATTTAAACTTCTTTAAAGGTTTGCTCGTCGCTAGTTCTGCTCAAGATATTATTTAGGTAGTATCTATCTACTGATCATTTTTAAGCATGTAATTTATTTCATTTGCTAGATTTCTGTTCAGCCTCTTGCTATTTTAAGTCAGTGCTTATGGTTTTTTATGTAAGAGTACATGGGTCGGAGAATTTGTTCGTGTTCATGGCACAGCAATACGGGAGATAATAAGACTCGCGACCAGCGCCCCATCGCTCAAACGCACAAGGCGCTGGACAGGCGTGCAGCGCTTCTGTCGTCACGTTTCCTCTGCAAACTAGATAATTAACAGTGGAACTTTATTACACGTGATGAAAGCCCATAGAAGTAACTACGACTCTGCGGGTTTACCTTTTTCCACTACCTCGTAAGGAAACGGCCCAGGCAAGCTCCAAAATAACACTATTTCTGCCTACCTCCTGTGGTGCAGTCGGTTGGAACGCCGCCGGTCTGAGGCGAGTCAGATTCTGGGCTCGAATCATACGTAAAGCATGGGTGTTAGTTTAAGTTACGGCATAAGTTAGTTTGTAAGCTGTCCGCTGATAAGCCTTCAGGCATAGCACCAGAAAGATGTTACTAAGCCCTATCCAATCGAATACAAAGTTTTTTCCAAATTTGCAAATTTTTGTCAAACTCGTAGTATGATAGAAATAATACCGTATAGGATTATATAATTGTTATTGCTTATATTCTGAGAAAAAACGCATTCTCAGGACATAAGTTTACTAAGATAATCATAAACGCGTTAATTACGAATGTACAGAAATAATGTCCGGACTACTAACTCTAAACAATACACATGACAGAAAACAGGTACAAAATAAATACGAGCACGTGGTACAAACAACAACAAAATATAGACAAATAGAGCATAACTCAGTTAAAAAAATATGTTTTTGAAAATAAATTCGTTAAAGTGTGGAAAGTGTAAAAGTAAAGAAATAAAAATATGTACGTTAGGAGCCTGGGGTTATTTGTACGATATCAATTTGAAATGGGTGTGGCTGGAGTTGAAGGAGGAACGTACGTGAGAAGTGCTTTGCCTAAGTGAATGTGAGTCGGGCAGAATTATTGAAGTGGGGGGTGCGAGGTATGCGAGGTGCTTGCTACCTGGGCCGGGCTGGCCGTGCGCACCGAGCGGAAGGAACTGCAGCCTCCAGCCAGCTGCTGCGCTCCCACCGGCCGCCACCGATCCTCCTCGCAACTTCTCCTGCCTGCCACGCTACCGTCACCACATCTCGCCCTACCAAATAAAAAAACACACACTTTGTAAAAAGAGAAGACATTTCTTTTAAAAGAAGGACAACTCATTTTCAGTAGCGTCGCAAATACAACTACACATTTTTTCGCATGTAACTTAACACTTACAATGTTTAAATCAATGTGAAGGGGTTGGGGCTGTTTTATCAAGTATCTACTATTTCAAGCAAACTATTTTCAAAAGCTAGATTAATAGAATATAATAATATATCCGTTTGCAGTGTATACACAACTAAACATTTTAAAGCACATTTTTAAGCACTGCAGTACGAAAAATTGTTCCTATTTGGAAATATTTAAAAAATCGTAAACATTCACAACGTCAAAGAACATAAAGCCGTTTTTGTATGGCTAACCAAATGAATGTTGGAAACACAAACATAACATTTTATTTTCGCACGAAACTTAATTAAATCAAAATAATTAGAAGAAAAATGCTATATTTTACCAGGAAAAAAATGACGGAAATTTTTTATCACAGCGTAAAATAAGGCCAGACGCACACATGCTTAAAAAGGAGGACATGTCCTTTTCCCAGACGTCTTCTGGTAACCCTAGCCGTGGCCGGCACCTCGACTGAAGCTGAGTTATTAAGCGTTAACTAAAGAAATATTACTCGTACAGAAGAACTCAGTGTGGATTTTTTACCGTGTTGGTTCACAATAGAATTAAGCACGTTATATGCATGATTGTGTTTTACTTAAGCGTTTAAAAAAATTGTTATATTTGGTATCTCAAATAAAACTTGTGTGGTAGTACCAATCAGAACAGAGTAGCAAGTGCTGTTGGCTTTTGTTAAAAATCTGTAAATTTATTTCAATATTTAGAACAAAATATTTCCTACAGATATTAATGAACAACTATTTGTACACACACTTAAATAAAGTTTAAACAGATNAATATTCCCTAGTTACACATGTTGAGGTATGCATTCAATTGGATTAATCTGTAAATGCTTTACTGTGGATTTTTCGGTTTTTTTCTATAAGTTGAGCGTCTACATGTGTGTTAAGAAAACACTTTTTATGCCTGTTCTTTGCGGGACCTAGGCATATAAATAAATGTTTTCTAATGCGAATTATGAAATGTATGACTCTGATATTGAAATTTAAACTTCTTTAAACGTTTGCTCGTCTCTAGTTCTGCTCAAGATATTATTTAGGTAGTATCTATCTACTGATCATTTTTAAGCATGTAATTTATTTCATTTGCTAGATTTCTGTTCAGCCTCTTGCTATTTTAAGTCAGTGCTTATGGTTTTTTATGTAAGAGTACATGGGTCGGAGAATTTGTTCGTGTTCATGGCACAGCAATACGGGAGATAATAAGACTCGCGACCAGCGCCCCATCGCTCAAACGCACAAGGCGCTGGACAGGCGTGCAGCGCTTCTGTCGTCACGTTTCCTCTGCAAACTAGATAATTAACAGTGGAACTTTATTACACGTGATGAAAGCCCATAGAAGTAACTACGACTCTGCGGGTTTACCTTTTTCCACTACCTCGTAAGGAAACGGCCCAGGCAAGCTCCAAAATAACACTATTTCTGCCTACCTCCTGTGGTGCAGTCGGTTGGAACGCCGCCGGTCTGAGGCGAGTCAGATTCTGGGCTCGAATCATACGTAAAGCATGGGTGTTAGTTTAAGTTGCGGCATAAGTTAGTTTGTAAGCTGTCCGCTGATAAGCCTTCAGGCATAGCACCAGAAAGATGTTACTAAGCCCTATCCAATCGAATACAAAGTTTTTTCCAATTTTGCAAATTTTTGTCAAACTCGTAGTATGATAGAAATAATACCGTATAGGATTATATAATTGTTATTTCTTATATTCTGAGAAAAAACACATTCTCAGGACATAAGTTTACTAAGATAATCATAAACGCGTTAATTACGAATGTACAGAAATAATGTCCGGACTACTAACTCTAAACAATACACATGACAGAAAACAGGTACAAAATAAATACGAGCACATGGTACAAACAACAACAAAATATAGACAAATAGAGCACAACTCAGTTAAAAAAATATGTTTTTGAAAATAAATTCGTTAAAGTGTGGAAAGTGTAAAAGTAAAGAAATAAAAATATGTACGTTAGGAGCCTGGGGTTATTTGTACGATATCAATTTGAAATGGGTGTGGCTGGAGTTGAAGGAGGAACGTACGTGAGAAGTGCTTTGCCTAAGTGAATGTGAGTCGGGCAGAATAATTGAAGTGGGGGGTGCGAGGTATGCGAGGTGCTTGCTACCTGGGCCGGGCTGGCCGTGCGCACCGAGCGGAAGGAACTGCAGCCTCCAGCCAGCTGCTGCGCTCCCACCGGCCGCCACCGATCCTCCTCGCAACTTCTCCTGCCTGCCACGCTACCGTCACCACATCTCGCCCTACCAAATAAAAAAACACACACTTTGTAAAAAGAGAAGACATTTCTTTTAAAAGAAGGACAACTCATTTTCAGTAGCGTCGCAAATACAACTACACATTTTTTCGCATGTAACTTAACACTTACAATGTTTAAATCAATGTGAAGGGGTTGGGGCTGTTTGATCAAGTATCTACTATTTCAAGCAAACTATTTTCAAAAGCTAGATTAATAGAATATAATAATATATCCGTTTGCAGTGTATACACAACTAAACATTTTAAAGCACATTTTTAAGCACTGCAGTACGAAAAATTGTTCCTATTTGGAAATATTTAAAAAATCGTAAACATTCACAACGTCAAAGAACATAAAGCCGTTTTTGTATGGCTAACCAAACGAATGTTGGAAACACAAACATAACATTTTATTTTCGCACGAAACTTAATTAAATCAAAATAATTAGAAGAAAAATGCTATATTTTACCAGGGCAAAAATGACGGAAATTTTTTATCACAGCGTAAAATAAGGCCAGACGCACACATGCTTAAAAAGGAGGACATGTCCTTTTCCCAGACGTCTTCTGGTAACCCTAGCCGTGGCCGGCACCTCGACTAAAGCTGAGTTATTAAGCGTTAACTAAAGAAATAATTTTCGTACAGAAGAACTCAGTGTGGATTTTTTACCGTGTTGGTTCACAATAGAATTAAGCACGTTATATGCATGATTGTGTTTTACTTAAGCGTTTAAAAAAATTGTTATATTTGGTATCTCAAATAAAACTTGTGTGGTGGTGACCAATCAGAACAGAGTAGCAAGTGCTGTTGGCTTTTGTTTAAAATCTGTAAATTTATTTCAATATTTAGAGATGTTTAGAACAAAATATTTCCTACAGATATTAATGAACAACTATTTGTACACACACTTAAATAAAGTTTAAACAGATCNTTTAGAACAAAATATTTCCTACAGATATTAATGAACAACTATTTGTACACACACTTAAATAAAGTTTAAACAGATCACAGCGTAACTTCCAGTGTCACAAAGTCCATTTTCAATTGCATCTCACTAGAAAATCGGAGGTTTTATTACAAGTATAAAGATTTATTTTAATGTTTAAAATTTTAATAATAAAATAATATTGCTGTATGTGATGTACAACCACTCATTGATGCCAAAAATTAAAACGGGCATAAGTCGGACTTGGTCGAGTTATCTCTCCAGCACTCTGTATTCCTACACCTTGTTATTTCTCTTTCCGGTTTGTTACCTATCCTAGTAAGACATGATTTAATACTTCTAGAGTTAGCCACGAGCCAACGCCTTGCTCCTTTTATCTCCTATTGATAGCTGTCTCGAAGCGCAGCTTAGGAAGTTTGCCTTCCTCTGTTTCATTAGAGCAGTTGTCTCTTGGACTATCGACCATCCAGTAAGTGNGCGCAGCTTAGGAAGTTTGCCTTCCTCTGTTTCATTAGAGCAGTTGTCTCTTGGACTATCGACCATCCAGTAAGTGCTTGGATGTACTTACGTGCGTAACCACAAGCGTGGCTCAAATGAGGTTGCAAATAATTTATTTCGCCCTCTNAAGTGCTTGGATGTACTTACGTGCGTAACCACAAGCGTGGCTCAAATGAGGTTGCAAATAATTTATTTCGCCCTCTATGAAACGCAATTCTGGAGTGCTCCTTCCACAGAATATGTTATTCGAGTTAGGGAAATATGGCTATGACTTCCGAGACAGTGACACTTGTACGCTCAATCGGTACAGACACCTCCAGCTTACACGCCAGTTCACCAGAAAACTAAGACCCAATCTGGGGCACTCATGCGCCACTCATGCCTTCCTATCTTGTCACTGTGACAGCCGAACACAATACCACCGCTGTTCCGCTAAAGTGCTATCCTAACCTGTACTGCGTGTCTTGGTCAGTACTGGAACTGTGTCGTCGCTCACTGTGTCAATCCATAACTGAGATGGAATTTTCCCTTATATCTTAAACAGCATGTGGATTTTCTACTACTGCCAGCAGAAGCACAAACTTAGCGGATAGGTGAACATAAAAACAAGAAAAATAGCCTATCGATCAGCTTGTAGGTTAGCTTGGTATTTTTAAGTGTTACACCAGNGGTGAACATAAAAACAAGAAAAATAGCCTATCGATCAGCTTGTAGGTTAGCTTGGTATTTTTAAGTGTTACACCAGGGTGCCTTTTTTTCTAAGTCATCAGGATTTTTTCATGTTTTTCAGACTTTTGGTCTTAATGATCCCATACCTAAGTATTTCAATGTCTTTCCTAGTGGTTGAGCCTAGCTGTCGTTTATTGGACGAGAAAAACAAGGGTTGACTACTATCCCTGGTAGTGAGTATACCATTAGGGTACACTGAGAAAAAGGTTTTGTTAAATCAAACAAATTTTTGTTGGTCCAAATAAATTATTTGTTTGTATAGGGGCAGTTAAATATTTTGTTGCAGAAACCAAATTATTTTGTGGTTCTTACTAGGTTGCTCCAGACAAAGATTTGTTTGGTACAACTAAAGATTTGTTTGGCTCCACGTACATTAAATAGTTTGGATTGAAATAAAAAATTTTGAAAATTCGGCTGAGATTCAAACCAAGATCCCCTGCGTCCAAGCGCTACGCATTAATAACCTCAGCTAATGTAAATACGTATGGAACCGTTTGGTTTTCAATTTGATATACTTATAGAACTGGACAATGTGCGAAAACAAATTTTCACAAGTTTTTCTTTTCAGTTTCCGGTCGAAATTGATTTATAAGTGTGTTTATACGATTTATTAAGCATCAATAGATTCACTAACAAACACTGTTACTATCATAATTGTCAAAAAAAATAAAAAACAAACCCTTGAACTGTATTTTTGAACGAAGACAATCAAATGAGTTGCCAAGCAAATATATAAAGATGATTTAACCAAATATTTAGTTAACAGTAAAATTTATTCTGCCTAACGCAGAGATTTTGTTTATTCAAACGTGTATTTTGTTAGATGGACAAAAGCATTTTTGCTGCTTTTAAAATTTTGTTTGCTAAACCAAATATTTTTAGGGCAACGATATATACTTTTGACTCTATACAAAAAAATATTTTGTTAAATTTTTTCTCAGTGCAGGGCGATTACCAGATTGGTTTTCTTCTTTATATCTATTGGCAATTTTAATTTTGTGTGTTCGGGGGCAATTACAAAAAGCACATAGTACTGAGTTTTCTATGCGTTTATACTTTCAAAAAAGTTCTTCATTGTCGTCCTGTTGAAAATGGTGGCAGCCATTTTGAATATTTGTGACAGTTTTCGTGATTTTTAAAGCGTTTTCGCAAGACGCTAGCCATATTTATTTGTTTCATTGGTGTACGTCAAATAAAATCGAAAAATACGTCATTCTTGTTTAATAAAATAAAATTAACATTTTCATTCAGCAGTCTATTATAATGTTAAGTAAACGCAATATATAAATTTCCCTAATTACACTTATTAAAATTATTAAATTGGTGAAATATATTTAAAAAATTCAGTCACCTGAATTTAAAAAAAAAATTAACTGATTGTTAGGCCGTATAAAATATGGCAGAACAAAATCCATTATAATTAATTTTCGTAACTACATCCATAACAATAAAGTAATATGTGGATAATATTTTTAATAAAGAATCCAAAACCATACGAGTATTATTATTATTTTCTTAATTTATAGTCAAAATGTATGAACCGTAAGGCAGATTCTACATATGTATATTCCAATTACTATAATAATAGGAATGTATTATTAAGTCAAGTATTTTTGTAATCAAATTGGTTTCTACTGAAAAATATTTATTTTTAACTCTTATTTTTACACACTAAAATAAATAGTTTGTAATTTATTTACACAAAAATAATACTATTTTTTCTTAACTAAGTTACATAGGTAGATTTTAGGTATACGAACATAATAGCATTTGGAACTGGATTAAGATTCGTACGCAATCTTGGATTGGCTCAAGTATGTCCACCATTTTGCGTCGGCAATCTTGGGTTTGTCCATTAAATACTGGCGCAATCGTTGCAATTGTCACTGTTACCATTTTGCTTCTGGACGCCATCATTTTTTAAATTGTAATTGTCTTCCATCCGCCATTTTGTTTGCCTTATACATCTTGCTAAAATCAGCCTTTTTTTATTTTCGTTTGCTTCTGGTGACCAGTTTCTTCGATTGGCATTTTTTTTCTCTTTTATATGTGTCAAAGGTGGCCACTATGTTCATTTAAAGATTTGTTGGTTCGAGTTTATCACCTGAACTCACTATGCTCGTTTATAGATTTTACTCCTAGAGAGTGACTCAGGTGGTAGCTACCATGTTGTTTTTTTTTTTTTTTTTTTCATTTTCTGCTAGAGTGCACTGGTATCACCCATCATTGTTTCACTCGTCGTCTGACAGCTGGCATTGGTTGGTGTCACCAAAGTCGACTCTTAAGGTTGAAGTATAGGTTGTCTGTTGTGTGACTCTCATACTAATTTTCATATGTATAATATGGCAGCTCAAAAATCTCGTTCATGGTCAGTGAGCCACGAACTTGGACCTTGGATTAGCAGGCATACATCTAAGCTTGATGAGCTATAACATTTGTATAGTTGGAACTTTAAGTGATATATATGAAAACATTGTATGTACTTTGAGTTATGGAAATTTATATTCTAAGGGAAAAAAACATGGATTTTTTCATTATATGTTAAAAAAATTACTTGATACAATATTTTTTTATACTTAAAGTTCTCCTACCAATCATTTAATTTATATTTTTGTATTTTAAAATATTACTCCTTAAGGTGGGCCGCCTACCTGGCTCTTGAAATACGTTGGAGCGTGTTTGGAAAAAGAGCTTTTTGTGAAGCCATTAAATGTGTCACCTTCAGATTTACCTACGAAAAGAAAGTACATTCCACTCTAATACGGAATGGTACTTTCAAGACACTAAGCAGACTTGAAACATCAGTTTAATGTCCTCTAACATAGCTAAAACAGCTTTTACAGAATTCTGTATCTGAAATTATACTAAATAGATACATGCGAAATTATTTAATAGCCATGCCTGGACTTTGCTACAGAGTCGCATCCAATAAAAGTATATGTTCACCGCTTAAAGTCACAGTTAGGAGAGTCGCCGATGAGAAGCCCTCACGCCAATTGAATACCTTGCAAGTAAAGGCGATACAATGGGAGAAATTTTTTGTGACTATCTATTTGCAAGCACTTGATATTGTTTCCCTTTCCAGCCAGCACGAGAATAAGAATAGTAATTGTAAGAATAAATAATGTATCCTTTTCACAGTGCAGGTAAGGCCCCGTGAGGTCCAGTACTATTGACTTGAAATAAAGTTTTGCTACACAATATTTCTGCTGTTTTGGTTATCCATTTGTCGAACTTTGAGGGTATTACACGAGCAACACACATTTAGATACCTCCGCAGGTGACTCGTTTTTGTCTGGACCAATAATTCTAGTAAATAAATATTTTCTGTATTTGTCCGCCAATGGCGTGTCCAGCTCAGGTTTCCTTGTGTGCATATTGTAACATTAATTGGCTGATTTATCTAGGCACAAACACTCTCCATACACTGTTGTCGCCAAGTGGTGACGATTCCACAGGCCNATTAATTGGCTGATTTATCTAGGCACAAACACTCTCCATACACTGTTGTCGCCAAGTGGTGACGATTCCACAGGCCAATCAAGGATGTGCCGATAAAAAAATTATTTTGCGCACTGGTGATGTGGCTTACGTTAGTACAGTGTATTTCAAAAATTCAGGATGGAATAGGTTTTCGTGTGTAACATCACACAGTGGTGTTTCAAATAGATATAAAGCATAGCCGTAACATCGTCGAGACTTATGAATGTGGAAAAGAGAATAACACTGGCCAAGAAAGGACTCCAAATTTGCAAAGGACTTTGATTAAAAAGTTGGTTACAAACAAAACAAGACACACCTCAAAAATGTCCATGTAACTGTAAGCAGGCAAGAAAAATTCAATCCTTAGTAAGGGATACGATCACCCCTGTGTACGATGCATAATATGTACCACCTGATCATGTTCAATATGATGTCGACGAGTACTTAAGGTTTCATGGCCCATTTATTTTGTAGAGTCTATCGCAGCTGTTGAATCGTTGTTGTTGGCTGGTGACGTGCTGCCAGGCATATCCCGACGACTGTCCACACATATTCAACGGGATTTGACAAAATAACATATTAAAACTTTGCCAGTAATTCATAGGACATCCTGCATACGAAAATGTTATTAATCATACACCAAGCACCTTTTTAGTAATTTACAGGGTTAAGAATGATTCCATACCCATTTAAACACTGGTTTCATGTTTAATAAATAAGGCCTGGTGTTGCATTCATTTTCGGGACATAAATTTGATCTTACCTAATTATTGCAAAAGCTCTCACTGTATTAAATTTCTAATGTCACTTAGACGCATCTTTACACACAATTACTAAGCTGACGCATGTGTTGTTTCGTGGTTGTCGGTTGGCCAGAGTGACGCGTGGTGNTGCAAAAGCTCTCACTGTATTAAATTTCTAATGTCACTTAGACGCATCTTTACACACAATTACTAAGCTGACGCATGTGTTGTTTCGTGGTTGTCGGTTGGCCAGAGTGACGCGTGGTGTATTCATTAATCGAAACCCTGTTTCTCAGTAGAATTCAGTGCGAGCATGTGTTGGCGCATCACCATCCTGGCTGGACGCATTATGGGCTCAGATTTGGAGGAGATGTTTTGCGTCAATATGTAACCAAAATTATAGGATACTCAACCAAACATAACACACATTTTTCGAAGTGCTAAGCAATAGTAAAATATAATAATGACATACATAGAAATTACTACCTATGTTTTTNAACACACATTTTTCGAAGTGCTAAGCAATAGTAAAATATAATAATGACATACATAGAAATTACTACCTATGTTTTTAAGAATAAGACGTATTCATATTAAATCATATTATTAATTACAATGGAACAAAACATTTTGTCATGAAGTCNTTTTTTAAGAATAAGACGTATTCATATTAAATCATATTATTAATTACAATGGAACAAAACATTTTGTCATGAAGTCAGCGATACACCACTAGTAATTAGCACTTAGCTGCTTTGTGTGACGCAGTAGTAAAGCAATCTGTAAANCATGAAGTCAGCGATACACCACTAGTAATTAGCACTTAGCTGCTTTGTGTGACGCAGTAGTAAAGCAATCTGTAAATATATTTAAAAGTATGTAAGAATATAATCACAAATATTTTAAAATAATTTCTTAACAATTATTTGCTGTTTAAAAAAGGTATGGTTATCATCAGATTGTATTTAGCTTGACTTGTAAGTGTGAAATATTTTAAGCTAATTTTGATGCACTTTCACATTCCCTAAACGNCATGAAGTCAGCGATACACCACTAGTAATTAGCACTTAGCTGCTTTGTGTGACGCAGTAGTAAAGCAATCTGTAAACATATTTAAAAGTATGTAAGAATATAATCACAAATATTTTAAAATAATTTCTTAACAAGTATTTGCTCTTTAAAAAAGGTATGGTTATCATTAGATTGTATTTAGCTTGACTTGTAAGTGTGAAATATTTTAAGCTAATTTTGATGCACTTTCACATTCCCTAAACGACTTCAAACTTTGCACACAAACGTAATTCCGATTATAGTACATTAGTTTTATAATTACATCATGTTTTACAGTACACTTGTACAGATGTACTTTCTGAAACGACAAAACAAAACATGGTATAGTTTTGAAAGTGAAACCATGAAGAAATTCTTGGTGTTTTCTTCACGGAGTTTTCCATTCTGTCCACGACAGGAGACTTAAGAAATCCGTGTTTTTGACCACTTGTCATGCGGAACTTGGGTGTAAGTAAAAAAGGTAATGACATCTGTCCCCTTTTGAGTCTGAAAAAATAATATGCATAAAATAATTTATTGTAAAAAAAAAAATTTATAACAAAGCCTTTTATTATATTATACTAAAAATGTAAAAATTTTCATAACTGCCAAAATGACTCACAAAGAATAATTCCTTCATAGTACTAAAATAATAGCGATGAGCATTGTGATTAATTAATAAACTTAATATAAGTGAATAAAGATTACTGCTTAATTTCATAATTTAATCTTGTCTGTTTATCTAGTACATCTGAAGACATATTTTTATGAGAGAAATTAGGCTGTTTGCAAGTAAGTGGAAAGAAGCCTAACTTTATATTTTTCCCTGGAAAGTAGATACCAAGCTAAACGATACACCATCCGAGAAAAAAATTATATAAATTTCTACGTATACAGTAAAACAGTTCCCATCGCAAGAAATTAAAATAAGTAACTCATTTATTCTGTCATTATATATGCATTTATTAATTATAAAACATATGATGTGTGCTGTGGGGCTCATGACCAAAAAAAATTAAACACATTTACTTTTTGATAGAGAGAATATAAACCAGGTATCCTTTCCTTGGTACTTCCCGTACTTGAAATGTTATTGACATATAATGGCGGAATATTGCCTATATTTTTAAGCATGGTATTTTGAGAAATCTTATCAGGGCGCATACGATTGAGATGTCATATCGATTATGTAACAAAAGGACAGGTTCAACATATTGCATTAATGAGGTATGCACTTAACCCCCCCTTCACCTTAATAAAAAAAAAACTCAGCACCATAACCCTAAATTACCAACACCCCTCACTAGCACCTTAACCTCCATCCAATCTTGCCATCTCCCCTTCCCACCCTCCTCCACTACACCCTCTACGACCCTTTTTCAAAACCACCCTAACTAGTATTATAAATGCGAAAGTGTGTTTATTTGTTTGTTTGTTTGTTTGTTTGTCCTTTCACGTTGCAAAGAAGCAACGGATCGTCGTGATTTTTTGTACAGAGATAGATAGAGGCCCAAGAAGTGACAAAGGCTACTGTTTATTCCAAAAAAATTACTCATTTCTCAGGAAAAAAATATTACTAAAAATAGCGCTCGGGGTACAATGTTGCGTCAATGTAAATTGTTAGTGTAGGACGACGTCGCAACGGAGCAACGGATCAATGTAATTTTTTGCACAGAGGTAGATGGGGGGCCGGGAAGTGAAATAGGATACTTTTCATCCCGAGAAAAAATCTCATTCCCTCGGGGAAATTCTTATTGGAAAATGAAATAGTACACAAACGGAATAACAATGCAACGTCACAACCAAGCAACAGATCGACGTAATTTCTTGTACAGAAAAAGTTGGAGGGCTGAAAGGTGATATAAGCTACTTTTTATCGTGAGAAAATATTGAAAAAAATTTGCAAACTACAATAGTGAATCATGTCGGAAAAAAGTTTGCCGCCAGCGCACTCTCTTGCAATATGCTGTCTAAACCGTTAAAGATGGAACAATATCATGTAGTAAAGAATTGCGTAGAATAAAAAGGCCTATAAAAACTCCGCGGTAGCATATATCTATCTATAACAGAGAAATACTAATACGTGTTTTTCCCCTTTAATTCACCAAAACGTTGAGTTTTAGAATTCGTATAGAGTATATAAGATTAACACTAAGAAAAATTCAACNTTGCCGCCAGCGCACTCTCTTGCAATATGCTGTCTAAACCGTTAAAGATGGAACAATATCATGTAGTAAAGAATTGCGTAGAATAAAAATACCTATAAAAACTCCGCGGTAGCATATATCTATCTATAACAGAGAAATACTAATAAGTGATTTTTCCCTTTAATTCACCAAAACGTTGAGTTTTAGAATTCGTATAGAGTATATAAGATTAACACTAAGAAAAATTCAACNCCCCTTTAATTCACCAAAACGTTGAGTTTTAGAATTCGTATAGAGTATATAAGATTAACACTAAGAAAAATTCAACTTTATTAAAAAAAAACGTAAACAATAATTCTGTAGTCCACGCGAGCGGAGCCGTGGGCACAGTTAGTATATATTTATATACAAACATACATATATAAATATATAAAAATTATTCTGATTTATATCATTGCCCAAAACATCGTCGGGAATTATACTGAAAGTATCAACACATACCCACCCCCCCCCTCAAAGATAAAGATACTCACCCACTCCGCACACCTCATATCCCACGACTCCCCACCCCCCTGGATTTTTCTTATCTCATTACNGTAGTGACTTTGAGATCCTTGTGACATTGACTAGGCTAGTAACCAGAGAAGACACTTCGTTCAGTCGAGCTATTCCAGCCCAAGAACTCCTTGCTGTCATACTGTTGTTTCTGGCAATGTGAAATACATACCATTCGCTTATGTACATGTATAAGAGTTCAAAGCAAGCCATTTATAAATTCATCCCAGAAGTTTGTGCTGCTTTGATCAGCATTCTGCGATTATATAATAATGTAAGAATCTTAAACACTCATTACTTCTAAAAACGTTCTTTTATTTGAGTATGTAAAGGAAAAATAATATAATGACAAATTTCAAAACGTCTCTTTTTTGTACAAAAACTAGTCAAAGTATATAGACAGCATTCGAAATATATGAAGCAGGCTCAAAGGTCTATCACGATAGTATCAATGGAATCACTGTCGTTGCTTTCTGTGTCGTAGCATGATCTTCTTCTCAAAGCAGGGTTCATCAAGGCTGTTGACACGGCTCGGTGGACTTATGCCTACAATTGGTAGCGCCAGGTTTGGGAACTGAGGAAATCTTAGGAAAGGGGCTTGGTATAGAAAACGCAGTGGAGGGAGCTCGCGAAATCACACGTGGGAAGTAAGAATATGGCTGTGGATGAAATGTAGTAGAAGGATTAGAGTACTTCTCCATCTCCGCATCGTATAAAACATTGCTGATCAGTTANTCTCCATCTCCGCATCGTATAAAACATTGCTGATCAGTTGTTTCGTAATTAGTTTAGCATGAGATGATGAGAGGTTCATTATACGCATCCCGACTTGTTCTCCAAACATAGTATACTGGTCTCACACTATCGTACTAGCTGACTGTATAACTCTCATAATATCAAGAGCTTCTTCTGTTGCCAAAATTTTCGATCTTTTCGATCTGAAGCCTTGAAGTTACGTTGGTGATTTAAACGGTCGTTTATTTTCTGTAGCACACAATGTTGATTGTGTTCCAGGAGATATATCTCCTGGTGGCCTTATTGGCTGATCCACATTGCATTCAACAGCTGGATTACTTTCTTGTGCCTCAGAACTTGTTAGGTCCTGAAAAAAAGTATATATTATGAAATAACGATACACAATAAACTAAATGTAAGTAGATCCTACTAAAATGATAGGTTCAGTCATGCAGCACAGCTACAAAAGTGAATTTACCAAAAATAAGTAAGACTGTAAATGGAATGGAATTATAATATGAATAATAGCTAATACAATATTAAGGTAAAACTCGTAGAACAGTTTGTATTGCAATAAGTTATCGTTTAACGACGCTAGGTGGTGCCTATTAAAAATGTCGTTAAGTAAAGTGAATTTAAATAAATTTATTAGTTTAAAAATGGCGATATGTTAAATAAGCAGATTCCAAAAATACAATGTAATTAAAAATACAATAAAACGTATGTTAATTATTTAATAATGCAGGATGGTCCACCTACCGTAGACATCCAAAATATTTCTGAAATAGTTGCAGATCACGAAATTCCGTTTTGCGAAATGAAATTACGTACGGTGGCAAGTAATTTGCTGCAAAGTGACTATTCGTAACACGTGTATGGACATAAATAATTAAACCACACATGATTTTTCCCGACGAAACATACATTTATTTCAACGGCATCTGAAAAAAAGTGCAAAAAGGAATTCAGTGATATAGCATATGCAATGGAAAGTAATACAGAAAAGCCAAGAAAAATGTGCAAATATCATCAAGTTAGGTGGGCCAGTAGCATGTGGTAGTGGACCTGTACTGGCAGATGTAAGCAAGTAACACAGTGCATGACTCATNAGTTAGGTGGGCCAGTAGCATGTGGTAGTGGACCTGTACTGGCAGATGTAAGCAAGTAACACAGTGCATGACTCATCCTTTCGAGAACGTTTCCTTATATCAGTGTAGCGCTTACCTTACTGGGGCAAGGGGCACGGAATGCGAAATTGGACAAAGGAGAGCACCGCAGCAGATGAGAAACGGGCAATGTAAGTGCAAATCTGATATCAATACATTATATTTTATTCAGATAACAAAGTAGGGCAGGAGATTTGTTTCCTAGTCATTAAATGTACTGAGTAACAAGTGCATAAATATGTACAACAAAAGTAGAACAAGCCAACCTAAGGAGAAATGCAATCGCATTCGCATGCATAATACATAAAAGCACAGTTATGGTTGAAATGCTACACATGAGGTCTTTTTACAGCACGTGGTCGATGGGTTTTCCATCTACTACAATACAAATCTGTAAAGGCACATGTAGCGAGCGACGAGCTGCCGGACGTTTTTCTGGCGTAATGCCTCTGCAAGCTGACACAATGCGTTCCTCCATGTCTCCTGGCGTCGTAGGAACTGTGTATTACACCCTATTTTTCAGTGTTTCCCACACAGGAAAAAATCAAGAGGTGTGAGGTCGGGAGAGAGAGCTGGCTATCTTGCACCATCACCTTGCCCAAACCACCTGTTTGGAAAAATTTCATGTAACACTTGCCTCGCCACCAAAGCAAAATGCGCAGGACAACCATTATGCTGATACCACATATCATGATGAATGTAGAGTTGAATGTCTTCCAGAAGTGCCAGTAAGGTCTCTCTGAGGAAATGGGCGTATGTTCAGCCGGTCATTGTCCCTTGGATGAAGTATGGCCTTATTATATTGCTTCCAATGATTCCACACCACACGTTCGCTTTCCACTGTCGCTGGTGCTCCACGTGGCGGACCCAACGCGGATTCTCCGTCGCCCAATAGTGCATATTTCGTTAATTTACTCACCTATGGTTTCTGAAGAAAGCTTAATGGGTAAATAATATGTTGTTCAGAAAATTTCTGTCATCCCTGACAGACATCAGAACAAACCTACAAAACTGAAGATGTTGCTGGAAATCACCTNGTTCAGAAAATTTCTGTCATCCCTGACAGACATCAGAACAAACCTACAAAACTGAAGATGTTGCTGGAAATCACCTTCATGTAATTCCTGATGAAGAGCCACATATTATGGATGGAATATCCATTGTCTCAGTATCCGTAACACACTTGTTTTTCTTATTCCTATGAACTTGGAAAGTTCTCGCATGCCCATGTGGGGGGTTGCATCGACACGTGCCAACACATCGTGTTGATGCGTCTCCCCCTTAGCAGACATTCGTCGCACTCGTGTTGTGGAATTCCAATCACCTCGTGACAAAAGACGTTTACAAATTCTTCGTATCGTTTGCCGTGAGATGGGTGTCTGATTAGGATACCTTTCACAATACATTTCGATGTCTTATTTGGCATTTCTGCCTCACTCACAATAATGCGAAGAGCGTCCTAATTTTCCTTATTCCTGAAGTTAATTGCGTAAGTACAGCTACACACTGCAATACCACTTACCATAACGGATTTCAAGGACTGGTGCTGCGCTGCTATAAGGAAGCGGTCCCACCAGGATGTGTTACTGTGTGTGTTGCTTGCTTACAGCCGTGAGTACAGTTCCACTGCCCCATGCTACCAGCCCACGTATCTTGATTGTATTTGCACATTATTTCTTGGCATTTCTGTGTTTCTTTCCGTTCAATATGCTATATCACTGAATTACTCTTTGCACGTTCTTGCAGACACAGTTCTCTGGGTTAAAAAATATGTGGTTTAATTATTTATGTCCATACGCGTGCTACGAATAGTTACTTTGCGGCAAATTACATGCCCCCGTAGGTAATTTCATTTCGCGAAAACCTAATTTCGTGATCTACAACGATTCCGGAAATTTTGAGGGTGTCCAAGTTAGGTGGACCATCCTGTATGTTTAAAAAATTTATTTTAAAATTTTCAAAACATGTACAACACTTCATCTCCTTTCATTTTGAAGGTCTTGAACCCGAATAAAATGTGACATAATCGGCGAATTGCAGCAAAGAAAAATTCCTTGGATAATTTGAATGGATTTGTGAAAAATGTTCATGAGGGACATCCAAATCAGTTCTACAACTTCTAGAAAAGGAACTTTTGCCTGGTCTAGAAACTGTGTGCTTACACAGAAATGTTCGTCTCCGTTTCCATTTGTTTTATATGTGCATACGTAGTTGAAAAGCAAATTTGACAATTAAATATTTCTAATGAAGAAATTTGTAACTAGGATAAACGCCGATAAAAGAGATAAGGTTCACGAAATTCTATCCATGTAATTTCGAAAATTCGCTAAACGAAGTGTCGTTAAACGAGGACTTACTTACTTTATGTCTTATCATTATTAAAAGTGTCAGTTTTTATGTTGTTCCAGATGCCTCAAAATGATTCTGAGTGGAAACTACTTGCTCAGCAGTTCTAGGATAGATGGAAATTTCTCAATTGTGTTGGCGCTTTTGACGCAAAGCATATAGAAATGCAAGCACCAGAAAACAATGGAACAGAGTATTTTAATTATCATGACTAATTCAGCATCATGTTGTTTGCAGTTGTTGACGCAAACTACAATTTCACCTACGCTGGCATTGGTTACCATAGAAGAATATCGAATGGCAGCGTGTTCAGCAAAACCAATTTCAAGCTAAGTTTGGATGACAACAATATGCATCTTCCAAGCCTATGTCCGCTTCCTGAAAGAAACAGTTATTTTGCACCTTTTGTTTTCATTGCGGATGACGCACTACCGCTCTCATATAATTTTATGAAGCCGTTTCCCGGAGCACAATATAAAGGTCCTTCAATTACCACTTAAGCAGAGCAAGTAAAATGTCTGAAAATAAGTTCGGTATAATATGCCCGGTCTTTCGTGTACTTAGGANCACCACTTAAGCAGAGCAAGTAAAATGTCTGAAAATAAGTTCGGTATAATATGCCCGGTCTTTCGTGTACTTAGGAAACCGCAATACTAGACCCAGGAGTGGCAAAACAAAGCTACCCTTGCAATATTTTACATTCATAATTTTTTTTACGACAAGTGGGCCAATAGCAAATTATAATCCTGCTGGGATGTTCGACACTGACTACGCAATTACAGCGTATTTAGTTTCGGTATCCACCCCCCCACCCCCCTGCTNAAAATGTTTGTTTGTATCTTCTGAAATAAAGTATTCGTTAACGTGATAAGGGTGAAAGTTGTCCAGAAAAATGGAGACAAGCCCTTTTTCGGAAGAGTTTCTCAACATTCCCAGAATGCCACGGAAGAGTTCGGTAGATGCCCAGATGTTACAAAATGATTTATGGAATATTTGGTTACTCCGGAGGGGATAGTGACTTTTCAAGAAAACAGATAATAAACACTAACCTTGACATGTGAATTGTCTATTATTTTTTCTGAAGTGACTGCTTTTAGACAACATTTAAAACTACTACATATTTGGACACCTATGTGAATATTTATAGATGTTATCGTGTGTTCTTATGTAATAAAAGCATCATGAGTACTTGCAGACTACAAAGTAACCATTACCTTGCACACAAGAAGGTTCTACTGTAACAGAAAATCTTATAATATGTATGTTATCAGCAGTACTATGAATGTTTCATGCATCGCCCTATTCCTCTTGGGCGTTTTCTGTCCATCAGGAACAGCTTGCTTTGGNTCAGTACTATGAATGTTTCATGCATCGCCCTATTCCTCTTGGGCGTTTTCTGTCCATCAGGAACAGCTTGCTTTGGTAGTCGAACCATTTGGTTCGGCAAACACCTTCCGTCCCCGAACCAGATTTTACACCATCTTTATCTTTTTTCACTTTGTGTGAAAAATGGCTAGCTAAATTCTTTAATTTTCGGTTCCCCTTCTGCTTACCCATACGAAAACTCACCGCTATTTCCACCAGAGCATTGAGACTTTTCTTCCTATCCTTATAATCTCTCAATCCGTAGCCCCACAGAACAAGTCGAGCACGGTACATATATAATAATTGAAGGACTTGCACAGTAGTCCATTCCATAGAGTGAGTTGAAGCTACGGCAATGTGCACTGGGGTGTTGGACCTCAAAAGAAACCCGGCCGGCTGGGACATCTCCACTACTGTTGCCAACTGGCTTTCTTAGAAGTAGACCGACACTCGTCGTGTCCATGATGGCATGACATCTGGCATAATTTCGACAAATCCCACAAGCCTGCCAACACGTCCACGTTACATTTGNGTGTCCATGATGGCATGACATCTGGCATAATTTCGACAAATCCCACAAGCCTGCCAACACGTCCACGTTACATTTGTCTTTGCCATCTGGCCTGCCAAATGGCATAATGTGGAAGCGGCAAAAGACTTGTCATCCTCTAAACACATGACCACGGACACTCCCCGATACCTAACGGTCATGAAAAGCCTTTACCGTCCCCCTTCATCTTCCACCTTTTTGCTGCCAGGCACCTCTTTCCACATTGCTCTCGCGGAAAAGGCAGCTGGCCAGCCTGGTCGAAACTATCGTATAACGATAAGACATCTAGGAATCGATTCATTCATAAATAATTAAAATTATTTTATTTAAATTTCGTTTATCTAATAGTAGAATGAAAAAGGAAAGTCGTGAACACAGACTGGAAGCGGTGGAGCGGTGGAGCGGTTCATAATCTGTCTTTCCGGATCCCTGGCGGCCATTTTAACTACCATGTTGGATGTCGGTGACCTTGAAATTGACTTTTGATCTTAACCCCAGTGATATTTGACCTTGGACCCAAAAATAAAAAAAAAATTCTCAAATATGTACAAAAACTTTTAAAAATTTATTTTAAAAAATATGAAACAAAAATTTTTAATGTCTGGGCTTAGAGACGACGAGGGATTGGAACCGACCAGTTACCATATTATGACATCGCCCAACCACCATGTTGGACCCAAGTACCTTCAACCTTGACCTACGATCCTGACCCTATAACTGTGACCTTGAATAACTTAAAAAACAAAATCTCGATAAAAATTTTTTAAAAATGTAATAAATTCATACAATTCAGCTTGCATACTACATTACTGACTACTGCCGTCATCTTGGATCCAGGTCATCTTGACATTTGGCATTAATCCAGTGACATTTGACCTTTAACGCAAAAATTTGTCAAATATCCCAAAACATTTCCTAAGAATTTATGAAATATTATTAAAAAAATAATATTAGGCTTTATTATTTAAATAATTTTGTCTAACTCGCCTGTAAGAAACTGTTGAAGATGTAACTGCGAGGTAATGTGATCAAGGTACTAGATAAAATGTCTGGTTGAATGGAGATATAAAAATGGTTAAATCTCACTGATGAAATATGTTAGTAAGTGTACATAGAGTAATAAATAGGCTAAGTAGATACATATGTTGCTACTGTGGAAATGACGTTTTTTTTTTTCATGAAGATGGTGCAAGCCAATGATTATACGAAGTCTACTGTAGAGCTTACCTCTTTAGATGTACCTTCTCCTACTGCTGGAAAATTACATGGAAAACAGTGTTGCTAATGTGGAATGGCCTTCATCAAAGCTGCCTTGCTTGTCGACATTATTAAAGCCAATATTTAAAAGGCCCGACCTCCAAATCACTATAATGAACCAACTGTGGTACGACCTTTGGTAGAAGCGATATTTTAAAGAGAGACACTAGTATGTGTTAAGGCAACGTGCGTTTGATTGACTCGAAACAGCATGTGTTGACTTCGTTACCTCCTGTTAATAAACTACATTAAATGTTCGCAGACGACAAGGGAGCTCGCACGATAAAGAATTAGTAGTGGAACCGGGGTAGAACGGGGTACCACGTTTAAAATAGGGTTTAAAAATACAAAGTGATTAATTAAGAGAGCTGAAAATTTTTCTATGAGCACATCATAATGTAACAATTACANTATGTACATACGTAGTTGAAAAGCAAATTTGACAATTAAATATTTCTAATGAAGAAATTTGTAACTAGGATAAACGCAACATCGATAAAAGAGATAAGGTTCACAAAATTCTATCCATGTAATTTCGAAAATTCGCTAAACGAAGTGTCGTTAAACGAGGACTTACTTACTTTATGTCTTATCATTATTAAAAGTGTCAGTTTTTATGTTGTTCCAGATGCCTCAAAATGATTCTGAGTGGAAACTACTTGCTCAGCAGTTCTAGGATAGATGGAAATTTCTCAATTGTGTTGGCGCTTTTGACGCAAAGCATATAGAAATGCAAGCACCAGAAAACAATGGAACAGAGTATTTTAATTATCATGACTTATTCAGCATCATGTTGTTTGCAGTTGTTGACGCAAACTACAATTTCACCTACGCTGGCATTGGTTACCATAGAAGAATATCGAATGGCAGCGTGTTCAGCAAAACCAATTTCAAGCTAAGTTTGGATGACAACAATATGCACCTTCCAAGCCTATGTCCGCTTCCTGAAAGAAACAGTTATTTTGCACCTTTTGTTTTCGTTGCGGATGACGCACTACCGCTCTCATATAATTTTATGAAGCCGTTTCCCGGAGCACAATATAAAGGTCCTTCAATCACCACTTAAGCAGAGCAAGTAAAATGTCTGAAAATAAGTTCGGTATAATATGCCCGGTCTTTCGTGTACTTAGGAAACCGCAATACTAGACCCAGGAGTGGCAAAACAAAGCTACCCTTGCAATATTTTACATTCATAATTTTTTTTACGACAAGTGGGCCCATAGCAAATTATAATCCTGCTGGGATGTTCGACACTGACTACGCAATTACAGNTCAACCAAACAGCGGTTTACAACCAACGTAATTTAAAATGTTTGTTTGTATCTTCTGAAATAAAGTATTCGTTAACGTGATAAGGGTGAAAGTTGTCCAGAAAAATGGAGTTAAGCCCTTTTTCGGAAGAGTTTCTCAACATTCCCAGAATGCCACGGAAGAGTTCGGTAGATGCCCAGATGTTACAAAATGATTTATGGAATATTTGGTTACTCCGGAGGGGATAGTGACTTTTCAAGAAACAGATAATAAACACTAACCTTGACATGTGAATTGTCTATGATTTTTTCTGAAGTGACTGCTTTTAGACAACATTTAAAACTACTACATATTTGGACACCTATGTGAATATTTATAGATGTTATCGTGTGTTCTTATGTAATAAAAGCATCATGAGTACTTGCAGACTACAAAGTAACCATTACCTTGCACACAAGAAGGTTCTACTGTAACAGAAAATCTTATAATATGTATGTTATCATCAGTACTATGAATGTTTCATGCATCGCCCTATTCCTCTTGGGCGTTTTCTGTCCATCAGGAACAGCTTGCTTTGGTAGTCGAACCATTTGGTTCGGCAAACACCTTCCGTCCCCGAACCAGATTTTACACCATCTTTATCTTTTTTCACTTTGTGTGAAAAATGGCTAGCTAAATTCTTTAATTTTCGGTTCCCCTTCTGCTTACCCATACGAAAACTCACCGCTATTTCCACCAGAGCATTGAGACTTTTCTTCCTATCCTTATAATCTCTCAATCCGTAGCCCCACAGAACAAGTCGAGCACGGTACATATATAATAATTGAAGGACTTGCACAGTAGTCCATTCCATAGAGTGAGTTGAAGCTACGGCAATGTGCACTGGGGTGTTGGACCTCAAAAGAAACCCGGCCGGCTGGGACATCTCCACTACTGTTGCCAACTGGCTTTCTTAGAAGTAGACCGACACTCGTCGTGTCCATGATGGCATGACATCTGGCATAATTTCGACAAATCCCACAAGCCTGCCAACACGTCCACGTTACATTTGCCTTTGCCATCTGGCCTGCCAAATGGCATAATGTGGAAGCGGCAAAAGACTTGTCATCCTCTAAACACATGACCATGGACACTCCCCGATACCTAACGGTCATGAAAAGCCTTTACCGTCCCCCTTCATCTTCCACCTTTTTGCTACCAGGCACCTCTTTCCACATTGCTCTCGCGGAAAAGGCAGCTGGCCAGCCTGGTCGAAACTATCGTATAACGATAAGTCATCTAGGAAACGATTCATTCATAAATAATTAAAATTATTTTATTTAAATTTCGTTTATCTAATAGTAGAATGAAAAAGGAAAGTCGTGAACACAGACTGGAAGCGGTGGAGCGGTGGAGCGGTGGAGCGGTTCATAATCAGTCTTTCCGGATCCCTGGCGGCCATTTTAACTACCATGTTGGATGTCGGTGACCTTGAAATTGACTTTTTATCTTAACCCCAGTGATATTTGACCTTGGACCCAAAAATAAAAAATAAATTCTCAAATATGTACAAAAACTTTTAAAAATTTATTTAAAAAAATATGAAACTAAAATTTTTAATGTCTAGGCTTGGAGACGACGAGGGATTGGAACCGACCAGTTACCATATTATGACATCGCCCAACCACCATGTTGGACCCAAATACCTTCAACCTTGACCTACGATCCTGACCCTATAACTGTGACCTTGAATAACCTAAAAAACAAAATCTCGAGAAAAAAAATTTAAAAAATTTAATAAATTCATACAATTCAGCTTGCATACTACATTACTGACTACTGCCGTCATCTTGGATCCAGGTCATCTTGACATTTGGCATTAATCCAGTGACATTTGACCTTTAACGCAAAAATTTGTCAAATATCCCAAAAAATTTCCTAAGAATTTATAAAATATTATTAAAAAAATTATATTAGGCTTTATTTTTTTAATTATTTTGTCTAACTCGCCTGTAAGAAACTGTTGAAGATGTAACTGCGAGGTAATGTGATCAAGGTACTAGATAAAATGTCTGGTTGAATGGAGATATAAAAATGGTTAAATCTCACTGATGAAATATGTTAGTAAGTGTACATGGAGTAATAAATAGGCTAAGTAGATACATATGTTGCTACTGTGGAAATGACGTTTTTTTTTTTCATGAAGATGGTGCAAGCCAATGATTATACGAAGTCTACTGTAGAGCTTACCTCTTTAGATGTACCTTCTCCTACTGCTGGAAAACTACATGGAAAACAGTGTTGCTACTGTGTAATGGCCTTCATCAAAGCTGCCTTGCTTGTCGACATTATTAAAGCCAATATTTAAAAGGCCCGACCTCCAAATCACTATAATGAACCAACTGTGGTACGACCTTTGGTAGAAGCGATATTTTAAAGAGAGACACTAGTATGTGTTAAGGCAACGTGCGTTTGATTGACTCGAAACAGCATGTGTTGACTTCGTTACCTCCTGTTAATAAACTACATTAAATGTTCGCAGACGACAAGGGAACTCGCACGATAAAGAATTAGTAGTGGAACCGGGGTAGAACGGGGTACCACGTTGAAAATAAGGTTTAAAAATACAAAGTGATTAATTAAGAGAGCTGAAAATTTTTCTATGAGCACATCATAATGTAACAATTACAAAAACACAATAAAACTGTAAGAAAAGAAAAGAAATTTATTTTATTTAAAAAAAATATTTCATGTGCCCCGTTCTGCCCCGGGCATGGAGAAGAACGGGGTTGTAATGACAAGTAATTATAAAACATATAAAAATAGTGGAAGTGCAGAAATAATAAGTTTGCTCTACATTTATTTTCTTTTCAGTGAATATAAAGGTTTGACTACAGTTTTCATTTATTGTGTCCTTTTCTTAAACATATTCACAAAATTCACACACTAGAACAGCCTCATAATCTTCGCTATCTATTGCCATACATGAATTGTCCGCCCATTTTTTGCACATGGAACAAGCGACCCAACCTTCAACTGACTTTGAGTAAAATTCACCGTAATATAAACATTCACAGTCAGAACAATCCTCAGAATCACTCTCGTTAGTTTTGGGTTCTCTCTTCAGCTTTCCTTTGTTTTTTCCATTCTTAATTTTATTCTATTTCTTTAATAGTTGTATCCTTGCTCTTTCTTCTTTGGCATAGTTATTTTCCTCTTTTTCCTTAATAGCGGCTTCCAGATCTTTTTTGTATGGGGAATCTGTTAAGACAGCAGTCTTCCCACTCTTCCGATTCGTCCTTTTAGCACTTTCTNCAGATCTTTTTTGTATGGGGAATCTGTTAAGACAGCAGTCTTCCCACTCTTCCGATTCGTCCTTTTAGCACTTTCTTTAACTTTCGGGATAGGCATTAGAATTTCAGGTGAAACATGAAATGAAGATGCCCTGTTGTCAGTTGTCATCCAAGAGCACCCAGGAGTGGCACAATTAGCCTCATTAAATCGGACCTTCTTAGTCNTCAGTTGTCATCCAAGAGCACCCAGGAGTGGCACAATTAGCCTCATTAAATCGGACCTTCTTAGTCGGCGTGTCATTATTAGAGTTGGCTGAAACCTCACCAGCTTTATCATCCAACCTGATAGGAATGTCTTTTTTAAGTGGTGTGCTAGGCGAAGGTAATTCCAATTGTTCAGCTCCAGATATGATAACCTCTTCACTTGAAGGCCTACAAAGTCCGATGCCAGCTGTGTCTGCTGGGAGAAAATCGGCGTCGTTGAATATGGATGGGTCAGTTGGCCATATTCCTATAGCTTGGAAACCATCNTGTCTGCTGGGAGAAAATCGGCGTCGTTGAATATGGATGGGTCAGTTGGCCATATTCCTATAGCTTGGAAACCATCAATAGCAGTTTTCATTGCTGCGCTTTGGAGAAAAGCTGATCCAAAAAGCGTTTAAATTTTAAAGAGAGTTACGACTTTCCCTGGGTTGCTTCGTAGCCATTTTCGAAGCTAATCGCTGTAATGAAGACTTAAAGGCTTCATAAAAGAAACATCAAGTGGTTGAAGTCTGTGAGAACAATGTGGTGTTAGACATAGCAACGAAACGCCACTCTCCCTCTCGTAGTCTATAACCTCAAGGTTCTTGGTATATGTTGAGTGGCTATCNGACATAGCAACGAAACGCCACTCTCCCTCTCGTAGTCTATAACCTCAAGGTTCTTGGTATATGTTGAGTGGCTATCTAACATAAGAAGAATCGGGACGTCTTTTGATGCCTTAGAAAATTCCACAAATTTTCAAAACCATACAAAAAATGACTCAGCACTCATCCATCCAGTGCTGCGCACCTCAGCCCAACCTCCTGGTGGCAATCTTAACTCAAATTCTTTCTCCTTCTTCTTTCGAGGAAAAATGAGCATCGGGGGCATGTAAGCTCCGCTTGCCGACATAAAAATAAGGCAGGTTACAGTTTCGCCCTTTTCTGCGGATGTTAGCGATCCGACATGACGTTTCTTTTTGCCTGCTATGATCTTTGATTGGTTTTTAGGGTTCACTGAAACGCCCGTTTCATCGCAATTAAATATTTGAGAAGCCGTTNATCTTTGATTGGTTTTTAGGGTTCACTGAAACGCCCGTTTCATCGCAATTAAATATTTGAGAAGCCGTTAGTTTGTTCTTGTCGAGTAAATTCGTTAGCAACGAAAAAAATATATATACAGCAACTTTATTAAGGCCCATGGCTCTTACACCAGATGTTGCTTCGGGTTTGTGAACAGATAAAGTAGGATGTCTCTTAAGGAATCCATTGACCCAATCTTGGCCTGCGATTCCATTTTGAAATTTATCAACAATACTATTTATTACAGCCAACTGATAAGCTAAGCTACGCAAGTCTTTCATTGTTAGACCGAATAACCTTTGGAGGTATCAAAAATTCATATTAACGAGCTCAAGTTCCTGCTCTTCCGTAAATACGTGTTTAAATTTTCCAGCGGTTTTATCAATCTTGTAGTCAGGGTTTTCCTTTCTTTTTAAGCGTATCTTTCCAGAGTATACTGGGGAACATCATATTGGTCCGAAGCCTTCAAATACCCCTATTGGCCCGAAATAACCGCCTCCACAGCATTGTTCATTGCTTCAGTAGTCCATGANTCGAAGCCTTCAAATACCCCTATTGGCCCGAAATAACCGCCTCCACAGCATTGTTCATTGCTTCAGTAGTCCATGATTGCCTATTTGTTTTTTTCTTATAGTCTCTAACCATCTGAAATTGAAAGAAAGAAAAAAATTAGGGGCCTACTAAAAACGATCTCTTAGTTAAAAACTTTGCGTGGCAGAATGGGGTATTTCCCCATTCCGCCCCACCCGTTCCGCNACTAAAAACGATCTCTTAGTTAAAAACTTTGCGTGGCAGAATGGGGTATTTCCCCATTCCGCCCCACCCGTTCCGCCCCAGGGACACGGTCTAGGTTAGGGAGGTGAGGTCACTCGAGAAAGATACGTAAACAAGCGTTTAACTACAAGAAATGAAAGACAATTAAACGTACTTCAAGAATGTACTAAATATAGTTGTAATGTAAACAAGTATGCATACATTANCAGCCAACTGATAAGCTAAGCTACGCAAGTCTTTCATTGTTAGACCGAATAACCTAACCTCCATAGTTTTTAAGTAGTTAACGAGCTCAAGTTCCTGCTCTTCTGTAAATACGTGTTTCAATTTTCCAGCGGTTTTATCAATCTTGTAGTCAGGGTTTTCCTTTCTTTTTTAAGCGTATCTTTCCAGAGTATACTGGGGAACATCATATTGGTTNTTCCATTTTGAAATTTATCAACAATACTATTTATTACAGCCAACTGATAAGCTAAGCTACGCAAGTCTTTCATTGTTAGACCGAATAACCTAACCTCCATAGTTTTTAAGTAGTTAACGAGCTCAAGTTCCTGCTCTTCTGTAAATACGTGTTTCAATTTTCCAGCGGTTTTATCAATCTTGTAGTCAGGGTTTTCCTTTCTTTTTTAAGCGTATCTTTCCAGAGTATACTGGGGAACATCATATTGGTTCGAAGCCTTCAAATACCCCTATTGGCCCGAAATAACCGCCTCCACAGCATTGTTCATTGCTTCAGTAGTCCATGATTGCCTATTTGTTTTTTTCTTATAGTCTCTAACCATCTGAAATTGAAAGAAAGAAAAAAATTAGGGGCCTACTAAAAACGATCTCTTAGTTAAAAACTTTGCGTGGCAGAATGGGGTATTTCCCCATTCCGCCCCACCCGTTCCGCTTTAGGGACACGGTCTAGGTTAGGGAGGTGAGGTCACTCGAGAAAGATACGTAAACAAGCGTTTAACTACACGAAATGAAAGACAATTAAACGTACTTCAAGAATGTACTAAATATAGTTGTAATGTAAACAAGTATGCATACATTACCTTGGTTACAAATCATCCGAAGTTACAATAGAGGAGCAAAAAATCACACAACAAAAACTTCACGCGCCGTCGCTCGAGAAAACTAGACTTACATGGCTGCCGTAGGTCAGCAGCAACAGGTTGGTCTAGTTCTACTTATTGCCGCTCGCTGGCAGAACCTCCTTGACACCGATAAACTTCGAACTTCATTTTGCCCCGGTACCCCGTTGTGCCCCGGGTTCCCCTACACTGGTTATGTGCAGTTTAAGCATGGCGATAGAATGAAAATACACATAGAGATCTACAAGGGTTCATATAAAGGGTAACAGCAAATGATGTCACCAATACTCCATTTTACATTGGTGGATAATGGTTCGTCAGATGATAATGATGAGACAGATAATGCTAATGATGAAATAATTGCAGTAGAATCGGTTTGTGTGAAATGTACACTTGTAAGACTTTCGCATGAAATCGATGAACTTCTAAATACTGACGATGACTATGTGACTCCTGCAAAGAAAAGTAAACTTGATATTGAGGATCAAACAGGAGTTGAAGACGATCATGATGACAGTTTTGATGAAAATGAATATGAAGACTGTGATAGTGCTGTTTTCTCGATGTTCCCACACATTTCACCAACGAGTTTCCTTCGGCAAGTTGTGTGAAGAAGGCAGAAGGAGAGAAGAACACTCGTTCATTTGCGGTATCGAGTGAAATGGAGAATACATGATATGCTGAGAATACTGACTATATGTTTACTGAAGACCCGAATGAACTTTTTGATTGACTAAGACATATGATCGCTTTGCAACAAGATGGAGATTTCTAGCACATCAATGAAATATCTTGTATCGCTAGTGAACTGAAGGACCAGTGTTATATCGGATGAGACTGTTGGCTACTATCCATAAACTGCAAATATCTGAGAAATATAAGGATCGAATCTACCAAATAAGTAGAAATGTAGAATGTTTAATACAAGTAAATAAATAAAATTTATTTGGGCATAGTAATGTGTGTTTAATTTCCAATACAGTCCCCACTACTTCTATGAAATACTTATTAATTAAGTGGTGTATACAATCAATTGCGAGAGTTAGTTTTAGAAAAAATTTATATGTGTATGTGCAGGAGGAGGTCCATGGTTCAATCTTTCTCGGTTCGTTTAAAATCGAGTGAGTTCTATATGGCGAACGAATGAAATGAGAAATGATTTTTAACGAAAGTTTCGCACTGGGTTATTGGTCTGGTCAGTTGGCTTGGTAAGTTAGTATGGCTTATTAGTATGGCCAGTTCTGGTAAAATCACTTTGTTTGTAAAGGTCTTTTACACATATTCCTCGAGCTAGAAATGATACTTGCAAGCTGAATTTAACGCGCCTGCCCCCTATGAGTTTGCATGTTATATTGGGATACCTATACGCCTGTACATTAGGGTGGAGCGAAATTTTTTTTTTCCTTTTACGGTCATGTAATAGTGAAAAGTAGGTGCCTTTTAGGCTTAAATTAATTCATGCAAAATATTACTTGAATTAACTAAGAGTAGTTGCCTCCGCAAAGTCATTGCATATTTGAAAAAAGTGGATTTTTGTCTTAAGTTTGACGNAAAAAGTTTTCGTCAAAACAGTAAGATACTTTTTGATATTGCAGCTTGCAAGTGCAAGAAATTCGCTCAATGTACTTGTACGAAGGATAGAAAGGTCCCTAAACAAGAACAAACCTTTATAACGTTGGTAGGCGATTTCCTTATCTTTTACCCATAACCGAGTTTCTATCAGAAGAAGGCATTGCCGAACATCATCTTATGGCCTTCGGTTGTGACGGAACGAATGTAAATACTGGAAAGTATGGGCCATAATATTCTGACGAACTTTTTTCCGATGTTTAACCACTACAGTGGATAATTTGTTTACTACATTTGAACGAGCTGCCTCTAAGGCACTTGTTTCTCCATCTTGACGGGTGTACTTCGGAACCTAAGTCTTGCAGTGGAACATTGGGTAAAGCGCTTGAAACTTGTGAACAATTGCCTATTAAAAAATTTCAACGCATCGAAGGAGAAATGCTTCCAGGAATGGCCCAAGATTTGAGTACAGATCAACAGTACTTGCACAAGATTGTGACAGCTGTACTATCAGGTGATTTCCCTGAAGATCTGGCGAATAAATCTCCAGGCAAAATGTCACATGCCCGTTGGCTTACACGTGCCAACAGAATACTCCGTCTGTATGTGGCAACAGCGACGCCATCGGAAAATTTGATAACTTTAGCTACATTTGTAGTAAAAGTTTATGCTCCATCTTGGTTCCTTATTAAGAATAAACCATCGTGCAAAGATGGTACGCGACATCTTTTCTACATTATTTTAGCCTCCAGATACCTGCCAGAAGACCTGAAAAAGGTAATCGATCATGTCATTCAACGTAATGGCTATTTTGCACATCCAGAGAGTATCCTACTTGCAATGATTACCTACGAAAAGAAACACATTCGTGAACTGGCAGCCTGTCGCATATTAAAGACACGCATTATGCCTCAGCCTTCCACACCAAGATTGTTTGAAGTGCCGTCTATAAATTTCAATGCATCAACATATATTGATCTGATAAATTGGCAGGAAATACTAACTGAACCTCCGGTTATGAAAATCTTCTCTGACCAAGAAATTCAATATTTCGTACAATCTGGTGGTGAGGGTGAACTGATGTTACGACTTCCGTGCCATACTCAAGCTGTTGAACGGGCTGTGAAGATGACGACAGAAGCTGCCACTGCTCAATGTACTAAAAAAACACGACTAGGGGCCATAAAAGCCAAATTGGAATCGCGAAAAAAATGCCTGAATTTGATACAAAGAGAGATTTTCGAGCAAATTGACAATTAAAAAAAAAGAATTAATTTTTTTTTGTACTTTCNTTACGACTTCCGTGCCATACTCAAGCTGTTGAACGGGCTGTGAAGATGACGACAGAAGCTGCCACTGCTCAATGTACTAAAAAAACACGACTAGGGGCCATAAAAGCCAAATTGGAATCGCGAAAGAAAATGCCTAAATTTGAGACAAAGAGAGATTTTCGAGCAAATTGACAATTAAAAAAAAAGAATTAATTTTTTTTTGTACTTTCGATTAAAGTTTATTAATAAATGTCTGAATTTTATATTGCATATAATTTATACCCTTTTACCATTAATTTAAGCTGAATATTGTGCCACTAAAAATACTGAGATTTTTCAATAAAATCTAAAATTTTGAGGCTAGTGCGGAGGCAGAAGATGTTAACCGAATTAATTAAAAAATAACACTTATTTTACCATTAGTATAAGGCACCAATCCCCCCTATTACAATTGTAAATAAGAAAAAAAAAATTTACATACTCTCGTGCTCCACCCTACTGTACATATTCGCTTGCTTACGAGTCGACATGTGAAAAAATTATGTTTGCTGCATAACCATTTAAAATGAATATAAAAACATTTAATTATGGCTCAGGTATATACATATGATTCAGATTATGACTGAAGATATTGAGTGGTTTTTTTATACAACATTCGTCTTTAAAATGATAAATACAATATAATTAAATAAAAATCGCTCCAAAATACTAGTTTTCATAAGCTAGAATGCAACGATTAAAATGATATATAATGAATTGTTTAATACAAAAAAAATTGTCTGTGTTTGTACAAAGGAAAGGAAGGCTTTTCGTTTGGTCACGAATATGTGTAATTTAGGCATTACAATTAATGAGGACTTGTGTAGCTCAGTGGTCAGAGCACCTGATGTCTGTGCGAGAGTTTAAGGGATCGACTCCTCATACCTGTGTGAGCAATTTTTCTTTTTTAAATGTTACTAGCTGTCATGGAAAAGTTAAAATTTGATATAATTTAAATTTAACAAAACGATTTTGCATTAAAAATACATGTTCGATATATCAATCTGTTTTTTTTTCAAATTTCTCAGAATTTTACCAACATTAGATAAGATAGATTTAAATAAAATAATATTAATAATTTATTATTGCATCGATTCCTAGATGACTTATCGTTGAACGATTGTTTTGACAGGGCTGGCCAGCTGCCTGACCCGCGAGAGCCTGCCAGCAGAAAGGGGGAATTTTGAAGGGGGGCAGTCAACGCTTTTCGAGACGGCTAGGTGACGAGGGGGTTGGGGTCATGGTAGTTCCTTTAAAGGATGACATATTTAGGGGGTGGTTCATGTTTGTGTGATGGAAGAAGGCTAATTCGTGAAGGACGTGAAGGGGGGTATCATAGTCTTGGGATGAATGGTGTGCGGGGTGGGGTAGTATCTTTGAGGGAGGTGGCCGTATATATTGATGCTTTCAATATAATTTCTGACGATGTTTGGGGTAGTGATATAAATCGCATTAATATTTAGATACTTATATACATATGTTTTTGAAAGAGGGTCTGGGAGGTGTAGTGGTGGTGGGACGTAAGGTGAAGTGACGAGATTGGATGGAGTTTAAGGCACTGGTGAGGGGTGATGGTAATGTGGGGTGATAGTACTGTGGTTTGATTTATGGGAGTGGGTAGGGGCATATATCTTTAATGAAATATGTTGGATCTGTCATTGTGTTACATAATCAATATTTCATCACGATCGTATGCGCCTTGATAATATGAGTTCGGTGATATATAACACTCAAATCTTATGCATTTAAAGGTTTAATTCTGAAAATGTACTTAAAATAAAATAATTTTTTAAAAATAATATTATGTTCTCGACTTCTCACTCCTCATACTCCTCATTGTGGCGTATTTTCGGTATATATTAGCCACATTGAAGAGTCAGGCAGTCTCATTGAGGAGCAAGCACCTTTTTTTTGCAAATTTTTGGAATTTTTAAGGGAAAAAACAAATTCTAATTTCAATTCGGAAAATTTTTAGGGAAATTATACTGATTTTGTGTGTGTTTTCAGGGGAAAACGGAAAATTTTGAGGGGGAAAAGGTGAAATTCGGGACTTCAAGATGGCGGACGAATATACAGATCCACAGCCCTCTGCTTTTGTCCTGGAGTCTATCGTAGACTACTAACACATGTTAAGTAATACTATTAAAAATTTATTAATTAACTTTTGCGAGTAATACATTGATGTAACAGGCCAGTAAATGCTGGCTCTTTTATCTGAAATGCAGCAATGTTGAAATTATGGCTGTATGAACTTTTATAGTAACAAAATGTATACTTATAGCACAGTAAAATAATTCAGCCATTGCTTATTTTTTAAACTCTAGCGGGAGAGAAAAATGAACTTCGTTATATAATAGAAGTTCCTGTAACAGAAGCCAAACTGTGAAGTTGAGGTTTAGCTATATTTTCATAATTGGTCATAATTAAAATCAAGTGATTCATTGGCTTTACATGTTTCTAGTTCGTGAGGTGAGTGCCCGCCCGACCTCTGACATCATTGTGCTGCCACTCTCTGACTTTTAAGCAATCTTATGGTAATAAACTGCCTTCTGTCAGTCGCTAACGTTACTTGCAAATTGTAAAGAAGACACAAAGGGCAACGCACCTTACAAAAAGCTGCCGTTCGGTCGGGTGTCATTTAGTTGTTGGTATAGAAATATTCCATCTTCTTTCTGCTCACGGATTTGTTCGCCGATGACAAACATGTTTTTCGTAGATTTCAAGTGCCTTCGGGAGAACTTGGCCGCCAATTGGCGATGCGATGTCGCATCTATATATGAATTGTTATAAAATATATTTACCCTATCCATTCACATGTCGAAATATGTGCTGAACTTTCAAGTCAACTATCAAAAAATTATTAATATTGTTTAAATGCATTAATAAAATGCATCTATAATAATTATTGAACTTAATGGTTTTCAAATATGTATTCACTTTGCATGTAAAGAAGGCGAATATAGTTTTAATATATTTGTCTCTTATAATGTAGACGTATTAAAATAATTTCAAATATTGAGATGTATAATTTTTAACCTCATTCTATTTTATATTAATAATAATTTAAAAAATACGGTACCCTATTATTAAAATTTTTTTAATGATAAGGAAAGAAATTATGGCATTTCGAACAAATTTTTTTTTATTCAAATACGTATTTTGTATTCTTTACAGCTTCAAAACACAGAACTCTAAAAATTACAAATTCCCTTTATTTAATTATATTTTTACCATTATAAATATGTAATATAGTACTTCTTTCATTACATCAGAGTTTTTGAACTATTTTACGTTATAACTAAATTTCTCATTACAGCTTCATAATATTTATAACAATTTTGCACTGAAACTCTTAAAATAGTGTGTGTAAGATTAAAATTGTAAAGGATATAACGGTGAACATGAAAATCTAAAAAAAAAAATATAATAATGATAACTTCCAAACCTCCAAAATGAACTCAGTTACATTCACTGCTTAGCAGAGGGAATGCTGCATCATTAATACATGTTCTAAAACAGTCCAAACGGCGCATATAGATAGCCAAACAAACACTAAAGATAGGATTTAATTTTTACATTCAGACAAAGCCCTAGTTAGCTAAAATACAGGATAATCATTAAGTAATAGTACTTACAAGTTGGGCGACACATTCCTGAACCCGACGACGCACCGATTCGATAAGTATCCGGAAATGTCCTAGGTTATCATTAACCATATGTTGCTGCTCCGATTCCACTCTTCGTCTTTATTTCATGGTGGTGCGGCGGTATTCAAACGATGACCAATCGTGTCTCACATATGCTTAATTGGCGAGAGCTCGAGTTATCGGGTCAATTAAGGAAGACACTCTACACCTTGTAAATTATTGACCAATCTGTATGTGATCTGGTGTTATCATTTTGAAACGTGTGTTTTGATGCCACTGCGGATATAGTATGGCGACGTGGTGCTGCACGTCATCAACACAGAGCCGTACCATTAATATGTCCATAAGTTGTACTAAAGATGAGCGGCTGTTAGCAATGATAGATAGCATACCAAGCCACGACCCAAAGTTGACGGGCAGTGTGAGGCTCCACAATTCCAGAGGAACCCTCCCGATGGCCATGTTGCCACCAGATATGATGACCATTATTGGTAAGACAGAAATGGGATCCATCGCTGAATATTACGCTGTTCCGTTCTGCACCCCACGTAGTTCTACTGTGACACCATTCTAAGCGATAATAATAACGGCTGGATGTTAAGGGTTGCCATCGCACTGGATGGCTGGACAACAAACCTACCTCAGCCAATCGGCTTGACAGTCGGTGTTGATATCGGGAATCCAAATAAGCCGGCACTTTTCGCAAAATGGGTCTAGTCGTTTATTCTGGGTATGCTATGGTATGGCAACCTTTGCGACAACCTTTACGCTCTGGCGTCTGTCTCCAAACTTCTGTCCCAATACGACGATTCACATACTTCCGGGGACCACTGTTGCCAAATGCGACCGATGGTTATGGCTTCGCATTGTTTCCCTTCAATAATACGGCGCAAGTATGCACCGGTAGTAAAGAGAACTATAGTCAGTTCACGACTGGAAGAGACTTTCTTGAAGCCCTGCCAAAGATTTACTTTCAAGCCCATTTCGTATCCTTCCGCCAAAGGTAAACAAACATTGCCACGTGACTGCCATGTGGCAGTCACATGGCAATGTTTACATTCTACTGTGTGTGTAGATGTGTTCGTACATGCACGTACCCATTATAAAAGTCATGTATTGTATATATTATTAATGGATATTCCACAAGCGTAAAGTTTTTAATCTTGAGAATTTCACACAAAAGAATATGCGATGCCAGCGAAAAAACATTTCATTCTATAAACCCAAAATGCGAGTATTTCGATTAATCGAAAGTTGTTGTCTATTTACAATCGAATTTTAGTGACTTTCGATAAATTCCCGTACATGGAAGGTAAGATCATCAGTATTGATCGAAAATGCTACAGACGTTAAAATGGCGTGGTGGTTGTCAGCATACAAAGGGCGTTAACATTTTGCAATAAATTTTTACCATGTGGCGGTTTTCGACAGGACGGCAGAGTTTACGAGTGAAGGATTGTACGTCTTCGACAATGTGAAAACAATTCTTATGTGCAAATACTGCAACGTTAGAATAAAGTGGCAAAGGAAAGACACGTGCGCGAAACAAATAAAAACAAAAGAAATTAGAACTGAAAGTGAGCACAAATTAAAATCATACGTTATTAAAAACCAAATAATAAATAGCGGATATTAGTAAAACAAGACAAATAAATGAATTATTATGGGTTAAACAAGATAATCGCACAAATTCTATGACACGTCTGTCATCAACACAAGGACTACGAACGTTAGTAAACAAATGGCCGTGTTACTTTCACCTTGAGCGTTATCAACACCGATACGTTCTTTGCAACTTTAGATTATACGTTAGCATCACGTCATTAATAATAGGCATAATAAGATACAAATCTTTTCGACACCCATTTGTAAGCGATAAATTAACAATTACGTTAAAACTTTGGAACTATTTCCTCTCTTTGTGCTGGCAACCTAACGGCATAACTGTATCCGCGCTCGCCGCTGTTTGTAATGTTATATGCATGTCGCTAACGGCTAGGGTGTTTTTTAAAAGGTTGATTTTCAAAAGTTTCTTCCAGTCGTGAATCGACTATATGATGAAATCTCTCGTGTACTCATATGTTTTATAGAATTGCGTGCGACGGCATCTTAAAGGCATTACAGTGTCTTGTTTGTTTTCCAGATACGGTAAAAGCCACAACACTCACTTCTCGTGGCTGTGACGATGTCTTGAATGATAGCTTCACGTGCTGCATGTCAGTTTATATCACACGCGTGGTTAATGCGATTGGTGATAAACGGTAATGAAATACATAACAGCCATAAATAAATCTGCTGCACGTTTTATGGCAATTCATTCAAGCCTTTATGATGTGGCATTTTCTCTGTGAACTGTTTATTTAAAAAAAAATTATAATTTTTGTTGTCAGAAAATATATAGACAAAATCAGCAAAATTTCACAAAATCTTTAGAAAATGTCCAAGAAATAGTTAAAAACATTCCTCATAATTTCTCGCATGCTAGTTATTAGAGCTGTGGAGGTTCGGTTGCCAGGAGAATAAGCCCTCTGGTAATACTTTCCTTCAGGATCTGGCAGGATCTGATGTGTCCCTTCTTATATCTGCTGTTCTATGGATGAGTTTCTTAGTAGATACCTTGTTGAATGCTTTTCCTACATAAGGCAACGTANTCTTATATCTGCTGTTCTATGGATGAGTTTCTTAGTAGATACCTTGTTGAATGCTTTTCCTACATAAGGCAACGTAGTCTCAGGTATCGTCTCTGCATTATCAATCGAGCAATCGTGATTTTTCACATCACTGTTGTATTTCCTAGCTGATACCTTGTTGAGTGCTAAAGGGGGATAGGACATGAACTGGAATGAGGCAGTGCCTGTCATAGCTCTCATCTACTTAAAGAGGTAGCTGTTGCCGAAGCACCACTCGAGGAGTCTAAGAATCGCCTTGATGTAGAGCGGATATGTATGAGACACTATCCAGTTTTTCTAGGAACTGAAGTAGGAACATGAGATGATAAACCACAGAAGATGTTCTCGTTGGTGGCCGATTATTAAGGTTAGGATCATAATTTCAGTGATTAAAATTACACATGCTTTAGAGTACACTACAACCCCGTCAACGCGAACTTAGTGGGGCCAGAGCCAGTTGGGATTTTCCAATGTTCGGATTTTCCGAACTAATATATAAAACAAATTTACTAATTAAACTTGAACGTATTAAACATTAAAATAATGTGACACATAAGATTTTTTTTTTCCATGGTCGGCTTCTGCTGTTTTTGTGGCATGCAGCAAAACCCCGGTACTTCAGCGAGTTAATCAATTTCAGTCATCCCACATTGATGCTGCTAGTTGTCTGAACAGATCATTTTACTTGTAACGAATATTTTCCTGTAAATAAGTTTTGCATACATTCATAATATAATTTTTCTGCTATCAAAATTTTCCTACTAGAAAATTTTTCAGACTAACCGAACTTTACAACTAACAAAGTTCGGATTGTAGGCTTTATAGCGTAACTTGTGAGTAGTGGGAAATATGGAAGTCGGGCATACTGGGACGGGAGTCAGGCGCCAGGCACTAACTGTCGCCATCTTGAATTTCCCTTTTTTTCCCCTTTTTATCTCAAAAATTCCCTTTTTATACTAGAAATAAACAATTTTCTCTTTTCCTCTTAAAATTACCCTTTTTCGCTTCAAATATCCTTTTTTTCCTTCAAAAACTACCGATCCCCCCATTTGCAAACAACCTTCCTCTTATTTTCAAAAATATTCATGGGAAAAATTTAGGGGAACGCTTTTACTCTTGACCTTGACCCCATACACATGACATTGGTAACCTTCAAACCAAAAAATTCGAAACAAAATTCCAAAAAATCCAAAAAAATTTTAAAAAATTAATGGAGGAAAAAAATTACATTGACGACTCCGACCACCATTTTGGATGCCAGTGACCTATTTCCAATGTCCTTGAGAAAAACTTCAGAAAAATGGTAAAAATCTAATAAATTCATAAAAGTGTGCGAAAATATTACATTTCTGACTACTACCACCATTCAAGCCCAGTGTACAAATTTTGTACATTATGCATGTGTAGGTAATTTTTAGTCTGTACTGCACACTACGAAACTCAATGGCCAATGATCTTACCTATGGGTAAATAATTTGCAAACAATCTTACTGGCTTAGGTCATAATTGGTTCATATAACTGTAGCCGAACATATAGCCTACAGCTGGTTGGTTGTGACAACGAAACAAGTATTATGTTGACTAAGTACAGCACATATCATAAAATGTTTTCTTTGCAACACATGAAACCATAAATTAAAGTGGATCTAAAAGGGATCGGATGTCACCAAACCACCATTTAGTATCCAACTGGCCATAAAAAAGACTTTTGACCCTGTCCCCTTGAACATGACCTCGAATAAAAGAAGTCTCAAAAGTTTCCAAAAAATTTAAACACAACTTTAAAACTTCCAAAAATATATATAAAACAATTACCACAGATTTTATTTAAAATTTTATATAACTGTTTATTTAAAAAAAACTTACATTTCTGGAGGTTGCCCCAGCACATCCAGCAGACGACTGATCCTCCTTCCAATCAATCACATTGTATCAACATTCCCATCCCCATCCCCCTAAACATACCTCATTCGGTCAACTGCAATCCACCCACCATATAGTTTTTTTCGTTGGTCATNACATCCCCATCCCCCTAAACATACCTCATTCGGTCAACTGCAATCCACCCACCATATAGTTTTTTTCGTTGGTCATTTGTTTACTTTTACAACACCTAGGTGACGCTAGTGTATTGATTATCGATTTCTCCACCAGAGGAGATGTCGATTTAGCCACCATGTTTGTTGTTGTTGACCTTGACATTAACCCCAACGACATTGAACTCAGAAAATCGAGAAAAATCACATAAAATTGTCCATTACTAGCTGGTTACAACAAGTGGCCATATCGACTTACCATACTAGCCAACTACTACCACAGCTGGCCTTACCAATAGGTCATACTAACTTACCAAGACAACTTCGTCGAATTCATACCAAGGTTTTTGAAGGTGTACATTCCACACAAACTGACTCTTAAATACTCATTCCATCTTTAGCATTATCAGTCCCATCATTATCACCTGACGAATCAGTACCCATTGATGCAGAATGGGGGTATTGGTGACATCACTTGATGGGTCCCAGTAGACGAGCTCTTGCAGATCTTGATTGGTTCCTTCAATGCATCGCCTTGCATAAATAAATTGCATGGGATCAATGTTATAATGATTCATCGTGCGAAAAGAACTCTTCGTACAGGCGGTTATCTCCTGTCGCCGAGCATGGCAGATTATTTTGAAGATTTATCCACAGTAACAACACTGTTTTCCATTTCATTTTCCATCAGTGTGAGGAGGTAAATCCATACAGGTAAGCTCTACAGTAGACTTCATACAATCATGGGCTTGCATCATATTCATGGAAAAAATGAACTTCTTTCCACAGTTGCAACTTGTGTAACTACTTTGTGTAAATACTGCTCTTTAAATAAACTTACTAACACATTTCATCAGTGTGATTTAACTATTTTTATTCATCCATTCAACCAGTCATTTTATCTACTTCCTTGATCACATAACCATTCAGTTACCTCTTCTTAGAGACAATTTCTTTGCTCATCTTGAACTCATGTTTTGCAACTAACCCCTCCTGCTCCGCAAAAGACCCCTAAATAAGCCAGCCCTAAATGACTCCTAAATGACTCGCAAGTGACATCGAGATATGCAAGGGTTCGTCAGGCGATAATAATAATGGTGAGTCAGTTAATGCGAAAGNTGACTCGCAAGTGACATCGAGATATGCAAGGGTTCGTCAGGCGATAATAATAATGGTGAGTCAGTTAATGCGAAAGATGGAATGAGTGCAGCAGAAACGTTTTGTGTGGAATGTACATTTGCAAGACTTCAAAATAAACGGTCATAGGCTCTAAATACTGAAGATGACCATGTGACTCCTACAAATAAAAGTAAACTTGATAATGAGAATGAAACAGAAGGTGAAGGCGATCATGATGATAGCATTGATGATGACTGTGACTACAGTGATGAGAAGGATGATGATTCTCTCAATGTTTCCACGCATTTCGCCNAGATAGCATTGATGATGACTGTGACTACAGTGATGAGAAGGATGATGATTCTCTCAATGTTTCCACGCATTTCGCCGAGTTTCCTTCGACAAGTGGTGTGAAAGAGGGAAATATTAAGGGAATAAGGAATAAATTAAAGGAGGGAAAGTCAATATCTAGGGGAAAGAGGAAATTTTGAGAGAAAAAAAGATAAAAAAGGGAAATTCAAGATTATGACGACCGGCGCCTGGCGCCTGTCCCCCGTACCCTTATGACAGATTTCCCTATTTACTACTACACTTGTGGATTCCCCACCCATTGTTGAGTAGATACAGTAAGCGATTACTCTATTCCAGTACTGTCATGGGCAAACATTAGAGGTGAATATAACACATCGGCCAGAACTTGACTCAGCTAAATGTGAGGGTCTCAACGCAAATGTCGGAGGGATCTAAAGATTCTCTGCTCCACCAGCCTTAGAGTTTGTGTCTAACCAACTATTTTGTTACCTAGAGTTGAAAGCACTATTTGAGATTATCTCAATTCTTTGTTGGTGTGCCCTCCACACCTTTGATACATTTTTAGGACGTCAGGCACTGTTGTGAGAGTTTCCCTGAATAGGGAACCAGGTCCCTCCACGTCAGAGAGTATCACTATCTGTAGTTTTTTTTTGTTGCACAAAATATGAGTTGGGCTTGTTTGTACAGCAAATGAATCTCTTCCTGCGTAGAAAATCACACAGTTCTCATACAATGTGCNATATGAGTTGGGCTTGTTTGTACAGCAAATGAATCTCTTCCTGCGTAGAAAATCACACAGTTCTCATACAATGTGCCAGGAACTAACTCTTGCCAACAATCAAACATTTGTGCCTTACAAGCTAGGAGATAATGATTCACGCCATCACAAGTTTTAATTTAAGTAGCCATCTGTACTTCAACCCAAAAAATTAACGTAATACACTCATAGCTATGTTGATTGTTAAACCACGATGTTGTTGCTTTAAGGATAAGAAATGACAAATTTTTTGCGTGCTGACAGCTGCTACCACAGTTAATGCTTACTTAGAGTTTACTTTTGCACCTGGGAATACTTTTATTTGTTCTCAAAACATTTTGTAATCAATTTAACCTCTTTGTATCTTTTTTACATGAACCATATTTGTCATCGTCAGTTAACAATGCTGATGCTCATAACTATATTAAAAGGCATTTTTAGTAGGTGCAGTTCAGTTCTGATTGTTTCTTGATCGTGATTCGTGGTGCTAGTTGTTTTTTCATCGCTTGCTTGCAAATACATTACCATCACATCTTCAGCGAGCTTCGCATGGATGGTAACAGTTAAACTGGTTTTGTTACAGGAGGTCACAAGTTCAGTTCTATCACTACTTTATTTGTTGCATGAAGATGGTTCCGGGACTCCAACATCCACAATTGGCCGCGACTGGATTTTTGATAAGGCTGGTAGCTGGATTGTAGATGTGGTGGCAAACTGACGCGAGCAGTCTACTACATGAATTACTTCCTTAAGATCTTAATTTTTAGGGAATGCGATGACTTCTATTGGCGAACATGATAACTTTAATTCTGCTTGCATATAAAGTAAGAAACACTGTCTAAAATAGAAAGAATACACGACCTGTTTACTAGGCTCGCAAAACATAATGGTATAATTGACTGTCAATCTCTTCCATGTAGGTTTGCAGCGAGCTGTTGGGCCAATAGACATACTGAATTCGATAACTGGGCTTTATACTGATTTACTTGCTTATTGGAAGTAGCGATCTTCATTAGTGGTTGTTCGATGACGAACTGACTGCTGGAATGTATATGTCTTTGTGCTAGTGGAAAAAAGTAGCATTATACAACTCACGTAAAAAAAATTGGGGATTAGAGTCAGGAGTTAAGAAATCGACCTGCAAAAATCTTCGATTTATTTTTATTTGCTCACGAAAATTATTAATTTTGCTTTTAATTTCTCTACTGAGCATTGGTGGAAATTTCTATATTCTGAAGTTTTAGTACATAACATTAGGCAGGCAAACAATATATTGNATATGATTTGGGCTTGTTTGTACAGCAAATGAATCTCTTCCTGCGTAGAAAATCACACAGTTCTCATACAATGTGCAAGGAACTAACTCTTGCCAACAATCAAACATTTGTGCCTTACAAGCTAGGAGATAATGATTCACGCCATCACAAGTTTTAATTTAAGTAGCCATGTGTACTTCAACCCAAAAAATTAACGTAATACACTCATAGCTATGTTGATTGTTAAACCACGATGTTGTTGCTTTAAGGATAAGAAATGACAAATTTTTTGCATGCTGACAGCTGCTACCACAGTTAATGCTTACTTAGAGTTTACTTTTGCACCTGGGAATACTTTTATTTGTTCTGAAAACATTTTGTAATCAATTTAACCTCTTTGTGTCTTTTTTACATGAACCATATTTGTCATCGTCAGTTAACAATGCTGATGCTCATTCAGACTTTCTATTATTCATAACTATATTAAAAGGCATTTTTAGTAGGTGCAGTTCAGTTCTGATTGTTTCTTGATCGTGATCCGTGGTGCTAGTGGTTTTTTCATCGCTTGCTTGCAAATACATTACCATCACATCTTCAGCGAGCTTCGCATGGATGGTAACAGTTAAACTGGTTTTGTTACAGGAGGTCACAAGTTCAGTTCTATCACTACTTTATTTGTTGCATGAAGATGGTTCCGGGACTCCAACATCCACAATTGGCCGCGACTGGATTTTTGATAAGGCTGGTAGCTGGATTGTAGATGTGGTGGCAAACTGACGCGAGCAGTCTACTACATGAATTACTTCCTTAAGATCTTAATTTTTAGGGAATGCGATGACTTCTATTGGCGAACATGATAACTTTAATTCTGCTTGCATATAAAGTAAGAAACACTGTCTAAAATAGAAAGAATACACGACCTGTTTACTAGGCTCGCAAAACATAATGGTATAATTGACTGTCAATCTCTTCCATGTAGGTTTGCAGCGAGCTGTTGGGCCAATAGACATACTGAATTCAATAACTGGGCTTTATACTGATTTACTTGCTTATTGGAAGTAGCGATCTTCATTAGTGGTTGTTCGATGACGAACTGACTGCTGGAATGTATATGTCTTTGTGCTAGTGGAAAAAAGTAGCATTATACAACTCACGTAAAAAAAATTGGGCATTAAAGTCAGGAGTTAAGAAATCGACCTGCAAAAATCTTCGATTTATTTTTATTTGCTCACGAAAATTATTAATTTTGCTTTTAATTTATCTACTGAGCATTGGTGGAAATTTCTATATTCTGAAGTTTTAGTACATAACATTAGGCAGGCAAACAATATATTGATGGAATCGATCAATATTTATATTAACGCTATTCTGCACCTGGGTGATATAGGATGGTTAATAGGATCTCAGTGAATGTTACCAGGCACAGACTATAGGGTGCCTTGAAGGTTGAGGGTAACGGGGCACCATTAAGTAAGTTATTCAGTGTTTCAATTTACTGGTTGGTTATATTGTCACGAGATTAAACATTACAGAAACAATTCCGAGGTAGTACCCTAATTAACATACTCGTGCTAACTGTAGTTGGCATCTTGGGGGTGGCGCTAGGCATCGGAGGGGTTTCTTTGATACTTATCTTGTCTTGCAGTTCTCGTCTGTTGTCGACAAGCTCAAATCTGGTGCTTCGGGCGACCTTGGAAAAGGCCCTGGTTGTGGTGACTTCTCTCCACGACTGCGGCTCTGGGTTCACTTCTCGACATACGCCTCCACGAAACGCTTCTTCCAGTTCTCCCGATCCGACTTGCTCTCGCGCACTCCTGAGTTAACTGACCTGGTTTAACTCATCCCTCCCTTGTCTCACAACTTGGTTTTTAAACTATTTCCATCCCCCCCTTAGAACCATACACGGGTCTTTCATTGTTAAGGGAAGAGGAAAGGGGGAGGTGCTGAACAATGGCCACACTTTCCACGTGGCAAGGTTCTTGCTGATGGAGGGAGAAGGGGGTGACCGGTGGTGCCACTGACAAACCCTGTCAACTTTTTCTGCGGCGCGTGGTTTCACAGGGTTCTAAGAGGGGTGGTGGGGGTCCGAAGCGACATTGACACGTGTAACTGCCTCCCTTGTTCTGGCCTGGCTTCGCCGCAGGCGTTAATTGCTGTCGTCTGTCTCGTGTGCTCCAGCAGAAGGGGGGAGGGAGTAGGGTAGGGTATGGCGTGTGTTGTGACAGCTGAGTTTTTACATTGAATATGGCAAGTGTCAATCCCCCCCTGCCATATAACCATCTTCAGCGAAGCTGGCATAACTCGCACCAAAAATTTCGAGATTCGGTTGCATCTCTATAGCTCCCGTTTTGTGCTGTGGCTTTCACTATGTTCGCACTCCGTGTCTCGTGGACAAACGACAGCTGTGACCCCCTCCACTTCGACCCTTCTCCTTCCTCTTGACCTCTCCTCGACCTGTTACCCAAGTACATGTGCCACAGTTTGCAGGTCATACCTAGCTAGCCTCCTGTCTGCTAGAAGAGTCTAACAGTTTGGCTCTGCTTACACATTTTGCCGAAGGCATGATTACTTTACAATGTACAAATTTCTTTTCAAATCCTTCGTAGGGCTATCAACTACTTGAACTCGCTGAACAAACATAAACCTGGTACCACATATCGGACTCTGTACAGTAATTAAACACTTTCTTACAGGGTTACAAATATTTGTAGAGGTTTACATAGTTATACAAAATGCCCTAAAGTGATCTCTCCCAGTACTTAATTGCTCTTTTGTGCTTCCATCGCCCTTGCGAATCGGGGACTTTGTTGCGTAATGGCAAACAAGTGTGGCATATGGCCGGTAATTTGCACAGCTGACTGACAGCATTTACGTTTTTGTGACATGGTTTGTTTTTACTGGTATTGACGGCTCACAGGCCGTGTAAAAGAAAACGTTCTTACCTCCTAGGCTGGAAACTCTGTCCTTGCTAATGTCTGGTACTCTGTCGTTTTTACAAATGGTCTTCCGGTAGGCGGAAGCAAACACACACTTAACCTATCGCTAAAGTTACGCATGGTACGTTTTACAGTTAAGGGATGGCTCATAGGCCATGAAAAGAACAAAAATAATACCCTTATATTATCCTGCCTCTCTGCTGTCTTACAGCGGTTGAAGTATACACAAAAACTAAAAAAACTATTTTACACCCTGGCAATATAAACACACTTTCGGCCCTTCCATATACACGCACTCCAATTCAGTTGAGGGCCTATATTCTTACCTTATACATTTAGTAAACTCAGGTATAGGCATCTGGCCATTTTAGGCTCTGGGACGTCCTGCCCTTATTACTTGCGCACTTCCGTTCCTGCATTCACACATTATAACTTGGCTGCAAAGGTAAAAATAAAAACCCTTAGTTGCACTTTAGTTCCCGTATACCAGCCCTGTCTCTCAGCAGGTGACATGAGAAAAAAAACACTTACCTCATGTCTCACAGAGTCAGTTACTGGGGTGGTTGGCATGGTACATGTGATTTGTACTTGCGATGGTCCCAGTAGAGACCAAGTTCCTCTCGGCCTCTGCAGGTGCNGGTTGGCATGGTACATGTGATTTGTACTTGCGATGGTCCCAGTAGAGACCAAGTTCCTCTCGGCCTCTGCAGGTGCACCAAGGCTGTACTCACGTGGCTTCGTTCCCCGGCGGACTATGGGCGCTTCTCCCCCCACTGGATCCCTGACAGTATGCGGGGGTGAAGTCTGCGTTGACATCGTCTCGCCATGTGTCCTGTGGCCCTCTCCAGGCTGCTGCTGGCACTCATCTTCGGGTAGGCTGCTGTCCCCTGGTACATTCTCGCCNGTGTCCTGTGGCCCTCTCCAGGCTGCTGCTGGCACTCATCTTCGGGTAGGCTGCTGTCCCCTGGTACATTCTCGCCTCTCGGATATTTTCACGGGTTCGTTTTTCTGTTGGTGCCAACTCGTCTTGGGGTTACGCCATACTCGCTGTTTGTTTCATCCTACACCCTCTATTACCTGCTATTTCACTCGCGGTTTCTATTTCTTCCTTGTTTACTTCCTGCCCCGTCCCCCCTTCGCTTTCTCGCCCTAACTTTCTTCGGCTGTCCTCCCCATTTCTCCAGCTCGCCTGTTCCCATNTCGCCCTAACTTTCTTCGGCTGTCCTCCCCATTTCTCCAGCTCGCCTGTTCCCATTCGCTCGCCCATCTGCTTTCGCCCACCTCTTCTTCGCCTGCACCTTCTCCTTCACTCGCCTGTCCGCTTTCTCTTTCTTCTTCTGACGCCTGCGTATTTTTAGCCCGGTAAGTGGCTGGTGTTTCGGGCTCTGTCATCGGCAGGTTTAGTGGCCCGTGCGCCCTTGAGACACTGAGATAGCACATAGGCGCAACACCCGGCTTATTGTTTTTACCCTCTCTTCCCGCGTNCCGTGCGCCCTTGAGACACTGAGATAGCACATAGGCGCAACACCCGGCTTATTGTTTTTACCCTCTCTTCCCGCGTCCTTGTCCATCGTCCGGCGACCTAGTGGCCCCCTGTGGGTTGCCTCTGGGCTGTCCTTTGTAATTCCTTTGGGACCATTGATGTAGGGTTTGGGTATAGGGCGTATCTGGTTCCATGGCACCTTCCTCATTTTGCCAGTTTTGTCCTCTGCCCAATACACATTCCCCTGTCTCTCGACTACTATATACGGCTCTTGCCATTTAGGTGCAAATCCCGCAGAGAATTTATCACTGGCTTGGCTCAAAGGATGGTTGAGTATTAATACCTTACTACCTTCGGGCAAATGGTGTCCGATGGCCGCTTGTTCTGGGTATTTACGCCAGATATACCGTTGTTGGTTTCTCTGGGCTGGCCCATGTTCTCCTGACCACCACTCTGCATATTTCTTCGGGGGGCGGGAAGTTCTGTAGGTTCGGTTTTCCAATGCCATTCCCCAGGTCGGTGGTGATTGTACCCCAGTATGAGATGGCTGGGAGAAGTTCCAATTACGACATTATACCGATATCACAATGTATAAAGGATTTCAAGAAGGTGTATATCCCATTGAGTATGATTTGTGCCCATTCTTATGCATAAACTCTTCTTTAATTCCTGATTCCAGTGTTCGGTAGGGTTGGCCTGTGGGTGGTAGGCTGGAGTCATCCAGTTTTTCGCCTTCCATGTTTCGCAGGCTTTCGTCCATTTTATTCTCGTNCCTGTGGGTGGTAGGCTGGAGTCATCCAGTTTTTCGCCTTCCATGTTTCGCAGGCTTTCGTCCATTTTATTCTCGTTAACTGGGCTCCATTGTCGGTTAACACACATTTTGGGTACCCGCATTTTTCATTTGTCGGAAAATTGTGTATGCCTCCTGGTTGGGTAACGGGAACGCCTCTGTCCACCTGGAAAACTGGTCTACCACGAATAGGAGGTATCTCTTTCCTAGGGGTGTGCATGAGTAGGGGGCCCATGATATCGACGGCGATGTGGGTCCATGGTGTTTTTGGCCGACGGGGAGTGTATCGCATCTTCGGTGTAGGGTAGGCCTTGTTTTCATAACAAGTCCGGCACCTGGTGAAGTATTGCCTCACATCTCGACTAGTTCCTTGCCATGTGTATGTGTTGGTCAGGGCCCTTAAGGTCTCGTGAAAGCCCGGATGTCCTGCGTGGGGGTGATCATGATAGTGTTCACAGATACTGGTTCGTAGCTCGTGGGGGACACAGATTTTCCATTGATCTGTTTGCAGGTGCAGTTTCGCCCATATTATGCCATCTCTTCTCTCATGCCAATCTCGATATCTCCTCATTAACTACTGTAATTTTGGGTCGGCCTGCTGTTGATCTCGTAACATATATTTGTTTTCGTGGAACTTTATTAGCCATGGGAGTTTTGGTGTTGAGGGGGGCAGTATTCGCTCCCAGTAGTCGGTTCCTGTCTCCTTGTTGGGTATCTGTGATCGGCAGGATAAGTCATTGGGCAACTCGTTCGAGCCTGGGCAATGCTCGATGGTGAATGAGAATTCCCTNGTCATTGGGCAACTCGTTCGAGCCTGGGCAATGCTCGATGGTGAATGAGAATTCCCTTAAAAATAAGTCCCACCTACCCAATTTTGCTTTTTTGTTACTCTTGGTTTTCAGCCATGTAAGGGCCTTATTATCAGTTCTGAGAATGAATGGTCGGTCCTCAAGGTAAAAGTGGCATTTGCGGACTGCCCAAATAATAGCAACGCNTTATCAGTTCTGAGAATGAATGGTCGGTCCTCAAGGTAAAAGTGGCATTTGCGGACTGCCCAAATAATAGCAACGCACTCTTGCTCATTACTGTGGTTGAGGCATTCTGTTTTGTTTAGCATAGTACTAGCGTATGCTATAATTTGTTGCTGGTTCTGTGCCTTCTCCTAGTATAGGACACCACCCATTCCGGCTACGCTTGCGTCGGTCTGTAAAATTGGGGGTATATCTGGCATAGGCTGGTATAGCATGGTTATGTCGCCATATCACACCTTTAANTGTCGGTCTGTAAAATTGGGGGTATATCTGGCATAGGCTGGTATAGCATGGTTATGTCGCCATATCACACCTTTAATATTCTGAATGCTTCTGCGTGTCTCTCTGTCCACCTCCAGTCAGCTGTTTTGAGTAGGAGTTCGTTGAGGGGGCCATAATGGGGGTGACATCAGCTATAAACTCTCGGAGACATTTACATAATCCCAGAAAATTTTTCAATTATATCCGGTTAGTTGGTACTCTAGTCTCCTCAATCTCTCTCACTTTCTTTGGCTTTGGATAGTTCCCGTCCGGGGTAGTTATGTCCCCTAAGTATTCTTCCCATGTCTTCCCGAAGTGGCACTTCTCCAGTTGGCACGCGAGTCCATGAAGTTCAAAGTGCACCACGACGTTTTGCAAGTGTACCTGGTGTTCTTCCCATGTGTGTGAATATACTATGACATCGTTCAGGTATGTTAGGCAAAACTGGCTGCTATAGCCTGTCAAAACTACTGCTGATACCAGTCGTTGGGAAGTAGCGGGTGCATTCTTCAACCTGTAGGGCATTATGCGAAACTGCAGGGTCTCGCCTTCTGGGGTTGTAAACACCGTATACTTCCTGGATCCTGGGTGCACCGGGATTTGCCAGTACCTACTGTGCATGTCTAGAGTGGAGAATATGCGTGCGTCCCTCAGGTCGTGGAGCATATTAGCCAGGTTTAGAGTTGGGGGTGCTATAGGTATGGGATATCGTTTAAAGCCTAGTAGTTGACACAACAATTGTGTTCTCCATTTTTCTTTGGCACAAGCACCACTCTGGCGTAATATGGCGAGTCAGTTGGCTCCACTATTCCTTGCGATTTCATCTCGGCTACCTGGTCTTATATGATTTGCCTGCGGTAGGCGGACTGGTTGACTGGACGGCAGTAGATGGGGTGATAATCTTTTACCCAAATTTCATGTTGGATGGCCATGGTCTGATGTAATCTGCCCATATGCTCGAATATGCCTATGTGAGTGTTGAGTATCCGCAATAATGACCTAAGTTGGTCAGCTCCAAGTTGGTGGTTTACCTCCTCACTGCAGATTTCTTGTAGTTTTTGCGGGTTTATTGGGGCTTCCCAGTTTATGGCAATCGTATCTTGTTTGCCAAAAACTGGTGCTTTTGTCCGCAGTCCATTATACAATTTTGGCTTGCTAGCCAATGTTGCCCACGGATAATCTCATCCACTAAATGTGGTGCGCAAAGGAATTCAGTTTGGACTGTTACCACCTCCGTGGATAGTGGCAACTTTATAGTGCCGTCTATGGTCAGANTGCGCAAAGGAATTCAGTTTGGACTGTTACCACCTCCGTGGATAGTGGCAACTTTATAGTGCCGTCTATGGTCAGATGTGACTCAGACTGGACCATTTGAATTATTCGGGAGTTTTTCTTTATCCGGTTTTTCTGTTTGGGAGTTTGCAGCTGGCTTTTAATGAAATTGCCAGTTGCAGCTGTGTCCAGGACTGCCTTATGATTATGGTTATTTATGCGGACTTCGATTCGAGGGGCGTGTGTTCCAACTTCACATCGCTTAATGTTAAAAATGGTTCTGCCCTTTCACTTATGCCAAGGCCGACAGGTGACTCTGTGTCCCGGCGGTGGCATTTCCCGGCTCCCTCTTTCCACCCTGATGGCTCCCCTTCCCTATTTAAGGGGGACAGCTGTTGTGTATTTTTCCTTAGCGGCTGCTATGTGGTTTCTTACTGTGGGGCAGTCACATTGCAGGTGTCTCTCAGGCCAATACCAACACTTCGGCGGCAATGAGGGTCCCTCTGCACTTCTGGTGGGTTTGTTATTATCTGCCCTTTGCGCCATGTGGGAGGGCGGTAGCCATGTCGGAACATTTGCTTTCTCCTGTTATTCGTTATCTAGCTCTGCTTCATTCGCTCTCTCTACCAACTCCTCTATTCCCGTCGCCTGCAGGTGTCGAAGGGCGCTTTGTATGGCTGGTATCAAAAACTTTGAAATGATACATATTCCCTCTGCCTCGGTACTTGCGGGAGCGATTCGGGAATACATTTGCGCTTTTCTTCTAATAAAAATCTCGACTTCCTCTTTCCTTTGCAGTTTTTGTGTGTAAAAGTCTGTTCTTTAGGCGGTTTATTAGGAATCATGCCGGCCTTGAATTCTTGTTCACAATTATTTATAAAATAATCCGGTTCTTCATGGGGCCNTGCTTTCTCCTGTTATTCGTTATCTAGCTCTGCTTCATTCGCTCTCTCTACCAACTCCTCTATTCCCGTCGCCTGCGGGTGTCGAAGGGCACTTTGTATGGCTGGTATCAAAAACTTTGTAATGATACACATTCCCTCTGCCTCGGTACTTGCGGGAGCGATTCGGGAATACATTTGCGCTTTTCTTCTAATAAAAATCTCGACTTCCTCTTTCCTTTGCAGTTTTTGTGTGTAAAAGTCTGTTCTTTAGGCAGTTTATTAGGAATCATGCCGGCCTTGAATTCTTGTTCACAATTATTTATAAAATAATCCGGTTCTTCATGGGGCCNAGTTTATTAGGAATCATGCCGGCCTTGAATTCTTGTTCACAATTATTTATAAAATAATCCGGTTCTTCATGGGGCCTGCCTGAAAATTCGGGCGGTACTATTTCTTCGGTCATTATCCGCGTCTGTTCTACGTGGCAAGCGGGGGTTCGGTCCGGGGATGAAAGGTGTTCCCCTTCTCCTTGGTTCAGGCTTGTTCGTTGCTCTCGGCATTTCCGGCAGTTGTATAGGGTGCCTTCCGTCGGTTGGAAGGTCAGGGGCCAACCGATACACCTATTACAATAGCGCTGGGAACAGGGGCTGCACCGGGACAGTTTATAGTCCTGCCCCGCTGCAAAATGGAGCACTGCATGGCTCTAGTTGAGGACTTTCGTCTCCTCTGCCCCCATTCCTCGTCCAGAGGTTATCTAGGGTTCCTTCGGCTCTCGCATCCCTCCCCTCTGGTGTTTTGCTGATACGTGTATCCTCTATACTTTTTGCCCACCATCTATAGGAATCCCTATTCTGCCAGCCTAGTACACTTGCTTCGTCTAGTGTGAATTGCTCGTTAGGCACCACGAGGTGTTTATCAAGACTCCTCGAAGTCTGGGACATTCCGGCTAGCTAGATATTTCGGTAAGAGTGAGACCCCTTTTCACGGGTATAGTTTGCTTCTTGTTTGGGTCTCTACAGACTTATCTTCGCCCCACATTGGGCGCCAATTTAACTTGATGCTATTCCCCACCTGGGTGATACAGGAGGGTTCTTAGGATCTCAGTTATTGTTACCAGGCACAGACTTTAGGGTGCCTTGAAGGTTGGTGGTAACAGGGTAANAGGGTTCTTAGGATCTCAGTTATTGTTACCAGGCACAGACTTTAGGGTGCCTTGAAGGTTGGTGGTAACAGGGTAACATAAATGTAGTCATTCGGTATTTCATTTTACTGGTTGGTTCTACTGTCATGAGATTAAACTTTACAGAAACAATTCCGAGGTAGTACCCTAATTAATGTACTCGTGATAACTGTAGTCGGCATCTTGAGGGTGTAGCTAGGCATCGGAGGGGTTTCTTTGGGCGACGACTTGATACTTATCTAGTCTTGTAGTTCTGGTCTGTTGTCGACAGGCTTAGGTCTGGTGCTTCGGACGGCCTTGGAAAAGGCTAAGGTTGCGGTGACTTCTCTCCACGACTGCGGCTCCAGGTTCGCTTCTCGATATACACCTCCACGAAACGCTTCTTCCGGTACTCCCGATCCAACTTGCTCTCACGCACTCCTGAGTCAACTGACCTGGTTCAACTCATCCCTCCCTTGTCTCACAACTTGACTTTTAAACTATTTCCTTCCCCCTTACATCCTTACACAAGTTTTTCCTTGTTAGGGAAAGAGGAAAGGGGAGGGGCTGAACAATGGCCACACTCTTCACATGCCAAGGCTCTTGCGGGTGGAGGGAGAAGGGGGTGACCTGTGGTGCCACTGACTAACCCTGTCAGCTTTTTCTGCGGCGCGTGTTACCCTTCAACACGTGTTTTATCGTAGGCGGAAATCGCCAATTTTTTAAATCCTTTCTTTGGGGTGTACAAGTTTCACAGGGTTGCTAGAGGAGGGGGGTGGTGGTCCGCAGCAACCTTTACACGTGCTACTGCCTCCCTCGTTCCGGTCTGGCTTCGCCGCAGGCGTTAATTGCTGCCACGTGTCTCGTGTGCTCCAGCAGTAGGGGGATATGGTAGGGAATTGCATGTGTTGTGACAGCTAAGTTTTTACGTTGAATATGGCAGGCGTCAATATAATTGGTAAGTCTGGAAAGTATGGTGAAATCCTTACCCTAAATCATTTATGCGAAAGCATCGAGTGTTCGAATCCCTGGCTGAGTTCACTCAATCGAATAATTTCTTTTAAAAATCTGGATATCATAATTCGTAGTCAGCCGATATGCCATTAGTTGCATTGTTAAAATGTTTAGCTAATTCGGCACATTCAACAATACTCTCATCACTGGCATGTATTCCTTTGTTTTGCTTGAAATCGCAAATTTCACATCTTTCATAATTGTTACACAAAAGTATTTTTTCATGGAAATCGCCAAAAATTTTGTACACTTCACTCATGAGGTTTTAGCAATTCCACATTGAAAACTTTCTTTCACAGGACTTCTCATTTGAAAATATATGGGTCAAATCCAAACAATAGTGTCTGGCTTTATGCACACATAGTNTGTAGCTAGGCATCGGAGGGGTTTCTTTGGGCGACGACTTGATACTTATCTAGTCTTGTAGTTCTGGTCTGTTGTCTACAGGCTTAGGTCTGGTGCTTCGGACGGCCTTGGAAAAGGCTCAGGTTGCGGTGACTTCTCTCCACGACTGCGGCTCCAGGTTCGCTTCTCGATATACACCTCCACGAAACACTTCTTCCGGTACTCCCGATCCAACTTGCTCTCACGTACTCCTGAGTCAACTGACCTGGTTCAACTCATCCCTCCCTTGTCTCACAAGAACTGAAAATTTGATAAAGGAAGGCCCTTACATCCTTACACAAGTTTTTCCTTGTTAGGGAAAGAGGAAAGGGGAGGGGCTGAACAATGGCCACACTCTTCACATGCCAAGGCTCTTGCGGGTGGAGGGAGAAGGGGGTGACCTGTGGTGCCACTGACTAACCCTGTCAGCTTTTTCTGCGGCGCGTGTTACCCTTCAACACGTGTTTTATCGTAGGCGGAAATCGCCAGTTTTTTTAATCCTTTCTTTGGGGTGTACAAGTTTCACAGGGTTGCTTGAGGAGGGGGGTGGTGGTCCGCAGCAACCTTTACACGTGCTACTGCCTCCCTTGCTCCGGTCTGGCTTCGCCGCAGGCGTTAATTGCTGCCATGTGTCTAGTGTGCTCCAGCAGTAAGGGGATATGGTAGGGAATTGCATGTGTTGTGACAGCTAAGTTTTTACGTTGAATATGGCAGGCGTCAATATAATTGGTAAGTCTGGAAAGTATGGTGAAATCCTTACCCTAAATCATTTATGCAAAAGCGTCGAGTGTTCGAATCCCTGGCTGAGTTCACTCAATCGAATAATTTCTTTTAAAAATCTGGATATCATAATTCGTAGTCAGCCGATATGCCATTAGTTGCATTGTTAAAATGTTTAGCTAATTCGGCACATTCATCAATACTCTCATCACTGGCATGTATTCCTTTGTTTTGCTTGAAATCGCAAATTTCACATCTTTCATAATTGTTACACAAAAGTATTTTTTCATGGAAATCGCCAAAAATTTTGTACACTTCACTTATGAGGTTTTAGCAATTCCACATTGAAAACTTGCTTTCACAGGACTTCTCATTTGAAAATATATGGGTCAAATCCAAACAATAGTGTCTGGCTTTATGCACACATAGTNGCTTTCACAGGACTTCTCATTTGAAAATATATGGGTCAAATCCAAACAATAGTGTCTGGCTTTATGCACACATAGTGAGTAAATCACGCTCTTGGTTTGCTTTTGGCAGTGCTGTTGTTGAATCTCTTGGTACCTGCATGAAATTGATGACTGTCCTATCGGTGGCCAATACTGATGATAAATCATAGCAGTCTGCTTTCTAAGTGGTGTAGCCAAATACACTTCGCATGAAAGCAGTGAACATCTATTCTGAATCATTGTTTTTACTTGGATCAAAATGATTGTGTGACGATCTACTCTGCAGAGCTCTGTCCGTATAAAGATGATGCTGCTTCCAGGTCTCTTAATATCTTGCCAACTTGCCAACAATGTTCTTTATTGGTTTATGAAATTTTACAGCTTATAGTGGTTGCTAATTTCACGTCCGGCCTCAAGTGATTGGGCATGTGACGAAACTACAGGGCACCAGAATCAAAGGCATCTGCATCTTCATCACTGATGGATTTCCAATGTCTGAGTCCATTACATAAAACCACTTGTTCACATAAGTGCTTAAAATGCGCTCAGCTATAATCGATAGTCACATCTCCGTACTTGTTATCATCAAGCAACTAGAAAGCCATGTACGTGATTATGATCAATTGTGTGCCTTAGGAAACTAACAATTTGTAAACTAAAGCACAATTTCTCTAAAACGAATTCTATAATGTGCACATTATTATTTCCCCAGTAGTTGCCATGCCACCGTATATCAAGTGCACTTTAGTCTTGTTNAATTCTATAATGTGCACATTATTATTTCCCCAGTAGTTGCCATGCCACCGTATATCAAGTGCACTTTAGTCTTGTTTTGAATTTCGATGTTTGTGTTCTTAATTGTTCGCATATACAGGAGATGAACAAAATAATATGATCACCTGACATATACACAACATTTATTTATTAATAAGGTGGTGGGCCTCATTTGCTTTTAGAACAGCTGCAATTCTTCACGGAATAGATTCGTAGAGTATCTGAATAGTTTAGAACGAAATGTTGTTCCATTCTTATACCAAAACATCCACTNTCCATTCTTATACCTAAACATCCACCAATTGCTTCAATGATGTAGGAGATGGAAATCTACTCCTCGCTCTCTGCTCTAAAACTTCCCATAATGGTTCAATTATGCTGAGGTCTGACCAGGGAAGGTGTTTGATGATATTCTGATGCTCCTCAAACCAAGACTGAACCTTTCTGACTGTGTGTATGGGTGCATTATCATCTTGGAATATGGCAGTGTTTGGCAGCGATATGCTAGTCATAGTAAGAACATCATCATTGAGGATTTCGAGATATTCATTCTCAGTAATCCGGCCAGCGAAGTGAATGAGAGGACCAGCTGAATAACACGATATAGCCACCCAAAACATAACGGAACCTCCCCCATGCTTGACTGTAGGAAGCAGGCAGTCCGGATCGTAGGCTTCCTTTGGGGTTCTCCATTCATAAACCCGGCCGTTTGTAGGAAACAATGTAAATAACGATTCATCGGACCATACCACTGTCTTCCAATCATCAAGTGTCCAGCTTTTGTGATCGTGGCACCACTTCTTTCGCAGCTTAGCGTTGGCTTCCGATATAAAGAGTTTCGCAATTGCAGCCCTTCCAAGAATGGTAGCTTTGTGGAGCTCCCACCGTACTNGTCCAGCTTTTGTGATCGTGGCACCACTTCTTTCGCAGCTTAGCGTTGGCTTCCGATATAAAGAGTTTCGCAATTGCCGCCCTTCCAAGAATGGTAGCTTTGTGGAGCTCCCACCGTACTGTTTTTGTCGAATCAGTATTACTCAAGTGAGTGTTGAGTTCTGCTGTCACTTTTGCCGCGGTAGTTATATGTTGTCTGGCCACAATTATTTTTAATAATCGTCAGTCTCTGTCAGTTAACTTTGGGTTTGGCCCACTATTCCTCTTCGCCGATGATGTTTTACAATGTTTTTTGTATGCTGTCATTACTGTGGATACTGTCGCTCGTGAAATGTTAAACAATTCAACTGTTTTCGTCACAGATGCTCCCGCTAACAGAGCACCAACGATTTGCCCTCTTTCGAAGTCTGAGAGATCACACATTTCAGCGATCGCTTGTTTTAACCGTCGCAGAACAAAGCGTATAATACACTGAAATATAACCTAGAAGACTTGGCACGTAAACTGTGCAATACATACGCGTCGCATTATTTACACGGAAGCAGTGTTGTCAACATGCAACAAAATGTACTATATTGCATGGTGTTCATATTATTTTGTCCATCCCCTGTTTACATTTGCAAACGTGTTATGAATTTGTTGTTTTAGGCGCAAATGATTGTATGTTAATTATTTTACGAGAAAAACATTACTGACTGCAGAGCGGTCTCAACATGTCTTTAAATGTTAAATAGAACCCTGAAGACCACGCCTTGTCATTGAAAACTGTACTGTCGTCCGTCGCATGCGCTCTTTCATGAATTTTGGCATTTTGAAATTTTTTTATTTATGCATGTAGCATAGACTTTTAAAAAACTAAATATTTTTTACAGCGCGCAATTTGGCTTGAAAAGACAGTATTAAAGTGCATCCTTAATATGTATTTTTTAATTAGCTACTGCATGAAAAATTTTGTGTTGCATGAAGCTCAAAAGAAAATCTTTCAGTGATATTTATTTTCTTTCCAAAGGCCAAGAAAATTGTATTCTATTGTAAAACAATATACAACATTTAAATACATGCAATGTTTCCGGAAGTGGTGTGTTTGGAAAAATAGAATTTATTAACAAAATTTAAAGAAAATATCTACATAATCGGAACAATAGCTTTTCTGGGAGAGTATGCTGGATAGTTTCGTTTATAAGCATAGAAAATTTGCAATACTTCGGTACGTACTGCCAGATGACAAGGATGCTTGAGGAATTTTAATTAGTCTTGTTATCCGTGTAGGCATATATGCTTGCTGTAATTTTCATTTACAGATTCACTGGACTAAAGGAACTTGGAACACGTCAGCTAGTGTACTATTGGCATTATTTCCTCATTGTTTCTTCAGCATACCAACAATAAGTTGTTTTAATATGGCATTTACGCAAAAAAATACGCAAACTTGAATATGGAAACGGTTAATCTTGTTTTATTTGAAAATTTCGTCGTAAATGTATACATTTTTCATAAAGTGTTTAAAAATGTGCTTTTGATAATTAATTTAATATTTATAACCATCATTTCCCAAATGGTTCAATTTTATTTTACTTTAAAAGCGTTGAATTTTTTTTTCATTCTTGAAGATGATCACGTAAGGAAACAAAGATTGTCATATCTATTACGGTGTTATCATTTTTTTTTTAAATAATGATACGCACAACATGGCTTATACAAAGGAATGAAAATTCCATAAATATAAATCACTTATTTAACATATAAATCACACTGATATAGTGCACAAAAAGAAACCTTTTTAAATCATTTGCTGACGAAAAATTGCATTAGTCCATTTGTTACTTTGTGTGTGCCCAAAATATTTTAACACATCAACGAACGTCAATCTTAAATTTTATGGCGTCATAGATATAAAGAATCAAATGTCCGACACTTACTAAGGAGTGCAACAAAAATTAATTATTTTTAATTTTTTTAAAAGTTTTTAATAAACTTTAAGGAAAATTTATAGCATGTGTATTCTCGTGTCGACAGGTTAACAACGCATCTGTATACAATGAATTTAACCAAATTGCACACAGGCACAAACAGTGGATGGTAGTAATGACGTTAAAAACACTTCAATTTTGTTTATAACGATGATGCAAATTTGGCAGTGTCGTTATAGTGACGTCTTTATTTTGAAACAATAACACATGGCGTTTATAAACGTTAATGAGTACCACGTAAATTTTAGTGTGAATTTACAAACCAAAATTAAAAATCCGCTCATAAATTATTATGAAACAATTGTGACGATATTTAAAAAATAAATTTGTATAAGTTTGATACGAAAACTGGTATATGAAAACGCGTTTCTTCGTTGCACCGTATACGCAAGCAGATAGGTGGTCGAGCAAGGAAGCAGAAGGCAGTAAACGATTACACAACGTTCAGGGTTCAGTGTTGACCTATATAAGTTTCTACAAGGTCATGCGGTGTTGTAAGTAAGAGCTCTTGCCGCAGTGTCCCACCCAATAAACAGATAAATGAGGTATTCAAGGCGCTGCAAGTCTGGTAGCTTCAGGTCACAGGTGTGCTTGAATGCATGCCAACAAGCGACAGACTGCTAACGCACAACTACAGAGTTTAAGATATCTGTACAAGTTACACATCTTACTATCTGATTTCAAAAAATTGCGGTGTAGTTGGTGTTGTGGTTATATAACTAGTGTCCAACCTACTTCAGAAACACATAGCGGTCTATCATTCCGTAGATTGAATATGCTGGTTATTTAAGATAAGTTTGTTAGATTTTGTTCCTAAGCTGGCTCTTGAAACGGCGCTTGTAGTCACTCAGCGTTTAGATTCAATAACATTTAAAATAAATAATTAATTTTTTCAGTAACCTTAATGAAATTAATATAATTAACGTTAACAAGTCTTCGAAAATTAATTTATGGCCCTACATCTGGTAGCTCTTTCCATTTTTTTAAACAATATACCGGGATTCGTAGAAATTGCAACATATTTACGCGGGTTTAGCACAGCTCATTAGCGTTCCACAGTAAAAATATTCTACATTAGCTATTTAAAAAATAAAACAATCCTTTAACACTAAGTGACAATATGGGTTTTAAAAAATTATATCCCCTTTTATATAAGACTTTATTTAAATGATGTGAAATCAAATTTTTTTATCCGTGGTGGACTGTGTGAATCTACATACGCGCTGCATGTTAAGAGTTAAGGTTTCTGACGTTTCCTCGAAGAAAAATCTATTTTGGAGAAATAAATAATTTAAACTTTTTTTCGGTTAACGTATTAATTACTAAGTACTCATAAATTTGGACCGAGGAGATGAAAATTCTTTCTTCTTTAATATCTCTGGAGCTCACGTTAGCGTTTTTGTCAGACTATTCGCTTCCCGTCTCGGCGAACCAGGCTTGATGCCTGGTAGGGTTTTTCACGTGTAGAAAGGTGGCGAAAGATGAAGTTGGCAAGTGAGGTTCTTCGGGGTACTCCTGCTTCCCGCACCATATCATTTCGATTACTGCTCCATCTACATTTATTTTCCCCCTGATGGGCACGTTTTACCAGCTTCGCCTGGCACAGTTTATTTCAGCTAGCTGCGACATGTCACGGCGTCACAGCTAGCTAAGCCTTCTACTGTAGACCTCAGCTTTTAAGCGTCATCCAAAAATCTCACTCCAACAGTGCCTTTCTGACTGGCATCTCAGAATAATCGCCCTAAAATTCTGACTCGTGTAAATAAGACAACTGTGAAATGCCTTGCCAGATTGCTTTTTGTGTGCAATGATAAGAGAAACATTATTTTCCATTGGAAACGCATTTTTTGGCTTTAAAACTGCTTATAAATGTATTACTTTCTGGAGTCATTGTAATAGGCTCTAAACATTTGTATCCAAAAATTTTGGAAAAGTTCAGTTATGTGAAAGTAGTAACTTGTTAAATTCATAAAGATATCAGTAGTTAAATAATTTTTTAGAGGACAAAATTTCATGCAAGAATTGTTTTTAACAAAAATTGTTTTCATTAAAATTTACATTTATTTGCGCTATACATGATGTTTCCACGATCTTACAGAATTTCAGCATAATAAAGAATCACAAACGTATACATTTGAAGTAAGGGAACCCAGTTTGAGAACAACAAAATAAAAATTTATAAGCCAACACTGTTGTTCATATATTGCAGGACGTAAAGGATGCAACACCGTCAAAATGCCAGCGCATTTAGCTGAGATTTGGGGAAGATAACGTCTCTAATGCACGAGATGGCATGATGTGTAATTTTAATGCATTTACTCCTGAGTTATGAGCGTTTAGAACGCAGTGTGTGTACATGTAAAGAAATGCCTTTGGGACTTTCTTAATTTGGGTTTAAGGGCACACTCTGAAGAAGTAGGAAGCAGAAAGGTTTTATCGGGTAACGTAACTTTCCAACTCATACCTTGTTTCCGAGACTTTTCTAACGTTTATGGGAAAAAGGGCGACTGGACACACAATTTCACGACCGAGTAGGAAGACAAACTGCACAGACACCCTACTTCGAACAAGCTGTGCTAGATCGCGTGGCCGAGGGGCCTGCGATAAGTACTCGAGCATTGAAACATGAAAGGAGTCTCGCGCACAGTACTGCGTGCAAAGTAATACAGGAAAAGCTGCAGCCCTACCATCCTCTGGAAGTCCACGCCTTGCATCCGATTGACTTCGCACCTGGCGTCGTCCACTCTTGAGAATGTCACCTTTTCAATCAGTTAACAGTACCTGACAGGTTCACCAATCACATAAGTGACTTAAACGGATGAAACAGTTAACAAATGCCAGTTTTCCTCCCGTATTGATTCTGTGACATTTTCCACTCAAAACCCTTAACGATTTTAGTTACTGTTTTTCAGTGATATTTTTTTTGACTGATGGATCAGTTAAACAATGTATAAGAAATGGCCATTTCACAACGTGTATGAAATGAAATAACAATGCATAAACTAATAAAACCAATAAAAATACTTTCTAAAATATGAGTTTCGCCTTCCAGAACACCATTTTACGAGGTAACATGAACATGCAGTCAAACATTCCGATTTTATTTCTTCCATTTCCTTCTCACATAATAATCACAGCTCTTGGTTTTAAGGTTTAAATTGCATGTAATGTGGTGACGTGAGTGCACTCATATGCACTATTTGTTTTTAACAATCATAATGTTTTTAGCAATCATTAAACAAAAAACCAAAATAAAGAGAATACAATTTTATACTAAAACTTTCGATGAAAAAAGTGTGATGTAAAGAATACTTTCCCCTTCACGCAAGGTATGGCCTGATAGCTGAAATGGAAAGATAGAGGTCAAAAGAGCGGGTTAAGAATGGCGTGGTCTCAATCCTGACCATCAACACCGATTTTTTTTACTGTAATAAATTACGTTAAATTGCGAAATATAAATAGTAACTATCGGAAATATGTTGGTTTCTCGAAAATATTAGGCTACATAAAAAATATATACATAAATATATGTATATATATATATACATTTGATTCGCCGCACGCAGTTGGCCGTCACTTAGTCAAACAGTGAAATTGTTTCAAAGAAACAACTAGTGGTTTCCTACTGATTCTAAGTGGAGAAATTCTCACTGATTCAAGATGTTTCATTTCACTGCGCATCAGTGGTTTCCCACTGATTCGAATTTACAGTGTGTTCAGTAAAAGGGCACTGTAGTGAAGGGTGTTCCACCCTCACTTTCCTGTGTATGTGCTTTTCCCAGATGAAGCCTGTTTCACGAGAGATCAATATTCATGTATGGGCCGATGTGAATCCCCATGCTACCACTGTGCGAAGCCATTAGGTACGATTTGTGGTGAACTTGTGGGCATGTTTAGTGAGTGATTATGTTATGGATCCATATCTTCTTCCAGCCCGCCTCTGGAACAGCGTGCACTGCGTTTGTGAGTACCACAGTCCCCAAGTTACTAGAAGATGCCCTACTTGGTGTTCGGCAACGCATGTGGTTTCAACACGATGGGGCCTCTCCTAATTTTGCACATACTGCCCTTGACTACCTGGATCAGACGTTTCCTGACAAGTGGACAGGAAGAGAAGGTCTTGTGTCTTCTTTGCCAGCTCGTTCGCCTGATATAACCCCAATAGATTTTTACTTGGTTAGAATTTGCGAACAGTTGGTGCAATGTTTTCCTGAAAACTTGTATTTAATCTTTCTCTTGTGACAGTTCTGTAAAAGAAGAATGGCCCCACAAGTGATCTGGAAGACATACCGCACCACAATGGTTGGTCTACTATGATTTTGGTATTCTCATCGGCCCAATTCACACAGTTGTGGTGAGTGGCAGTTTAATTAAATTTAAAGGTTGCCTCATCGGACCAAAAAATCACAAAGGAAAATGTTCGTTTTGGTTGCACATGTTCCCATCCCACTCACAAAATTTGGCGTGCATATATATCTGGATCATCTTCATTCATAGTGGGAAATAAATTGGGAATGTAGGGCCTCCACTTTACATACTTTAAAACGCGATGGACTCGTTACTAACTGACACTTTAAAATCCACTTACGTTGCTCGAAAGATAACTTTGCCACATCTTTCATTTCCTCTATGATTGGGGGTGCTGCCTCTCGTGGCTTCAAACGGAACTGAAAACACCAGAATACTACAGGTGCTCGTACACAACCAATGTAGTTCTTAAAGCGTCAAATTAAAGGAGTCACATCACATTGTCATGAATAGTTTCCCCGTTATTAGAACACAGAGATTGTAAACATTTGTTTAGGACATCCGTTTAATGAAACCATTTTCATAGATTTGGAATGACTTTTAATTTAAAAAAATTGAATCGAAAAGAATATGTTAAAATTAAATGATTGATGATTAATTCAATAACTGTTTTCTACTTCGTAAACACTAACCTTCTAAATAATATTTTTTTATAATTAAAAATAGCATTATTTTATAAAATTTCAACTGTTTCTGACAGTCATTATACATATCTATGCTACAATCGCCTAATTGTCCTTTATTTTAAAACATGTCCCCAATTTCGTTATCACTGTGGGTAAGGAAGTAAATGTTTTGCAACATTTGTGTAGATGTAAAAGAGTGAAGAAGATTATATTGTTCTGGAAGTTGCTGGCAGACATGGTGCAACAATATTATATTCAGTACGAGAGCTATTGATTTCACATGTAAACTAGTTTTCAGTAAAAAGTGGTGGCATGTAGTTAAATATTCTGAAGAGCAGACTTTAATTCTAATATGTAGATATAATTTGTTTCTAAAACGTTATTCGTTTTAGAATGCAAAAATTTATGTTTTTTAAAATAAAAACAATGAAATGCATGCCAATTTATTAAGAAACATTATTTTGATATTACGGTGTTCTGTAAGAAAATATTGTCTAAAAAACGTATTATTAATATAGATAAAAAAGAGATTAATATAGATAAAAAAGTGATGATTAATTTTGAGTTGAGTTNCAATGAAATGCATGCCAATTTATTAAGAAACATTATTTTGATATTACGGTGTTCTGTAAGAAAATATTGTCTAAAAACGTATTATTAATATAGATAAAAAAGAGATTAATATAGATAAAAAAGTGATGATTAATTTTGAGTTGAGTGGTCCACATTATTTTGTATTGTCTTAGTAAAAATATAAGTAGTTCGAAGAAATTTATCTCTGTTGAAAAGTACAAGTAGATGTGGTCTTTATATTGGTTAAGTAAAAAAGTTAGCTTATTATTTAATTTTTGGATTAAGAGTAACATTACAAATTCGTTTTTCTATTATACATTAAAAAATTTAATGATATGAGGGTTTCAAATTTTTCCTTTTATGTTTGTCAAATTTAAAATTATATATTTTTTTTAAACTGCAAAACATTATATCAAGACTTATGTAAGTGTTTAAAAGTCGCGTGTCAAAAAAAGTTAATATAAACGAATCTAAACATTTCCTGTGTTTCCTATTGAAGGTAATTTATTTGTCATATTCAAATAAATTGTTACGGTGTTTAGACAAACTCATACACAACAATACTCTCACAACACTAAATAACTTGTCTAAAAAAACATTTACAATTATGACCTCCAGCAATGTACTCTGGGTTTTTGAGATAGGATTCGAATTGGTGATTTGATTAAAATTATATAATTAACAGGATTTAGATGGTTTCAATGCTGCCTATCAGATGATATATGCTATTATTTAAAATTAATTTGCTATTGCGAGATGAATTGTTTATCACTTAAACTCAAAAAATTTAATATTTCAAGATTGCATCTACTACTGGTTTTACGTAAGTTTAAGGAACATTTGTTTGAAGAGTAAAATAACTATATTTATCATATAGCTTTATTGTTGTGAGCACACCCATTACTCAGAAAACTTTCATCCGCATAGAGCTTATTCCGGGACACAGTTGTATCAAGTAGTCTCGTACTTCACTGGAAACATGCTTATAGCCAAAGCAGTGTGATATTAATAAGACGCATTCTTTCTACTGTTTAGCTTTCTTCAACTCATATAAGTATACTCATGGTACCATTTTTAATTGTACTCTGTACCAATTGCATCCCATTAACTAAAAAGTGTTTCGAGTAATTGGTGTAATTTGGCTCAGTATTTCAATGAGAAATTATTATATGATAAACTAAAATTCTGAAAAGTTATTATTTGTGTAATGGGGATTCGTTCCTATTACACAGAAACACGCAAACACAGAAAACAGGCCACGATTTTCTGTTGTCAAGAGATACGTCTATTCACTCGTGTAATGATACACCGAAGGAAGAAATATTTGCAACGCCCTAAACGATGATGGCTATTTGAACATGGTAACGAAAGTTGCACGTTGGAGGAGTGTAGATAAACTGATTAAATTTTTAAGGACGTCGGCTAACATATGGTGGTGTACAATTCACTTAGTTGCGCCGTGCACAGAAACGCACCAAACATTAACCGTGTGCGTCTGGATGGTTGAATATTGAAAACGTGTGTAGCAGTCAAGCTATCGCCAGGCCTCGAAGATGGTTATGTGCCCTTTTTCTGCACATACAGCTATTTGAGATGTGCCGCACCATGGGATTTTGCGAGGCGGGATAAACATATTTACTAATTGCTGTACATGTTATCATTATGCATCCATAAGGTGACGATGTTATCAATATATGTCAGTTGAATAGGCCCAAACCCATAGACCAGGTTCGTGAAGGTCACAATGTACAGATACACATCAAAATCAGTGCATTGTTGGGCAGCCCTAGCAAACCCTACAACATACACAACAGAGATCAGAAAGAGTGTTGCACTAGGAGTGTCCACATATACCATTGGGAACTGTCTATATGAAGCAGGGCTATGGGCACGTGTGCTTTTGACGAAGCTCCATTCTCTGCAACAATTTCGTAGTGCGCGTCTCTTGAAGTATAGCGTAGTAGCAATGATCTCCTGGAGAATGGAATATCACTATTGTGTGTTTAGCTATGAGAGAAAATTATGCCTTTATTTAGTGATGGCCGTTTACGTTTGCGAAGTCGACCTGGCAAGCATCATCGTTCAAAAAGTATTTGTCTCCTGTATATGGGCCAAACCCCTGGCATCATGGCGTGGTGCTCAATAATTCACGATTCCTTTCATCATTGGTGTTTGTGGAGGATCCGTTAAACAGTGCCTTCTACATCCAGCACATTGTTCGACCCGTTATTCCGTAATTTTTTCAACGTGAAGGTGAAGTACTACTTCAAAAGATTCACATACTGCTGTTAGTATTCGATGTGCTCTTCGTGTGGTTCAACAACTGCTCTGGCCAGAAAAATGCCCAGGCCTTCTCTCCCATTTAACATATTTGGGCCTGGTGGGCCGCAGTTTGACACGGTCTAAATTGCCAACCATTAACGTTGCACAATTGCTACCACGGGTGCAAGTTGCTTGGAACAATGTACTACACGTTAATATTGGTCACGTGCACATTCGTTTACATGTGAGAATGCACACTTAATANTTGCTTGGAACAATGTACTACACGTTAATATTGGTCACGTGCACATTCGTTTACATGTGAGAATGCACACTTAATAATAAGCCCGGGGCACGTATAGGGTATAATGATGTGGTGCTAAACCTTGGGTACTGTTGTTTGGTTTGGTCTACATTACCTCTAGGTTGAAAAGTGAATAAAGTGTCTTACACAGTCACAATATTCCAATTATTTCCATCAGTGCGTGAAAGCTAATATAATAATGCAATGTAGTTACGGTATACAATCTTCGCACAAGCTCAATATTATTTCGTTAGATACCAATACAAGTGGAGCGGTTGTGTGAATTAAATTCAATGACTCGAAAAAACTAAGTAAAATATATTTCGTGAGGAAGAGCCATCGAGGAATTGAAGACAGGCATAATTTTTTTCTGAATCCGGCATATATCCACGAGGATTTTCGTGGACTGGCGAATGTCCCAACAGTGTGAAAAAGATAGTCAGTACTCATGCAGTGGACAAATAAGTATTGCAATGTTACATAAAGATCATTGCTTGGCCCTAACAACCATAAAAATGTCGGAGCATGGTAGGCGAATCTACTACGGACTTAAAAGCAATCCTAGGGAAAGCATTTCTGCGAATGATTCAATACCAATGATTTTGCTAAATGGGACTGTACACTCAGGTGAACACGATGTGTATCGCATTGACTGCTGCAAAAAAAACTGCCCGATTAGCTTCATGCAGAGTATATTAGGAAGTGACAATATGAAAGTGTGTACTGTGTCTTGTTTACGAACGAGCCCAATTTTCTCAGTGATTCCCTTTGTGTTTATAAACATTCGAAACAGCAAGGTGTGTAAATTAATGCAAAAATAATGTCTATGTTCGCATCGGACTGCATAAGTGCATGACTACTTGATAGCAAGATATTTTGTCCATTTGGATTGGTGAGCCAAATCCCCCGATGTCGACCCTACTGAGTATGCTTTGTATGCACTCCGTCATCATACTGCGGGGCGTCTAGTACTTTCACAAACCACCCAGTAGCTTTGCAAACCTGGTCGCAGGAATGGGACTATATATCTCAAAAACTGCACGACGATCTTGATCTCAGTGGGTGTCTGTTGTACTACATGCATTATTTTCAGAATAACAATGTGGAATTGTTGAGGCTGAAACATTTTTTAACTTCGTATTTGGAAATAGGTTTCATTGGAATCATTAGATCAGTACTCAGTACATGATTTATGGTGTTTTGTTATAAGGAGGCATTGCATTGTTGATCGTTGCTCGGTTTTGCATGAAGTAACCTGACTGCTGAATAATAGTTGTCTTTCTTTTGAGAGAAAATTTTTATTTGGCGATCGGAGGGCTTTTTATTAAGATACTTGGTCTTTATATATTAGCCGTCTCATCAGAACTATTTAACTTTTATTATGAACTGACGTCAAGATATATTCATATCTTTAAAAGTAATACATTTTTCAGTATACTAAAAATATATAATTCAAACATTGTGGGAGCCATGGTGGTGTAATGATTATACTACGTGCCTCTCACCAAGGCGAAATGGGTTCGATTCCCGGTGGTGCCGTCCCGGATTTTAGCAGGTGGGAATCGTGCCGTACGATGCCACAGGCTAGCGGGTGGGGCTTCTCGGGGATGTCCTGCTTCCTCCGCCCTTGCATTCTGGCGCTGATCCATAAGCACCTCGCTTCACCCTCATTGGCAGTCAAGGTCTCGATGTTAAGAGCCACCTAAATCTCTTCACTTACTTACTCAAACAATGTCAAGTCTCTTCGTTTTGTCGAATTTTTTACTGTGTCATTTGAGGTATATTATACTGCATTTTGTTTATAACAAGACAACAAAAATTATCTTTGAATTTTCACAGATATTTATTTTAACTCCACTTTCGTTGCATTCTATTTTACTCATATAACCTCCGCACCNATCTTTGAATTTTCACAGATATTTATTTTAACTCCACTTTCGTTGCATTCTATTTTACTCATATAACCTCCGCACCATTATTTCCATTTTAGTACACCTAGTGCTATAGTGCGTTGTACTTTAGTTGCTATATTTTGAAACATTACTTAAGACATGCGCCATTGCAGAAAACGTTGCCAAGGAAAAACAGAGGAAGACACTACAGCCATACACGAAAACAAGTCAAGACCTGCTGTGTAAACAAACATTTAAAACGTAAAATTGATTCCAAGAGTTCTGCAAATCTAAACAACACCATATTTAAAAATACCCGCAACAAATCAATATGACTAAACGGAAACAAAACAGACGAACACTGAGGCGAAGACAAATATGTACAGAAGATCATACACTTTGCTTGGTGAACCAGTATTTGTTACATATTTTGTTACTTCCAGGACTTGATGTCATGTAGAAGACTNTCATACACTTTGCTTGGTGAACCAGTATTTGTTACATATTTTGTTACTTCCAGGACTTGATGTCATGTAGAAGACTGTGTTTTCACATCTCAGAATGTCACTTTCTTAGTTAAGTATGTATAATACCAAACTATTCAGTTGACATAACTTCCTATGTGTTTTTGGAATTTTATATTCGTTTCATACACCCCATTTTGGTATATATACGAACTACGACACGTAATGATCTGTGCAGTTAATAAATAAAATATGCAAGTGATCATTAGGCTCAAACCATAATAATTTACAATACCATAATTCCCTACTTTACTTTCTACCACATATTTAATGGTTTTGCACGGGTCGTGCCGAATACATATTGACCAAAACTTATATATCTAAACTTACAAAAACTGGAAAACTGATTATGGATTACAAAAATATAATGAATGATCGGAATACTACAACTTAAACGAGAATAAGTACTTTCGATTCAGTTTGGTTTCAAGATTTTGTCGCTGAATACAATTTAAAACNACTACAACTTAAACGAGAATAAGTACTTTCGATTCAGTTTGGTTTCAAGATTTTGTCGCTGAATACAATTTAAAACCGAAAATTTCTAGTTTAAAAATTTATTTTAAATTGTATTGAATGTTTGTTTAGTTGACAAAAAAAATTCATTCCGGNATCTTTGAATTTTCACAGATATTTATTTTAACTCCACTTTCGTTGCATTCTATTTTACTCATATAACCTCCGCACCTTTATTTCCATTTTAGTACACCTAGTGCTATAGTGCGTTGTACTTTAGTTGCTATATTTTGAAACATTACTTAAGACATGCGCCATTGCAGAAAACGTTGCCAAGGAAAAACAGAGGAAGACACTACAGCCATACACGAAAACAAGCGAAGACCTGCTGTGTAAACAAACATTTAAAACGTAAAATTGATTCCAAGAGTTCTGCAAAACTAAACAACACCATATTTAAAAATACCCGCAACAAATCTATATGACTAAACGGAAACAAAACAGACGAACACTGAGGCGAAGACAAATATGTACAGAAGACCATACACTTTGCTTGGTGAACCAGTATTTGTTACATATTTTGTTACTTCCAGGACTTGATGTCATGTAGAAGACTGTGTTTTCACATCTCAGAATGTCACTTTCTTAGTTAAGTATGTATAATACCAAACTATTCAGTTGACATAACTTCCTATGTGTTTTTGGAATTTTATATTCGTTTCATACACCCCATTTTGGTATATATACGAACTACGACACGTAATGATCTGTGCAGTTAATAAATAAAATATGCAAGTGATCATTAGGCTCAAACCATAATAATTTACAATACCATAATTCCCTACTTTACTTTCTACCACATATTTAATGGTTTTGCACGGGTCGTGCCGAATACATATTGACCAAAACTTATATATCTAAACTTACAAAAACTGGAAAACTGATTATGGATTACAAAAATATAATGAATGATCGGAATACTACAAATTAAACGAGAATAAGTACTTTCGATTCAGTTTGGTTTCAAGATTTTGTCGCTGAATACAATTTAAAACAGAAAATTTCTAGTTTAAAAATTTATTTTAAATTGTATTGAATGTTTGTTTAGTTGACAAAAAAAAATTCATTCCGGCTTGGTTTTCATTTTTGCGTCATTTAAATAACTACTTGAAACAACTTGAGTGAGCAGAGTGATGTATCTTCAAATACTACACAGCAACGCGCCAAAATAGAAAAGTGGCTTGGGGAAATCAAACACCAAAGCAGGTCACGCAACTGTTTCTCATAAATTAAAAACCACCACAGAGTTCTTATGCATACGCGAGGAATCGAATTTATAAAACACTCAGATATCCAGTCACAAGTGTTTTCAAGTCCATTGCGCCCTTGATGAATGTACTATTGTGGCAAAATGTTTGTTATTATTCAAATGAGTTATTCTTCGCTAGGATTAAGCGAAATAAACAATAAATGCATTGAAAATCAGCTGCCAAACTATAAATAAAATAAGCTGTAGCTTCTTTTTTAGAGTTTACTCTATGTAATTATCAAATTATTAAAAAAAATTCAAAATTCTTTGTGGATTTGAGCGTATTCAGTTACCAAGAGTTCAAAAATTCGTATCTAAACAGAGAAATATAAGGCAAAAATAAATTTATCTCTCTACAATTACATTACAAGTATTTTAATTTTTGTTTGAACTAAAAAAATATAACAAAATATTGAAGTTAATATATCTAAACACTAAGAGCTCCACGTGTCAAAACCGTGGACACAGGAAATCTATGCTTCGTGTTTTGTGCTCGAAGGTAAAAAAACGAGAAAGCAGCGTTTGACCTCGAGTTTGTGTTAAAAAAGCAAAGCTAACACAGATCCGCCGTCCCTTCTTCTGTAGGATGCTTGAAAAGACAAGAGAATGGGCAGGCTGGCATTGACCTCCCTCCCTTTGCTGAACAGAGGGGAGGGTCAAGTTTTAAATAAACGTCGTGCAGGGAGTCAAATCAAGGGGGCATCAGCAGCAGGGAAAGATTCTCCATTATTTGACAGTCTCTTTAGATTTTCTCTTGTCTCAACTTTTGGCCTCTGGGAGACTTTAAGGAACTTACTTTATGTTCTTATATGTGGAGGGGTGAAGGTGAGGATGTGCACGGAACCACAAAGAAAAAAAATTGTGGCTAAGAAAGAAGATGTCGAGATTCTAACACTACAGCTGTGTCTCTCGTATTAGCCGAGAAATGCAGTGCCGAAACAAAAATACTAGTGTACGATTTTTAAAGATTTAAGAATTAAGTATTTCTACATTTTCAACATAATGATAGTATTACGTATTAATATATCGCTTTGTTCGAATTATTTTTTTTAAATAGAAAAAGGTTTCATCACATTTTTGTGTTAAAAACATTATGTGTTTAAATTTTTCGCTCTTTGTAAACATAAACAAATTTGAAATTTTTTTATAGGCAGAAGTTTTGATGTTCACTGGCGATATGTGTTATGATAACGTTTGGATATTTACTTTCTTAACGTTTGGCTGTTAAACTCTTCTCCCGTGGATGGTTAGATATACACATGTTTCTTAATGTAGCGTTTGTTTTATGTTATTATTTAAATTCGAGTTTATTGTGTTAGTATAACAATCAAAATTAGCAGTAACATTTGAAAATTGCTTAGTTTTAGTGCTACAACACTCACTTTTTCACGGGAAGGCTATAGACGACGACACATTATAGTGTTAGCAGACCAGTGGATGCGGACATTCTAAGTCATAACACGAACTCGTCTCGAACCAAGAAGTTTCTGTCACCTGTACAATAACTTGATGTCGTAAAAACCATAGTCACTAACCGCATACCTTGTGAATTCAGATGTCACTCGCCTTACCCGATGTTTTCTAAAAGTTTAATTTGATAAAACAAAATACTAACATTATTGAATATTGAGATACATTTAATTCACTTGATATTAAAATAAGGAAAATATTAATAACCATTAAGAAGCAGAAATAAAACTCACATTTACCACTACGTTGNTCATAAAACAAAATACTAACATTATTGAATATTGAGATACATTTAATTCCGTATAGCATTCAAGTCACATGGCTTCGGGAAGTTATAACATAATTTCCTTTGCAAAGTTGGAGATTCAGCCTGCACTTGATATTAAAATAAGGAAAATATTAATAACCATTAAGAAGCAGAAATAAAACTCACATTTACCACTACGTTGGCCTGGAAATCGGAAATCGTAAATGTACAAAAGAAATGAAAAAAGTACCTGTGACTGTCGCCTGCATGCATGGTCAACAACGTGGATGAGAAGATACTAGTGTTAATTGGAGCCGACTGTCCTTAAACGATGGGCTAGACAGACCTGTCTTTTCGTCCGGCCCGAGTGATGGGTAAGGAGAGATGAAGATGGGGGAGCGGCGAAATTAAGGCAGGGGAGAAAACAAGAGTGCCACGAGAAAGCCCACACCCAACGACGAGTGTCCTCGCAGGAGAAGCAATTTCCGCCCGCTGGGGCGTGGCATCAAACTGTGGACTCTAGCGGCGGGAAGCTAGTTATTAACTATCGTGCTTTTCGCAGATCCTGAACTAAGCACACTGAGAATTTTTTCGCAAAATTACCACACGACCATATACGCTTAATAAGAAAGCACGAATGGGAAATTTGTTTCTCATGCATGAATGGTGACATTATTATTACATTTGTTCTGGGAATAGTCAAATGTGTATAATGCATTTCCCAAAGTTGTAGTGAAGCACTTATATATTTACCACCTTATATTAAATATTCCGTAGAAAGTATAGCTTAATAATTTTCATTACTCTTTAACAAGTTACTTAAAAGTTCTTTTTCAGTGACTGCTTAGCATTTATTTTTGTTCTTGTATTGAGCAGTGGGCAGGTGTAACATCGTACGTATAAATAAATAAATAAATATATGTATATACTATATATTAAATATATATACTTGTTTCGAAATTGACGACACTCAAGTATTTACTTTATAAACTTGTGTAAACTTATTCGATATTATTTTGTAAAGAAACATTAACTGGATTTATTGCACTAACTGTAAATTAAATTTCAACATTCATACGGTATGCAGTTATACCTAAATTAGTACTTTTTGTATAATTATATTTTTTTGTCTTATTATTTATTATAATTAGCAAACATTTTTGTACATTAAAGCTTTCTGCACTATATTAATAAATCAGAAGTGTTAAAAAAATTTCTAAAGTACGCCAAAGAATTTTATTTCATTTCAAATAATTGTTCACTAGTGTGTTAAGTGAACAATAGATAATCACCATTAACTTTCGAGAAGAGAGGATTTTTTTTGCTGGATGTTTGAAACTAGCATGTGAAAAGAGAGTTTTTTAAACGGCAGTGATACTTGTGACAGACATAAAGTTATATATATTTTTTTGTTTTCTTAATGTTGTACTATTTACTCTCGTTTAATATTTCGAAGTACTGAAATATCACAGTAACAATAAGTCGGTTGTATTCCCCTCTCTTCCGCATGAGAAATGTCGTTTGAAACATGCCTGCCCTCAAATAGCGCAATTCAAATCCAAATAGATATATAAGTAATATAAATATGTAATATTTTAACTTACATTGTCGAGAAGGGGTAATAACTTGTTTTTGCTTCCCAAATAATTCTTTAAAATAAATAAGATAAAGTAACAAAATGTTTTTCGATGTGAATTCACAAAAGAAGAAAATCAATCTTATGGCACCGACACTCGAAACAGCTGTCGCTGTGATATTACCACAGCCACAATATCACAAGATCCAGTCTTGTTAAAGCATTTATATTTTTCGTATTCAACATTTTAATTATATTTAAATACCACAAGTTATATTTTAAGCACATGTCTTATATTGTTCAAGAAACAAAACCAGTTTTGGCATTTTTTTGCCATCGTCTTAAAATCTCTCTTTTTTTTATTACGCGATTAAGGTAAAACATGGTACCTATACAGACACATATACATTACATAACAAGGTATTAGTAAGTCTCAACACCGTGTTAGATTAGGTTTAATCAATAACACATTACGAATCATTTCAGCCAGTATATTTTATAAAACCTTTTTGTCTTTCCTCCTTTAATAACAGTTAAATACAAAAACTGAATTACAAGAATTTCTGTACTTACATATCTTTATATAATATGTTATTTAACTTTGCATGTACAGTCACTATAAGTATTTGAGTGTCATGCACTTGGGCATGCTGAAATGTTGTTAAGTTATTTGTTTTAATAACTAGGCGTCCATTAAGGTATTTACAAATGTTTTAATACATATACAAATTGGAGGAAGATTAAGTTGTTTTGCCTACAACAAACCGTATGATATTAATAGCGAACTGTTAGTGATCTTCCTAAGGAAATACATCCAATATAATATACACATCCACAAACACATACATATACATATACAAGCAGATATACATTTACATGAGTATATGCATTAAAACTTCTCTGAATTAATGAGTTACATTTATGTAGCAAAGAAACTGCTAGAATTGTAATTTCGGGATGGGATGCATACCATTGTACGTATACAGTGATGCGCAAACTCATATATATATATTTCCATGTATTAAACTAGTATATAAAAAGTTGGACACATATCATGTCGGAAATGAGGTGAATATCCAGTAAATACTTTAAGAAAAATACGAAAATATTATTTTAAGAATGCGATTCAAGGAAATTTTGAAATTTTCTTTACAAAATGTGTTTTTAAAATAATATTCTTGAGAATATGGGTCTTAATATGTGGTTTTTAAATGCAGTTTATTGCAAAATTCGCGTTTCTTGCAAAGTATGAATAATTACCGACCCGGCATCGAAGAAGGTAAAAGTGGATTTATTCGACAGGACTGCAGAAGGAACTCCCCAAGCTCATATGTATTATTGAAAGTAGAGCTTATGGAATCTGTAGGTTCTGATTCATATTTTATGGATGATAGGCAACAAGGGAGGAGAAGGAGAGAGCAATATACCCCCTCAATGTTACGACACATACACCGCAGCTGTAAGTCTCTGCACCACGTGCTCTTAAATCTACACTACTACTTCCACCCTCCTCGCTCCGCCAAACCATTCGAAAAACCAATAAACACGATTGAATCTCTCACAAGTGCGTGCAGGAAGATTTCTTAAGGCGTTCCTAGTCAATGTCGAGCAGCTTGTGAGGACTCGAACAACGAACATTGTGCAAGTAATTTATGCGTCATAATTAAATTACTTTCGCTTAGATTGGCTTATTTTCTGTCACGTCGTGGAAGAAGACCAAAGTAATGATAAATCTGCTTGAGCAAGGGTTTTAAATTTGCTGGCAATTCCCTGATGAGAAAACTAATGAAGCGTGACTATTAAATGCTCCACATCCAGCGTTTTGCGTTATTGTGAATTGCGTTTCTGTTTGTCATCTCCATCGTTAATTTGATGATTGTTTTAAATAAAATACATAGAATAAGAGTGAAAAAATTATTTTTGGGTTGCGATGATAGTGTAGTTTAAGCAAATTTAAAACTCTCTCTTAAAAGCAAAGCAGTTGGAACTTGTGATGTACTGTCCCTAGTTTGACAACTTGAAATTAAATATAGGTACACTTTAAAATGTTTTGGTAGATTTTGTTGCGAAGTTCCTTGCACAGTTACAAATATTCTGTAAAATACAATAGAATCTCTTGCAAAATTGTTTTTAAATTTTCTAGAATCGTGTTTGTTATACGTACGTGTAGAAAAATATTGTAGTTACCACGAAAAAAGTTTTTAAGTCTCTGAGTCAAAGATAAAGACAATAACAGGTACAATGTCTGATATGTGTTTTACTATAAACAAGAAAATGTGTTCAAGAACGATGTATAATCAAATAAATATTACGGGTTTTAAAAATACAGTTTTCTCTTATAACTTTCTATTGATTGAAGGTAACTTTATTGCATCCTGCTTTCCTTGAAAATATTTACTCGTACTATCACGCAGCTATGTTGATTTGTTTAATATTTATAAAAATATCATGTAGCTGTGCAATATAAATACGAATGAAATAACTTTTTCAATCATAAATCTGCTTTTCTACAAATTTTGTATCTTCTTATGACATTAAAAGTAATTCTGACGTTAATTAATTATTTAATCAATAACCTCATAATTATTTTATACAAAAACGATAGCTTAACGCTGTAACAAGAATCGGTCGTGTGATAATGTGAATGTGGTAATAACACAACGACAGCTGGATGAAAAGTTTGTGCCGGAAATTTCATTTTCTCCCCTTTTGCGAATAAATATCAAAAAACATATAGTTATTTGTATACTATTTTTTCTTCAGAGTTATTTTCGGAAGAAAATAATAATTATTACCACTTCTCAACTATTGAAATTGAAATAGGAGCCCATAATATGTAATATTACAAATATAGGTTATTTCTTATGTATCCACTTGGAAATTTAGTGTATTTTTCAAAATAATAATATATGGTCATGCAGAAAATTCTTTTAGAAATANCAAAATAATAATATATGGTCATGCAGAAAATTCTTTTAGAAATATAAATTCCAATAATTTTTCTTATATATGTGCAAAACTTTGCAGTAAATTGATAAAGGAGTTCTTAAAAGATGGAGGTATATATTAAATGAAATAACTTATTTCATTTTAAATTGATTTGTAATGGTATGGATATATACACAGGTTTTATTTACAACATAAAACAACCTATANTACGAGCCCATAATATGTAATATTACAAATATAGGTTATTTCTTATGTATCCACTTGGAAATTTAGTGTATTTTTCCAAATAATAATATATGGTCATGCAGAAAATTCTTTTAGAAATATAAATTCCAATAATTTTTCTTATACATGTGCAAAACTTTGCAGTAAATTGATAAAGGAGTTCTTAAAAGATGGAGGTATAAATTAAATGAAATAACTTTATTTCATTTTAAATTGATTTGTAATGGTATGGATATATACACAGGTTTTATTTACAACATAAAACAACCTATANTTTATTTCATTTTAAATTGATTTGTAATGGTATGGATATATACACAGGTTTTATTTACAACATAAAACAACCTATATCCACTATTACTCTTGTTATTCTCAGTGTGCGCATTATTTATTGTCTATCTCAATTATAATTAATGTCCTCATCATTGTCTCTTAAATAGATCATTCCCTTAATTCACGCTCGTTATTTACACATATTCAATTTATTTATTGCCATCATTCCATATGTTTGTCACTTACGCATCCAGTTCAATAGTCCCATCCTTCAGTCTCTCTCCCTACTGCACTAATGTTGGCAGTCCGCAGACTTCACTCTCGCTGGTCACTCTCGTCGCCATTCGTCGCTTCACTTGTTCATCGCTTCGCTGTCTTCGCACACCTGGCTCTTAAGGCCATACATTAATCTAAACTGTAGACTGTCAGCTCGGAGGCCCGTCGCGGCTTAAGTAGTCTCGCTGGCCCGATCCAGAAGGTTTCTGTACCCCGAATCACGCTGAGTGGGGCAGGGGGCAACGACCAGAACATTCTTGCAACGATAAGCACAGACATTCAATCCTTTCAATGACAGAAGGCGCCATGAGTCCCGATAGGCTTATCGCGGCAGCGTCACTCATTTGTAAATCTCCGTGCNCCTTTCAATGACAGAAGGCGCCATGAGTCCCGATAGGCTTATCGCGGCAGCGTCACTCATTTGTAAATCTCCGTGCTCTCCTTGGATTACGACTCTAGGAAACGAAACAGAACAGTATGTAAAAATATTATACCTTAAAGAAATGTACGGAACTTTTCATGGCGACGAACTCAAAGGGCTTTATTACTCGTTTGATTTCGTTTTATACTTTTTGAATTCATAGATCATTTTTTTTATAAAGATGCTTTTTGTTTCATTTTTGTAAAGGCAAAATTTAAAATTTTTTTAAAATTAAATGCATTTTCCGCCGAGTACTGTGTCATTTTCTCACATTTGTATCAAACATTCTAAAATAAATATACATGTTTTTAATATTTAATTTTTAAGCATTCAAAACCAAAAATAACACAGAACTGTCTCTGTTAATGGGCACAGTTCGTCTATCTTCATAAATGCATTGATTTGTTTCGTTAAAAAAATAAGAGTCAAACCGTAGAATGTAAATTTTTTAGCTGTTTTTTTTAAATTTACTATATATCAACTAATCGTCAATACATTTAGGTCTCTGCGTACAAAAAAAAACTAAGCTGTCTGCGACTTTAACACCTGCAACATTTATTATTTTCAAATAAATCATTTGTATTTAAAAGAGTTCCTTATATTTATACGCGCCTCCTGAATTACATAAATACATTTATAGTCAATGCATACATATAATGGGATTGCACTTACCTAGCCTATTTGAATTATACTTGGGTATTCCATTTATAACTTTTTCTTTAATCGTAAATTTCTTTAGGTGAGTTTTATCAAGTTATTTAGAAGAGTGCCCAGATATCAAATTTACTAATTGCCATTAAATTTGCGCACCGTGTAAAAATCATTAGGTACAGAGTAAATTTGTGAACGGTCATATCAGTGGATGATATGCAAACGGATAAAATTTCATCCGATGGCACATGGATATATGAACAGGCCTCCGGACAGTATATGTAATGTAACATGTTCAAAACATTTGTAATCCATGATAAATGAGATATGAACAGACTGCATGATACATGAGTTCGTGAGACTGATCGGATAACAGGTTTTCTATGAGTTGCATGGATGGTGAGCCTAATCACCCCTGGTTTCGGCTAGACTACGCTTTAAATTGCAGAACAATTTTGAGGACAATCCCGACAAACCATCAAGAAGGAGAATTGTTTGTCAGAGATGCACAAGAAGTTCCAACGGCTTCATTGCTCTCCGTCCAGTGATTTGGTAGCTTCCATAGAACACATATCTATATACGGTTCACGGTAAAATGAGCACTTTTAAAAGCCCTGCTTAAGATATACTTGCATGCACGTTGTGTATTCTTCCGCATTATATAAAATTCAATGCCCACGGGTCTCATCCCTTTATTCACCCGTCGGTCAAGTGAAACTGTGAAAATATTGGAAAAGTAAACATTTTACAAATCTGCTCATTTGTACACTTAGATGTACTAAAAAACAGAAAGCGAAAAAATCTATTTAAGGTGTCGCAGATGGTGACCTAACATTTTTTATTCGAAGTTAAGATATGAAACTACTTTCCATTCATCGTTACCAACTTTACTGGGCGCATGCCACTCAGTTCACCCGTTAAAATATATTCCAGGAAGGAGCAGGGATATTTTTATAAGGTTTATTTCAAAGAGCTCACTTTATCGTTAATAGCTTTTATCAGAAACCTTCACAGATACCGAAATGATGTTTGTGGTAAAGTGAGCACTATTGAAATCAATCTTTGATAAAACATCACTGCTCATATCTAAATGTATGCTTAAGTTCACACTGGCATGTAGGCTCACAGTTAAATTGGTAGTGAGTTAATAAAAATAGTTATAAGATTTTACGTTTTACCGAGAGAGTAATGAGTAAATATATGGCTACTTAATACAGTTTCTTGTTTTACAAACAAGAGAACGAACTTGCATAATTTTAACTCATTTATTTTCCTAAAAATTTCTTGTTTTCCAGTTGTAAGGTGCATCAATAAAGTGAGATGGCATATGACAATATTAACCATACTTACAGTGGAAGGACACAAAATTATAAATAACTGTATCTTAAGCTGGGCTTTTATAAGTTGTCAGTTAACCGTGAACAGCATATATCACAGGATTATCTACGATATCGACGACCTTTACATTATCTGTCAATAAAACCTTAACATCATTGCCTTCGTTTGCAGGGGGTGGTGTCAGCAGAGAGGAGTACTAAATGTACAGGCTATGCATTATTTTTACCGAAAAATTAAGCTTTTCTTTGGAAATGGTTGACAGTCACGCCAAATTTTCGAACTCTGGAGGCGAGTCCTTCAACTCCTGGCGTGATAACAGGTGTTCATTATTTTCCTTTGTAAGCAATAAACATCACCTAAAATATATTTAAATCTTAAATTAAATTAGGAAATTGTGTTTTGTATAATTCGTAGTCTGAATCCAGTAAGAAATATTCTTGATGCACGGAAAAATATATATTAAACAATAACACATTATTCCTTGCGTATTCAGTGTGCAATATTGTTATAATTATCTCCGGATAGTAAATTTATCTAATAACTGTTAAACATTTTCTACTCATATACCTATGAACCTCGTGTTAGGCCATGCTTTATTGCTATGCCCCACTATAAAAAAAGAGACTTCTTGAATTGTTATGAACTCAGACCGACATGTACAATATAACATAAAAAGCTATGGAAATATGTATTTCTTTTTTTTTTAGATTCCGTACCCCATGTGTTAAGATAAAATAATGAGGTTAAATATATTGAATAAATACATATAATTTTTATGAGCATTTCATTGACAAAAGTAATATTCGCTGCAACGGTTTTCAATACATCGATTATTTCTCTCTTTCCATAACTTGTCAAATAATTTAATCAATAACACTACACTGTGAAAATGTTTCTGGCAAACTTCCTAAACTAAAATGGTAGTTTTTAAGCTATGCATTGTGTGGAAATAATACCACACGTTAGACTTCAAATACGGGAATGTTGAGCGTCGTTACTATACAAGGTTGGGGACTTAACAACGCATTTAACTGATTCGTGAGCGAATGTAGCAACGGTACCATGGATGCATGGGATAATAGTAAACCATTCGGACTTTCTCACAATTGCATACATTGATATGGAAGTTTTACGAATAGTTTCTCAGAGTGTACGTAAACAGAAAAAAACTTCATATTTCCAGAAGTAGAGAACAATTTTATTTCGTGAAATGAATATGGGTATTTCTTTTAANAACAGAAAAAAACTTCATATTTCCAGAAGTAGAGAACAATTTTATTTCGTGAAATGAATATGGGTATTTCTTTTAATTGATTTCATAAGCAGGTCTCACCTTGTTAGCTGGCAGGAATAAATTTTGCACAGTACTTCGAATTTTCATCCAAANTTGATTTCATAAGCAGGTCTCACCTTGTTAGCTGGCAGGAATAAATTTTGCACAGTACTTCGAATTTTCATCCAAATGATACTGTATATTTTTCAGATTAAAATAAAGCGATTTTTAACCAATCTGTATAAAGTCCATTAGTAATTTTATGGGAATTAATTATTTTGAGATGTATATCCCGTTCACATTGGGCTGCACTGGTGAATAACTAATTCTAAACCGTGAACATCGCAGAATTTGATTCGATGTCCAGATCTAACGATTTCAACCCTATCGAGAATGCGTGGAATGTACTTGGGTATTGTACAGTGGGACACCCACGAATCATATATGCAATTTGGGTAACTTGTGTGCTAGAGAAGTTATTCATACACCAGGAACAGCTCGACAGTCTAGTTCTCCTAACGGGAGCTAGTTGTATTTAATGTGTTGCTCTTCAGGTTGATCACACGAAATATTTAATCTGGTGAGACATGAGTCATGTTGAATTTAATGTTGTTTTCTATTGCCAGACGAACATTTGAGTGTATGAATGATATCTCCGGATGTGCTGTTGANTGTTGAATTTAATGTTGTTTTCTATTGCCAGACGAACATTTGAGTGTATGAATGATATCTCCGGATGTGCTGTTGAGCTTATCTGCACTGCTCATAATATTATTAGAAATTCACTTACACTTAGGTTAATTTTAAGGTATCAATGTACCTCAACAACTTCAAATATATTAAGCCAATTATTTTAGTTTACCTTAATGTTCACCACTGTAGGAATACTCAGGATAACTTTAGCTGCTTGTAGCAAATTAGTAAGTGAAAAAAACAGTTCAAAATACCAAATTACGATTTGAAAGTAAGACATTGGTAATGGAAATGTATTTAAAATGTTATAGTATTTTAGCGAAAATTTGACAGGAGTAATCATAAAAGACATTAAAGAGAAGAAAAAAAATGTTACATTTAATAAGTAACAGGAAATAAATATTAGTATGATAAATTAACTTTTTCTNTTTTACATTTAATAAGTAACAGGAAATAAATATTAGTATGATAAATTAACTTTTTCTGGCTTTTTATAGTACAGATTAATATTACCAAACTTATGAATAGCCTTTTTTTAGAGAGAATAATCCCTATAATTACATATAAATATTTAGCTTATCTACATTAAGGGCGAAAATTAACNTGTTGAATTTAATGTTGTTTTCTATTGCCAGACGAACATTTGAGTGTATGAATGATATCTCCGGATGTGCTGTTGAACTTATCTGCACTGCTCATAATATTATTAGAAATTCACTTACACTTAGGTTAATCTTAAGGTATTAATGTACCTCAACAACTTCAAATATATTAAGCCAATTATTTTAGTTTACCTTAATGTTCACCACTGTAGGAATACTCAGGATAACTTTAGCTGCTTGTAGCAAATTAGTAAGTGAAAAAAACAGTTCAAAATACCAAATTACGATTTGAAAGTAAGACATTGGTAATGGAAATGTATTTAAAATGTTATAGTATTTTAGCGAAAATTTGACAGGAGTAATCATAAAAGACATTAAAGAGAAGAAAAAAAATGTTACATTTAATAAGTAACAGGAAATAAATATTAGTATGATAAATTAACTTTTTCTCGCTTTTTATAGTACAGATTAATATTACCAAACTTATGAATAACCTTTTTTTAGAGAGAATAATCCCTATAATTACATATAAATATTTAGCTTATCTACATTAAGGGCGAAAATTAACAATTTGGTCATTCACTATTGCAATACTTTGTTGTAATTCACAGAACATTCCCAGAAATACCTAACAATTTTAGACACTTAAAAAATATAATACGAGGTATTGATGATTGCTGCCAAGTATACGTGTCACGTAAAAATAATTACGTAGGAGAAATCTGGTTAGATATCACAAGGAAAAACCAGAATGAGTAGCCAAAAGACAAACAACGAGGGTGATGTAACTAGAAAATTGCAAAATAAAATACGAAACAACGCAGACAGCAAAGACGAACACTATAGCTATAACATATGTATTCACAGACGACACAAGTACAACTCAGAAGAACGCAACAGGCTTCCCTCGACGACCAGTGCTACATTTCGGAACTGGACTGTGTTCCCGTCTTCGGAAAGAAATACAGTCTGAGGAAAACCTACGAACCAACTATGATAACTGGAAAAAATCAAGAGATTGGAAGGCATGGGGCGCATTCTCTTAGCACAGCAAACGTCAGCTGAACAGTTTTCTGATTGGCCGCGCAGCTATTAGTTGAAGTATTGGCAGTTGTCTTACAATAATGGCTGTTCCGTATGTTCTATATTTCTATGCTTTATTGACTTACTATGTTTCTGTTACTGACAAAAATAGTATATTTCGTTTTTTTTTTTACTTTTAAATAGATAAGAAACGTTGAATTAATTGAGGTTTGTCTGGTTCAAATTACACATTTCTTTCTTTGACTTTGGGTGTTAATTGATATGTCATTTCTCTATTATTAGTGTTTTGATTCCCCCTACCTATGGACAACGATACTCGACAGCATCTTTTTCCGCGACATTCATCGTGATCTCCTACANCAAAAATAGTATATTTCGTTTTTTTTTTACTTTTAAATAGATAAGAAACGTTGAATTAATTGAGGTTTGTCTGGTTCAAATTACACATTTCTTTCTTTGACTTTGGGTGTTAATTGATATATCATTTCTCTATTATTAGTGTTTTGATTCCCCCTACCTATGGACAACGATACTCGACAGCATCTTTTTCCGCGACATTCATCGTGATCTCCTACAAACCAAACAACTATACGACTATAAGCGATACGGTGCGGTCGCGGCAAGGTGTTCGCCTTCAGTCATAAAATTTGTAAACATTTTGGAGAATCTAATTCTGTAGAGAATTATTCAACGTCTAAACCAAGCAAACCATTTTCGATGTTAATTTTTTTCTCAGGTAAATTTCTGTTTCTAAGGCAGGCTGACTTATGCTATAAAGCTAAGTATGAATTTAAAGGTCGCAAACTTTTGGTTCTCTGTTAGGGATATAGTCACTTTATTTACTTTAAATGTTACTCATTGTGTAATATAGTAGGTTAATTCATGTTAACTGTTCGACGTTAGGGTTATGTTAAATATTCTGTAAAATAAAATTTTAATTTAAAGCAAACTGTCAAATTTACTGTTGAAGTAAAATATGGGTATTTGAACAACAGATAATTAAGAATTTTTCAGATTGTGTTTGCGTCATTTTGGTGAAGTTTTCGTGTGGTGGTTGTTCATGTGTGCTTTGTAAAGCTACACATCTGTTGCATATAAAAGAACCTCACTCGATGACCACGACAGGATTTAAGGCATGGTTAACATATGTAGGTATATTATGATACTAAGGTAGTTTTACTTTGAGGGCGGTTGTTCCTTGAGGGCGGATAGTTAANATCCAAGCAAACCATTTTCGATGTTAATTTTTTTCTCAGGTAAATTTCTGTTTTTAAGGCAGGCTGACTTATGCTATAAAGCTAAGTATGAATTTAAAGGTCGCAAACATTTGGTTCTCTGTTAGGGATATAGTCACTTTATTTACTTTAAATGTTACTCATTGTGTAATATAGTAGGTTAATTCATGTTAACTGTTCGACGTTAGGGTTATGTTAAATATTCTGTAAAATAAAATTTTAATTTAAAGCAAACTGTCAAATTTACTGTTGAAGTAAAATATGGGTATTTGAACAACAGATAATTAAGAATTTTTCAGATTGTGTTTGCGTCATTTTGGTGAAGTTTTCGTGTGGTGGTTGTTCATGTGTGCTTTGTAAAGCTACACATCTGTTGCATATAAAAGAACCTCACTCGATGACCACGACAGGATTTAAGGCATGGTTAACATATGTAGGTATATTATGATACTAAGGTAGTTTTACTTTGAGGGCGGTTGTTCCTTGAGGGCGGATAGTTAAAAATACTTTCCCGATCTCCTTGCCTATTGTGGGGACTATTGTAAGTTTAATCGGATGATTTAGGTTTCTCAGTGGATGTGTNAGTTTTACTTTGAGGGCGGTTGTTCCTTGAGGGCGGATAGTTAAAAATACTTTCCCGATCTCCTTGCCTATTGTGGGGACTATTGTAAGTTTAATCGGATGATTTAGGTTTCTCAGTGGATGTGTGTGGCTTGTGAAATTTTCAGACTTAAGCCTCTGTTAATATATCTTGAACTTCTGAAAGATTAAATTTAAATTTTTCGAAATGCTGTTGTTGTACCAAAATACATCTTGGGTGAGGGCGGAGAGAAGATCAATAAGACATTGACATTTTTACACTGGTTAGTGGCGTCATAGGCATGGTAGTTGCGAGCTGGATGAATATCCAACCCCCCCCCCCCTAGCTCTCTTTCAAGGTTGGTGCAGCGGAAAGGAGTGGGGGTCCCTCCATCAGTGCTGGAGGTCAGCAGAGGGAGTGCTTAGTTCACTAACTGGTGGGACTATTCATTTCCTCAAGTGTCTTTGTTTTGTCACCATCGCGAAAATGCTGAGCCTTTAAACATGCTGAAGCAGAGCCGCAGGTCAACTAACATGAAGTTTCGACACTGCGGCAAATTGTTCATCTGTTATCTGAATCCCCTCTATCCCTTTTGAGTTTGGTCCTTGACCTCCCTTAACCATAATAACTTTATTCATTTAATAGTGGGTGTAATAAATGTTGCTATTGCCGGCCATGATGATTGTTTTAACATGAATTTTATTTTACCGGTGAGCTACGGCTTTTCGTGTGCTGTTGCTGAAATTTGAAAAGTCCTGCAGAAAAGGCGAACTAACAGTATAACTAGGTGAGACTGCTTTAGGTGAAGTCTTACAGTGTATCGGCCAGCTTCAACTATGTTAATATGGACAGACTACACAGATATATTCAGATAGGTGAAACTTTTTGAAGCTTTCTTGTACAGCCGTTATTTCTATACCTGTGTGATTAGCATTGAGATTTAATTCATTTTTCTGTAAAATAGAGGTTTTGATTCTTTACGCCCACAATTGCGACCGTCTCTCGGACACCTTGACCGACACAGTAATACACAGAACATGATTACGAAAACAAGATGCATCAAGTTACTGTAAATTTTCAGAGTTGATTTTAACGACATGACAAACTGTACACATTGAGTAACATAGCGTGACAAAATGTAGGCAATCTTGGGTGTAGAGCATTTATGGAATTTTTCACTCTCCGAATGGAACTTCGAGGTGTAGGAATTTTTCAGTACGGAAACATGAGTGGGGTCAAGTTTGCTGAGAGCCAATGACACTAGTGGCCGCCATACCCATGGGATTCAGGACTTTGTTGTGAGAGCTGGCCAAATTTCACTTGTTTATGCCCGCCTCTAGCGTCGCGAATGTGTGTCTCTTAGTTGTTGGCTGCACAAAAAGTTGTTCACGAACATTTTGCTGAGTGTGGCAATGCATGCTCGGATTTGTAATACGCGATATTTTGGTGAAGCGGGGGAGTACTCTGTCAACTGCTGAGAAAAGTGTGTCTTCTCTAGCTAAGACGAAAGCCTTTCCTTACTGGGCATCCACGATGACAGCTGAATATAACCGAGGTAGGATAACACACTTCTCTCATCGGATGGATGCTGCAGGGGGGTTGTTCGCTAGAATAACACCTGAGCGGGTTGGTTCAGTTACGCTACTGCTTTGTGATAGTGAAGCATTCCAAGGATGTATGAATGATACCAAGGTGTCAAGCGTAAAAAGTTATCAGGTTGTATTTTATTTAGTGGTTTCGTATTTTGTTTATAATTAAATAAGTAGTGTTAGAACTAAATTAGATATGAGTTTATTTATGAATTTTCCTTTCTACGCTTCGTTTTCATTTTCTACTCTTGAGAGAAACCCGATGTGGTCGTTTTTGTTTATCTTTGACGATGCCAAACATCATTGGAGTTNTATCTTTGACGATGCCAAACATCATTGGAGTTATCCATAGCTATGCTTTTGAGTAGTTAGAAATAGTATGTTCAGATCACGGTGCCTGGTGCAGGACAAGAGTATGAGCGGTGGCCATCTTGTATGACGTCATTCGTCCAGTTTTTCCCTTTTTTCCCTCGAAATTTCCCTTACCCCCAAAAATGGCCAAATTTGCCAGAATTTCGTTCAAAATTTCCCGAATTTCCCTCAAAATTTTCTTAAAAATAATNCCCCAAAAATGGCCAAATTTGCCAGAATTTCGTTCAAAATTTCCCGAATTTCCCTCAAAATTTTCTTAAAAATAATTTCTCATGCACAATCCACATGGTTTGCACAATTCGGGTGAATCTGGCTCAAAATTGTGCAATGTCAGCCGGAATGTNTTCTCATGCACAATCCACATGGTTTGCACAATTCGGGTGAATCTGGCTCAAAATTGTGCAATGTCAGCCGGAATGTGCAAACAGGCATGCGAGGTTCTCGTCTCTGATTGGCTACGCGACGATGTCGAAATGATATCGTCTCTGATAGGCTATGCGAGGCTCTCGAAACTGACAAGCCAGTACCATTCATATTAGCTGAAGAATGATGTTCGGGTTCATTGCTCCTCTCATACAACTTCTCACATAATAAGCATAGATGACCTAAATGTCCGAATCGTATAAGATATAGTCACCAAATCATAACATAGGGATCACCCCCTGTCAAGGAAAATTATCACAGGGACATTTATGCCCTATGCGAACTTATCAGCATAGTTGTTCATAATTTCCAACCCATTTAAGATACACTCGTCAAATTCGTAACATAGNCCTATGCGAACTTATCAGCATAGTTGTTCATAATTTCCAACCCATTTAAGATACACTCGTCAAATTCGTAACATAGACACTACCCCTGACAACGACAATTGTCAGAAAGTCATTTATGCCTTATGCATACTTATAAGCATAGTTGGTTGTAATTCCTGAACAGTTTAAGATACAGACGCCAAATTCGTAACATAGACATCACTCCCGAAAACGAAAATTATGACAGAATCATTTATGACCTATATGTACTTATAAGCATAGACGACCATAATTTCTGAACCGTTTAACATAATAGAATCAAATTCTTAACATAGGCATAAATACCAGCAACCAAAATTATCACGGACTTTTTCATGACCTATGCATATATATAAACATAGTTGGTGGTTATTTCCGAACCGTATTACAGACACCAAATTCATAACAAAAGTATCATTCCCGACAATGAAAATGATCGCAGGGTCATTTTTGCCTTACACATAATTAGAGCATAGTTGGTTGTTATTTCCGGCCTCCCAACATCTCGAAAGGGGTACATCTTTTATTGGCTACACAATGCTCTGGAATGGGTCCTGTCTCTTGGAAGGCAGTAGCAGCCATCTAAGATGAAGAATGTTCGTGTTCATTGCCCTCCCCCCTCAACCTCCCCGGGATTTAAATCTGACGAAGCGAGCGGGTTATCATAAAGTATGCTTACGCACACAACGATAAAGGGGCCTAACATGTAACATTTTCATTTTCGGGAATGATACTTTTGTTATGAATTTGGTGTCTGTAATACGGTTCGGAAATAACGACAAACTATGTTTATATGTATGCATAGGTCATGAATAAGTCCGTGATAATTTTGCTTGCTGGTATTTATGCCTATGTTACGAATTTTCCATTATGTTAAACGGTTCAGAAATTATGGTCGTCTATGCTTATAAGTACATTTAATAAANATATGTTACGAATTTTCCATTATGTTAAACGGTTCAGAAATTATGGTCGTCTATGCTTATAAGTACATTTAATAAATAAAGTTTTCATATTTTTCGTATTTTAAATTACTGAAATAATGTTTCATAAATCTATTTGTCTTCGAGGTTGACAGTAATTTCATCTATGATAATGCTATGTTTAAAGGTTTTTAAGCAATAATTATTACTTCTAGTAGTTATCCATAAGTAAATAAGAAACTAAATGAATAAAATNGTTTAAAGGTTTTTAAGCAATAATTATTACTTCTAGTAGTTATCCATAAGTAAATAAGAAACTAAATGAATAAAATCTTTATAACTTTGAATTGACGTATTGAATTATGCAATATTAGTTTGTTTTGAAATAATAAAAATTTAACACTGTTTATTTAAACACATCATTATATAATTATTTACAGAAATTTTTTTTTACGTGGTACGGTTTAAATTGTGTAAGGTTTAAGAATAAGGGATTTTAAAATTTATATATATATATATATATGTTTTTGTAGTATAATTAAATATGTTTATGATTTTTATTTTGTAATTGCTTTTCCTCATTATCAAACATAACATATCAATACCTATAATCAATATTTTGACAATTATAGTGTGTAATGTGGAGGAATACTAGTTTCGTGTAGTTTAAATATTCGACGTATTTCTTAAAAAATTAGATATGCAAATCAGTGCCAGTGGATGAGGAATACAATTTTTACGGTGCTTTTTTGTGCTCAGTTTCTTTTTTAAAAAATATAGCCGTTTTGAAAAATTGTAGCCTTTTCCACTCCATGTGGAAGAAGTTTTCACCCAAAAAAAACTGACTTATAGTTTGTAATGTTTAGTCTACTGGAGATAATGTACAATTGTCTTTTAAACAAATTTTATATCAACTAAGGGTTTATAATCTGTTATATGTGTCTCTTAATGCCGCCATCCGTTATGGGACATGCAGAATTAAAGATCGCGGAGTCCAAAAATATATAGGTACACAAATGTTCGTGATTGTCCGTAGTAAGTTCTTTTTCAACTTCCATTAATGTTTTTTAAGTGTGATGTGACATGTTGTTGGTTGAATGAAGCGTGGGTAATGTTTCGCTTCAAAAAGTCGTTATTCTAAAGGTGGGTATTAATATAGAGCTCTGATGCGTGGTGGAATCACACACAGAGGTCATACAGAGATGTTTTGTCACACGTGTGTACTCGCTGGTCGCATCGTAAGCTCGCTGTCAGAGGTGTGTCGCCGAATTTTCCTCCTCCAAAATACATTAAGTAATTATGAAACATTTGAGAAAACAGATAACAAAGAGTTTTAAGGTTCTAACATCACTGCAAGTGTTGTTTACTTACTACAAGACTCCAAAGCTAATGCGACTTTTCCCCTGTAACTTGTCTGTTACACCACAGTTGTTATGATGGCAATTTTTGACTTGTCAGAGAGGCTTTCTGGCATAGACTTAAGCAATTATTTACGCGATATCTATCGCTCTGCCTCTCCTGCCACTTGCTAGAAGCTACATTATTTGTGCCACTCCGCTCCACTGCCTGTGTGATGTGACTCATAGTAAGACATAGCTTAGGTTTCTGGAAGTGGCAGCCACAACGCTCCGCACCGCTGTTTGTGCGTACACGCTCTGAGGTGTATAAAACAGTGCCCAAAAGAAAGATCTTAGGACTCTTCCAAATCTCCTCACTGTCACTTGAAAAATATTTCTGACAGAAGGAGGCTTTAGCAGTTAACACCGACAAAGTTATAGCTTCCATCCGGCTATGCAGTAATTCCTTGTCCATTTATGACGCATCCACTAAACTTATCGTTCCAGACCTATATAAAAATTCAGATATCTGTATCTAATTGTGCTAATAAACAGAAGTGTTCTGCTAATAAATTACGTGTTAGCAATTAAATTGTCATCTCTGAGTAATGGCAGCCATTAGCGATTCTGTTTACACTACCGTCTGTTAACTACTGAACACTGAAACCTATGGGAAACGGCTGCGGGGAAGTATAACTAGGTTTGTTTCCAACTAAGCGTCTACAACTTGCACCCGAGAACATTCTGATGAAGTGTGGATGCTAAACTTGCAAATTTAGTGGCTCTGAGAAAATTCGTAAACATGAATTTATTAAATGGACAATAGTAGGTTTTTGGGAAACGANGATTCTGTTTACACTACCGTCTGTTAACTACTGAACACTGAAACCTATGGGAAACGGCTGCGGGGAAGTATAACTACGTTTGTTTCCAACTAAGCGTCTACAACTTGCACCCGAGAACATTCTGATGAAGTGTGGATGCTAAACTGGCAAATTTAGTGGCTCTGAGAAAATTCGTAAACATGAATTTATTAAATGGACAATAGTAGGTTTTTGGGAAACGANGGCAAATTTAGTGGCTCTGAGAAAATTCGTAAACATGAATTTATTAAATGGACAATAGTAGGTTTTTGGGAAACGAATGTTTGTGATATTTCATATAAACTCTTTTACGGACTAGCGATAAATGAAATAAATGTATTGTATATTTTTAAATAAACATTAAGCTAATTTATTTTTAAATTTTGATACGTTATTTTCTGCACCTTTTTTTTCCATACAGAATTGTCATTTAATGTTATAGTTTCCAAATACGTATCTTAGTGTTTATAGTCATTGTAAAATTTCAAGGCCTTAAAATATAAAAAGAAACTTATATGGTTTATGATACTCTTTCTGCAGTTATATACAAAAACAACTTTATTTTGTTCAAAAGGAAGTAAATTTATTCCTCCTTTTTTCACTTTTTAAAATGAGATATGTATACAGATGAAGGTACGTAATATCACTTCACTGACCAGCAACACATTGTTATTGACAATATTTGTACATATCGTATTTTTAGAAAATGTGTGTNTAATATCACTTCACTGACCAGCAACACATTGTTATTGACAATATTTGTACATATCGTATTTTTAGAAAATGTGTGTCGAAATAACTATAAATATTTTTTGTAAATAACTGTCTGTTTTGAACTTACAAAATACAAAATCTTTCTNGTGTGTGTCGAAATAACTATAAATATTTTTTGTAAATAACTGTCTGTTTTGAACTTACAAAATACAAAATCTTTCTGTTTTGGCACTTAACCAATTTTAACAAAATAATCCAACATGGATTGCCGCCTGCTGGAAAAGGGCAGAGCAATGTATTAATGGTTACTTTTGTGGAAATACATATTTTTTTCAATCCTTTTATCTCTAAAACGTGTATTGAGAGACCAATATGATCATCATTATTAAACATGGAATAAAAGATTTTCATATCCGACATCTTGGAAATTGTGGCTACGGTGAGAACGCTCCAAAATTGGAGTGTCTGCAAAAAACAAAGGTAAAATAGAAGGTTCCTTTAACTCACTTCAGGAATAAAACTCCCAGCACCAGCACAAAAAATTATTTTCACGGTATTGCTTGGCGTGTACCCCACCTTCTTGGACGCTTTCATTTAATTGTCACTGTGCCCCCTCCTTCGCCTTCCCGCCCCACCTCTTAGCCGCAAATTTGCGCTTCAGTTCATGGTATCACCTCAAACGATTCGCTAACTTTAAAAATTGGCCTCCATGGATCAATATATACTAACATTAATATATACTTTAACTGGCGACCATTTTGCGACCTCATTTACATACCTGAAGAGTTTAAGTCCGTCAGTTATTGAGGACATTTTTAGGGTTTGTTCAGAGCTGTATTGCATGTATTTCTCTCTTTACGATGTTAACAAGTGTATATGTGTTTCACTATACAAATGTTCTCTTTTGAATGTGGAAATTGAAAAAAGAGGGTTATATACGTGGCGACCTTTCTGAAAGGAAAAAATTAAAAAAACTTTATAAGTGAAAAAGGAACTTTGGGATTAAATTAAATGCTTTATTCCTCATAACGCTAGTGGCGGACAGTGGTTTTAAAACAACACATGCCGTTCTTAGCATCTCATGAGCGTAAATAAAATTTAATTAAACCTTTCGAAAATCCACTGCCAGTAGCCTCAAGCCATCTGCCACCAGACCTGTTGTTCACTATGGTAACGGCTACAAATCAGTTGAAGTAAATATGAATCCTAGAATTTGTGGAGAATTTGTATTCTTCCTGATCTTGTATCCTATACTGATTTCCTTATGCTTCTGCAACTAACTTATTGCAAAATCTAACATGAAGGTAAAAATTTACTAAAATATTTTAGTGCTAGCCGATGTCAGTTATTTACAATTTCGTTATTTATAAAGTTGCGCTTTTCTAGATTTATAATTATTCCATATCACGTAAAAATTATATACGTTCATGTCTACCAAGGCATGTAATTTTCCTCTAGTATTAATAATAACTCATGCACAACTTTAAAAATACTGGGTTTTCTAGTGTCAGAATATTTATATTTGTATATTCGGTTAAACCGTATTCGTGGAATAGTTAAGATATCGTAGTAACTGGCGAATTTTTTTATACCTGTCATTTTCTTAGAGTTTTACATAGAATGAAATTAAAGGTACCGCACTTTTGAAAAATAGTATTAATTTTATTACTGTGCAAGTCGTTTTCTGCTCAAAAATTTAGTGTAATTTTAGAGCATCGGCGAATATAGCGTAGCCCTACATTAGTGCTCAGAGTGAAAACGTGGTATTTTTTATCCTCGACAATGATTTGTCTCGCCTTATAAAAGAGGGCGGCTGTACGAATAAATGTGAGATTAAAATTCCTAACAGTGCTCTTAATTTGATCAATAAATTCTTCCACATTGACGTTTTATTGGACAGGATCTCCACTGCTTTCAGACAAAATAAGATAAGGAAATTTTAAGGGGATATATTTTCTTTTCCTGTCTTATTTCGCGTGGCCATTAATTTCTTTTGTAGCCAATACTGTTTACAATTCGGTTTACAATGAATTATTTAATTCCAAATTAAGTTCGTACAAGTGAGTTATAGTTGTAATACGAGGTTCATACATTTCTCGTAAGTTCCAATTACAACATATAGTTTGACAGCATTCATAATCTATAATATATATAATATTATATCCACAACATTTGGGTTTAACATCGCTTGCCAGATTACAAAATTTAATATGTCTAGTAAAATGATTTTTGCCAAGAAAAATGTTTTTATTTATATGGTAGAGAACACAACAAAGATGAGTCGAGCTAGCAACAAGTTGTGCCATACTTTGCGAGTTACATTGTGCCTTCTGTGTGGAACATCTGCATTGAAATGTTGAGTGACGAATCTTATAACTGTAGATAACATAATTTTAATGGCTCTCCTAAATGCTAAGGTACTTATATAATGTTATTTAAGTTTAATGGAGATTTAATGTTAGACAAAACAAAAATAAGAAAAGTTAATTCATGCAAAACATTTTTGGGAGTACCAGTTTCTGCAAGATTTTATTTATTTAATTTAAGTGAGTTTTTCGATCTCTGCGCATAGCATTTCTCTGCCATTTTGTATGACAGCAGCGTCCATTAAAAATAAAGTTTTTATGACATATCTCGGGAAAATATATACTCATTTTTACAAAATTTAGCGTAGATATACTGTGGTAGGTCATATTAATATATGAATATTTTAAGTATGACACTTATTTTCAGAATTGCTCCTAAAAATCATTTTAGTTTTGTGTGATGTATATACGAAATTAAATAATATATTTTATCTTATATTTGCATATCGGCAGTTTAAAATAATCAAATGTTCTACTACATTACTTTTGTGACCTCCATTTATGATGATCGTCATATGAAAATTATGGAGGTTTTATGTAATAACTCGAGGACCAATCAACCTATTCACACATAATATTGCACTGGAACATTTCAACTAATTTTTACCTAATTGTGCACACTATAAATGCTACAGAAGTCCATGTAAACTATCATTATTTAAATGGACCAGACAACCTTTTCCAAATGGCAGCATATATTCATATTATAAAACTCTACGTCTCTCCGTCTGTCTGTTAGTGCGCTTATCACTAGAGAACCACGTATCCGATTGGCGTTCTTTTTTAATTCATAGCTATGTTCTCTAATCAGGTTTAAGTATATATTTTGTTATGTAAAGTAACATAACGAATAAGCAGTGACGATAACAGTGAATCAAGTCGGAAAAAAGTTGGCCACCAGCGCGCTCTCTTGCAATACGCTGTCTAAACCGTTAAAGATTGAACAATATCATGTAGTAAAAAATATAGTAGAATAAAAAGACCTAAAAAAACTCCCCGGTAGTATATATCTATCTATAACAGAGAAATACTAATAAGCGTTTTTACCATTAATTCACAAGCAACATTCCATGACGAAGTTTTTCACCTTGCACTGATTGAATTTGAAAAGCAAGTTCATNTGAAAAGCAAGTTCAGACATTTTCAGGAAAAAGTATAAAAAGCATGGGTCTACCAATACCAGATATCATAGTAGATTCAACCGTTAACAATATCTACATCAGGTTAATCGTATGCAACAGATTAGAATGGCACATCACCGCAACGCTTATTACTTTGTCTCTGTTTAAAAAAGATATATGCTACCGCGGAGTTTTTTTAGGTCTTTTTATTCTAAACATTTTTTACTACATGATATTGTTCCATCTCTAACGGTTTAGACAGCGTATTGCAATAGAGCGCACTGGCGGCACACTTTTTTGCACCTTGATTCACTATTATCGTTACAGCTTATTCCTTGTGTTACTTTATGTAACAAAATATGTAGTAAAACCTGGCCAGAGAACATAGTTTTGAAGTAAAACAAAAACACGTAAATCGGATACGTGGTTCTCATATGATAAGCGCACTAACAGACAGATAGACAGAGAGACGTTAAGTTTTATAATATGCATAGAGTATAGAAGATTAACCCTAAGTAAAATTCTACTTCTAAAAGAAAACCTAAACAATAATTCTGTAGTCCACGCAAGCAGAGCCGCAGGCACAACTAGTCGTAAATAATGTATGTAAGTTTGTCACATATATTAAACAACGTAACAAAAACGAATAAATTTTGTATTTAGATTTAATACATTAGAAGCATCGTTTATGGAACCCTTCTTTTGGGAAATTTGTTACGATAGCTTTAAATAAGAAAACAAAGTTTTTTTTGGCATATCTCAGGGACCAAGCAACTGATTTCCACACAANTTTACGATAGCTTTAAATAAGAAAACAAAGTTTTTTTTGGCATATCTCAGGGACCAAGCAACTGATTTCCACACAATTCTTCACACAAGTAATGCTATAGTAGGCCATGTAAACTTACATGTTTAAAGTGTCTCCGTCACTTATTTTCAAAATTATGGCTCTCTATATATTTTAGTTTAGTAAACCCTATAATTTGAAACGTTACACTGATCAAATCCGAAGTTGATGCTCCGAATTTGACGTATATAATGCAGTGCATTACACGCTAGCTTATTTTACAATTTTTCTCGGTTCAATTCCTGAGTAAGGTACATATGTATTTGTAATTGTTTCACTACTTTTGCATACGTTTCTGGTTTAATTTAAATTTTTTGATTTCGAAGAGGAGTCAAGTCCTATCTATCAACTCAGCTTTAAAAAAATTATTTTAAAATTAATTGCACACATGTTGATAAAAGTAGTTTTATTAGTTATACCAGTAACTTCTTATTTCTGCTTGGATCCCACCTCGTTAATCGGTCCTTGTGAGTACTGCTTCACAATTCGCGCAAACATTTCCCACTTGATGGTGTTGAATATTGCCTTTGTACCACTCCAATCTGTAGAAGTACTTGGTCAGCCAGTCGTTCATCTTCTTGCTTTTCTTGTCCAGCAGTTTCCACGAATAAGGGGAACGGAAGGATCACATATGTGTTTTACCATTGTCGGCGTAGTAAATCGCGATCTCCTTGAGCACGAAGCCACTCTGACTCTGGAAGGCCTGTAGATTACAGTACATCCTGAAGCTGTCTATGCTCGGAGACAAATATACATATATTGTGTATGGTCCACCATATTCATATCCTCTGCAGTACTTACGAAAGTTTCTTCACGACTTTGACTCTACAATTGTACAATTCGAGTAGGTAGTGAAGTATTTAGCAGAAAGTACACTGGTTTGAAGGAATATTTCCATGCATTGTGAATTCGATCCTGAAGACGATCACACTCGANTTTAGCAGAAAGTACACTGGTTTGAAGGAATATTTCCATGCATTGTGAATTCGATCCTGAAGACGATCACACTCGATCTATTATGCTCATCTTGTTTATTCACATCAAACACCATGAGCGGGGCCAAATACTTGAAACTATCAGGGCACATTATAAGGGATTTGGAGTGCCCATTATATGCATTTTAAACTTGAGTGTACATTTGGTATGCTACTAGGTACTGACCATTTTCTAAGTTATTGTTCATGCTTACATAGATATAGTTTCCACTATTCATAAATATTTTCACATTTTCTGTTCGACATCTGTCGAACTGCGAACAGTTCACTCTCACATTGTGCTGTCTTCTGGTCTGTAGTCCAAAAATGATGAACATAAATTTCTAAGTAGCAAATATGGACTTCAATATAAAGTTGAAGCGCTGGCCTGCAGCAATCCAGGGTAGGTCTCGAGTCTCCACGACATGAAACACACATTGTTATTTTTGCCATCTTCCACATTCTTAAACATCTTGATATGTTCGGTAGTACTCAGCTGAATGTGAGGCAGCATCCATTCGAAAGACTCTAGTTTCAGTTTCACTGTCTCCATGTTTTATATTATACCCACGATGGCATCTGCACACATATTGGCTCGGAGCAATAGCAGTTCCTGCTTCGATTTGATGATAATAGGCCTGTAGTCTTTAGTGAATACCAGTAACATCGCTAGTTGGAATGTAGACCTAGAATTTCCCTCAGCGGAGGCTGTATTTATCTTCTTTCCCCCAGCCTACCATCTTGGTCACAGACACAATGATTGAGGTGAGAGAGAGGTAGGTTTTTTGTAGCCGTTATGTCAACATATCTTGCCTGGCGCACCTCAACAACAGAGAGAAAATGCATTATGCGATCGATAAGGTGGAAAATTCAATTACTTGTTATTTACGTCGATGCTGGGTTGGTTGCATCTTCCTTTGTCAGTGTTCCCTGAATCGCAGGAATGACTGACAAGGAAGAGTGTAGATATCTTGGTGTTGGCCCGCAATCCGGACTTTCGATGGTAGTGTGTATGTTCCAATGAGGAAAGGCATGAAGTTCCACCTTCATTACACTGTCTTCAAAAACTAGTGGCTATTCGAAGTTTAGGTAATCTTCCATAACGATCGACTTCGAAGACCAGACTGCGGAGGAAAATCTCGTTGTGTGTGTTAACACCTTGGTGACCTACGGTGTACTGCTTGCAAATTTTGTACGATACCTTGTTTTATTGCATCTGAATCTTATTCCCATTTTGTTTTAAAGTTCACTTACACTCTGTGCTGGTCGACAATTATCACGACCTCCTTGTGTGNAATGAGGAAAGGCATGAAGTTCCACCTTCATTACACTGTCTTCAAAAACTAGTGGCTATTCGAAGTTTAGGTAATCGTCCATAACGATCGACTTCGAAGACCAGACTGCGGAGGAAAATCTCGTTGTGTGTGTTAACACCTTGGTGACCTACGGTGTACTGCTTGCAAATTTTGTACGATACCTTGTTTTATTGCATCTGGTCGTCGTAAATCTTATTCCCATTTTGTTTTAAAGTTCACTTACACTCTGTGCTGGTCGACAATTATCACGACCTCCTTGTGTGCTCTCTTCGTGACAACCGGAATGTAACTGATGCTATGCAGTGCCATGACCAGTTAAAAATCTGGAGGGACCATAAGTGAACATTCATGCAGCATATTGCTTGGCCTGCAATTAATGTATGTGCCACTGGCCAAATTGCAGTTTATTCATATCACATTGACCAACAAGATGTTTACAGGCTCTAACGACTCGTGAGATTTGCCAGCTTCGCAGACATGTGGCTCGAACCCTACCATCGTTTTGATGGAATCAGGTTTCGTATTGTCGAAATTTTCGCTGCATCTGATAACACTCTTCAGAGTACTGGGAACTTCTGATGAGGTACAGATTGTAGTTTTTTTTATCGGTATTCGGTATCTTACTGTAGGTTTAAAAACCGACCTCGTCAATGCACCATTCACCTCACCAATCTGAGTGGCGGAATGTGTCCTGCATACAGCTCGGTGATATGTCCCATCAAGGCAAGCATTATTTATATGACTGATGGTCTCCTGTCGACGTGTAACAATTTTATTCAATTACTTGTATAAACGAATAAGGAAACGAAGATACTAATATCCGCAATTCCATGTGTTCGACATCTGCTCCATCTCGTATTTGTAAGTCAGCTTCATTATTTTTAGGTACCATCGCAGTTCTGGTAGAGGATGCAAATTCGCAAAACTGTCATAGTTGTCTACTGGTTTTCCATGTTTGACATAACTTATTCAGTGAGTACTGGGCCTGGCTGCGATATCCAGGTTGATTACAGCACATTCGTCTGTCTGGGGTTTAGGAGGCAAAGAATCTATAATGAGCACAACACGAAAATTAGGTATCTTCATTTTGCATGCAAACAGTTCCAATTCTGTATTACTCATCAGTCTTTTTTGTAGAGATTTCATTAATGCCTCGTCATGCTGCATCACACTTGCACACTTCCACCTCCTGCTGATAATGGTCATAGGTGGACGCCTTGATCGGTTTTTTACCCAGGGTGATAGTTTCCATATTTGCATTGTGCCTTTGGGCCTCAGAGAACTGCTTCAGTTCGTTCGAAGATGTGTTGACATCTTTGACGATACCACTCTTGGCTCTGATTAGGCCCCCGAGGGCCCGAGTGCAGGTAAAAGCAATGGTTAAAAATCCACCGGTAGATGTTTTCTTGGTCTAAAATGTTTTTTTTCCAATTTGTCACCACATTTAATTTCACTTGTGCCTTCTGCTTGCTCTTTGCACCCATGTCCATCTTCAACTTGACTCCAAACCGCTATTATTTCTCAGAGTCCAGTATCCAGTGCATGGTTTTTTTCGTTGGTCCTTTGCGATAGTATCATGTCTGTATGGTGCTTTGCTCGTAGATCCTTGTTCAGGGAGGAAGGAATGTTCTGTTCCCTGCACACCTTGACTGTCAGGTGATGCCTGTGTCACCATGTGCCAGTCTTTAAGGTATTTTCGTTCCCAGCAAGAACTTGTATCTGGGAATATTAAGATAGAATGTTAGATTGTTATCAGCATTTAGATGATCCTGCTTCCAGCTATGGTCTCACCACTTAGAGACATTACTGTTAACTAATATGAATTTTTTTTAACTGACCGCCTTTATTAATTTTCGTTTCATTATCATGGAGATCGCCGAGCAGGTTGTTTGTCTTCCCATACAAGTTAGCGAGGAAGATGTCAAACTCTCACGTGTCTCTCGTCATGGTGTGCCGTTGCCTGGTACTGTGAGGTGTTTCATTGTGGGACCATCCAATTTTTGCAAGACACATGTGCTGCTGAGTTTGCTTGAGGAACCAAATGGTCTTTGGTTCGGGAATGTGTACCTATATGCTATATTGCACCAGTTATAGAATTACCATTACCTGGCATGTGTACTGCAGGCTGTGAATGGTGTGGATTATTTCCCATGCAGCAATAACATAATTTTTGTCACATCATATGAAGCATTACCAAACTCAGTGTTTGTCTTCGATGACATGGCATGCGTGAAGCTGTATGAATCGACAAGTACTTAAGATAGGGATGGCACACAAATGTGGACTGCATATACCTCGGCGAGACTTATTCAAGCTTCTTCGCAACAATGCGAATGTTTTGGTTTTGTTTAGCGGCGACGATAGGAATTTGCGACATGAGTTACATCAATATGGACATGATGTTATCAGTTTTCAAGAGCATGTGTGCCTTGTCTTAGATACAAAAGTATGAATTTTTTGTGATCGTAAAATGCTGGCCTCTATAGAATGGCAGCTACCTACATAGATTCGATTAGTTCATCGTTGACAGTCAAGAAAAAGGTACAGAATGTTGAAATTCGGGCAGAGTAGCCTCAAGCTGCATATTTACAAAGACGAATATGGAGGTTGTCTCGTACCAAGAAACAATGGAAATTTTGATGCTGGTAGAAGAATAATTCAACATTTTGGTAATCCATAACGAACAGAAGATCATCCTACTAAACATTTCGTCCTCGAAACTGGTAATGGCATCATCTCGGAAATATATTACGTGTTTTCCAAACGGAACCAATTCTTTCGTACTTACTCATCTGAGCTCGGGGGTTAATATGAGGACTGTTCGAGATTTGATGACAATGTACTAGCATGTAACGAGTGTTAAAAGGCAAATCACCGACAGATTGAATGTGGCATCAGCACAAAATGAAGAGAATCTGAAAGGGTTGAGAGATTTCATTGACCATAAATTCACTACCTCGATTTTCCATCGCGCCAAGAAAACATATATTATAAACACAGCAGGAGCATTCTAGTTGATTGCAGCAAACGCCTGGTAAGTGTCGAAAATTGTTTGTCGCAGACACACAACTAAACCTATATAAAGAGCAACAGTAACTAAGTTTGTTGTTTGACATCGCTAGCGACCTGCATTGAACTGTAAAGTCGGATCAGGATGGTGGTTGGGGGAGAAGACCATGTCTACTGATCCATTCGATCGACTTTATATACTTGGAGCCTCGAATCTGCTTATACTGCTCGGTCGATAAAGTGGCCCAATCTGCTCTAATAGCCTCGAATCTACTTGCTCCTCTGAGGACTTTTCGGCTTTCGCATCGCAGAGATTCAAACCCACTTTGATAATTTTTCAATTTTTTTAGATAATGTTTGTTAGAATAGTGGTTTTTTTTGTAAAATAATTAATTTCTGAAGTGATTTTGGGGTGAAACAGGCAATTTTGTTAATACAATGGCCGCACCAGGCCTCCCATATAGTCAATAAGGCCGCCACAGGCTCCTGGACTTGAACACCTGTGATATCATGGCAGGTGAGTCATGCCTCCTCCTGATGNTGAGGACTTTTCGGCTTTCGCATCGCAGAGATTCAAACCCACTTTGATAATTTTTCAATTTTTTTAGATAATGTTTCTTAGAATAGTGGATTTTTTTTGTAAAATAATTAATTTCTGAAGTGATTTTGGGGTGAAACAGGCAATTTTGTTAATACAATGGCCGCACCAGGCCTCCCATATAGACAATAAGGCCGCCACAGGCTCCTGGACTTGAACACCTGTGATATCATGGCAGGTGAGTCATGCCTCCTCCTGATGCTTGATACCTGTCCCAGAATTAACTTTACCTTATTACTAATTAGATATTCATGAAGCTGATTATGTAAGAATAAATAATACAGATTTACCTATTGTACATAAGTTAGATAATGTTGGTTAAAATATAGAACAAGTTACAGAAGAAATTCATATCTTTCTTAGTCCCAGTTCCAGTATTATTTATACACTATTCTTCAATATCAAAAGAAATTTCTTTTTATAGTGAATTGCTTCCTGATTACAGCGCTTATGATTCAGAACAAAGAAAATATTTATTATAAACTACAAGAACTGATGATAGCATCACAGGAAGGAAAAAATTACAAAGGAAGATATTCAGTCGTGAAAACGCAATTTCAGATAAAATAAATTATATCAATGGAAAATATCGTAAAATAAATTATAATCCTGACTTTTATATTGGTGCTAAAAATGTAGATACAGCAAATAGTTAATTCATATATATATANAAATAAATTATAATCCTGACTTTTATATTGGTGCTAAAAATGTAGATACAGCAAATAGTTAATTCATATATATATAACATCATATTAAAGGATTTCTAATTTTAATAAACGTGGAAACAAGTTCTTAAAAATACTTATAGAAATAAATTTAATAAAATGTACACACCCAATGGTTTATCATTTTATGTGGCATTTCAATAATATNAAATACTTATAGAAATAAATTTAATAAAATGTACACACCCAATGGTTTATCATTTTATGTGGCATTTCAATAATATAACCCTGGAACTCTCTCTCTCTCTCTCTATCTATCTCTGCATGTATAATTGAACGTATGCGAGTAGTCAGAACAAACCGCATCCGACAGACCAAAATAATAAATTGCAAAATAGTTACTAAAATATGTAATTCACCTGAAGATTTAATTTATATAATTATTACAATTTTATTTTATATATCGTAAGTTATACACAGCAAATATAATTCTCTAATTAATAACGGTTAAAAAATATGTANATAAATATGTATGTGTTAAAATGTGTTAAAATTGGCTAAAACTTTAATAATCTTGAAGGAATTGCGATTTTTTTTTTGTGCGTTTTAAGTGTATTTCCTTATTATTTTTTATGATCTTAACCAATTGGAAAATGATAAATTAAATGAACATTAAACTTTCTTAATACATCATAAATGCATATTTCAGGATAAACAGTGTAATTCAGTCCTTTTGAAAATTAAAGAAAAAGAATTACTTGTAAATATTTTTAACTGATAAATCAACCAAATAAAGTTTGTTGAAAATAAGATAGTGCTTATCGTGAATGTAAAAATAAGAAGCTAATAAAAAACTTTACAGAGAAGAATAATACACTGAAGAGCCAAAAAAACTGGTATAGGCGTGCGTATGCAAATAACGTAGGTATGGAACCAATCAGAGCAACGCGATGCGGTTGGCAGCGCCTATATTAGACAACAAGCGCATGGCACAATTGCTAGATTGGTTACTGGTGCTAAAATGGCAGGTTTTGAAGAATTAATTGAGTTTGAACGTGTTTGTATAGTCGGCGCACGAGAGATGCGACATAGCAACTCCGAAGTAGCGATAAAATGTGGATTTACGCGTACGACCATTTCACGAGTGTATCGTGAATATCGGGAATCCTGTAAAGCACCAAAACTTCGACATCGCTGTGGCCGGAAAAGATCGTGAACGAACTGGACAAACGACGTCTTACGAGAATCTTTAAACGTGATAAACCTGCAACCCTTTCTCAAATTGGCGCAGATTTCAATGCCTCTGCATACCTTCAGACACAAGTCGAGTCAATGCTACGTTGTCTTGTGGCACTTCTGTGTGCTTGCGGGGGCCCTACACGATGTTAGGCAGGTGTAAATATATTTTTTTGCTCTTAAGTGTACATTGTTAGACAAAAATACACCTTTTGTTGAGAAAAAAATTTCTGCACATGTTGCATTAACAATGTTTACAACAAGAGAACTTGAATATTTAATTGAAATATAATAATTATTGTTAATTATAACTGATCGTAAAAAAAATAGATGCACTAATAAGGAAGCAAACTACAAGACTGAAACGTGGAGTGTAGGATTGACAATGTGAAATGTTCAGGTGATTCATGTTTCACAATCGTCAAATACATTGATGTTCGCAAGGGTAGGTGTTATCGTTGTACCTGCCCGAATATACTAATATTCCTGGTGTGCTATGATTGCAATTATAAATCATGCTGTTGTGTCGGAAGCACCCCTTCANGATGATTCATGTTTCACAATCGTCAAATACATTGATGTTCGCAAGGGTAGGTGTTATCGTTGTACCTTCCCGAATATACTAATATTCCTGGTGTGCTATGATTGCAATTATAAATCATGCTGTTGTGTCGGAAGCACCCCTTCAAAGTTGATATGCCTCGGAGACGAGTTCGACAGCACTTCGAACATCTGTAAGGACCGCGGTGGCTGAGCTGTTATAATGTTTGTCTCCCACCAAGGCGAAACGGTTTCGATGCCGGCCGAGCCACTCCCGAATTTTCGCAAGTGGGAATCTTGTTGGACGATGCCGCTGTTCTGCGGATTTTCTCAGTGCTCTCTTATTTCCCCACACCCTTGCATTCCGGCACTGCTCCAGTCTCACCTCACGTCATCCTCATCAGCCCTCAAGATTTCTATGTTCAGAACCACCCATATCTCTTATCACAACTCAACTTCGAACATTTTGGTGCGTTCGAGAGGAGTCGCTTTGTAGGGCTGCAGGAAGTGGGATGATCATTTCGCTGCATTGTATGCTATACCAGATGTATGTATTTTACCATATCACGCGGTTGGAGCCAGTGGATATAGAAATGCATGAACTACACACTGGACTTGGAAGACTGCCACGAACCATACAGAGGTATAGCAAATACACTGTCCATCATGCATCTAGTTCCCCAACCATCACAATTGATGACATTAAGCGAGTAGGGATACATACCTTGCAGCATTATCTGAGTGCAAGTACCATTGGCAGATGGCTGCATGATACAAGACTACATGCATGCAGACTATTACGACAACTGTCCTCATCACCATTTCATTATCGACACCAAGTGCAAAGGTTTTGTGACTGACTGTCATGGAGCCATGCAGAATGGCAGCAGGTTTCTTTTGAGTCCCATTTTGGCGTTGATGGCCATAACCAATGCATCTGTATGTGGAGACGACAGGGCATTGCCAAGATAGCCCATTTCTGTCAGATGTCACATTTCCAGAAGTCCTGGTTTCATGTTGTGGGGAGCGATTTTGTACGATGCCCGGCCACCATCTTCATCACTGGCACTTTGAAAGTCCAAATGGTACTTTTGTGGTGTTCTGCATGGCCCTGCAAGTCGTGAACCTCCACACCAGTGCTCTGTTGCAACAGGACAATGTCACCTCAAGAGGATGCATAGAAGTTATGGATACTCTGTTATGGTAACTTGCATCGCTAAACAAACCCCCAATTGAAAATGTGTGGNAGGATGCATAGAAGTTATGGATACTCTGTTATGGTAACTTGCATCGCTAAACAAACCCCCAATTGAAAATGTGTGGGACTATACTGGCTGCTCTATAATGACTGCGCCCCTACAGCAAAATCGGCAGGAACTGCGAACGAATATTCAATATGAATGTGGTCGATTATCGCCGGGTGCTATTAGGACCTTTAGAATGCCATGACACAAAGTCTGTGGGAATATTTTTGCAAACATGCCAGTCAGACTTCTTACCTAAAGACATATGTGTACCGCATTAAATACTACTCGTACCATAATATATCGTGATCTTGGGAACGTTTGCCTTCCTTCCGAATAGCATTGTAATCTGATAATTACTTGTGGTTGCAACGTTTTTTGAAGATGAGAGTGGCTCAAAAGTTTAATTTCTAAGAACTAGAAGAACATGAGTTTAATATTTCACAGGTTTCTGAGAGATATTGAAAATGCAGATGACGAAAAACTCGAGAAAATTAGTATCCAACCGGTTTCACAGCTTATTGACATTAAGGAAGTTTAAAAGAGTTTATCACATGTGCAACGAAAAATACACTACTGTATATAAAAATCGCTAGTTTCCTTAACTTGGAAGATTTTTAAACCATCACAGGCTTATAGATGCCTAGAGAATTCATTGTTTAGCATTCGCAGATCATAAGTTCAATATGGGGTAGACCTTCTTCTCGTGGCAATACAAGCAGTGATACGAGGATGTTTTCCATCATGTAGGTGGTGGGTAGTGTCCTGAGAGACAAGTCTTAATGCTTTCTACAACTGCACACATAAATCAGCCCGTGTTTGCGCAGGTGGTTGATGGTGTTGCAAACATCTCCCCATCATTTATAATATGTGTGACAGATCTAAAGACCTGGCAGATCAAGGAATGTTGTCCACANTTGCAAACATCTCCCCATCATTTATAATATGTGTGACAGATCTAAAGACCTGGCAGATCAAGGAATGTTGTCCACATATTGTAGAGAATGTTTGGTAATGCAAGCTGTATGAGAAAGTGCATTATCTGGTTGCAGATAATGCTCTTGATAATGGACTTGTATACCCAATGATATCATTGGGTATGCTGTGCAAAAATGGCAGAAAATTTGACTGGCAGTACCCAATTGACAATTCTTAATGGTGGATCTGAGCCTTCAAACAACCACGAGACATGACCGCGAGTAACATATAATAGTGCCCCATAACACAACATATCGTGTCCTTGATGTATGGCATTCACGAAACAGCACAGAACCATTGTTTTACCCATTACAGTTCAAAAACCTTAACCAACCATAATCCGCACTAACAGTGAATCAAAACTCATCGGATAACACAATTCATTGTCATTCCACTGTCCAATATTGACATTCCTGGCACTATTAATGGCGTGCAGCACAAAGCCGACAGCTCAAAGGCAAATGCCGTAGTGAACGCCTTTGTCAATAGGCCAGTCTCATTCAAACCGCTACGAATGGTTATTTTTGATACCATAAAATGTAGTGCAAGCTAAAAGATTGCAGGAATTCTTTGGATGTTGTGCCACACTCTGCAACTGCAACGACAAGCTTCTGAACCTGTAATATGTCTGGCAGGACCAGCACTTTTTCTATGTGATGTACGATCTGGATGTATCTGCGCCTGCACTCATTGTTGTACAGATATAAATGCACGGCAAAGATGAATGGCTGCACGACAACTCAACCATCCGGCTTCATGAAGTCGAAACATACATCCCTGCTCATATGGGCCTCGTTGGTGATATTATTCACGAGCACGATGTCATGGTTTACTGATCTGCCTCATAAGATGCATATTTCTAATTCTAGTCGGTTGTATGTCTGTGGTAAGCACTGGGTGCTGGCCATAAGTGCCGCCTCTATGATGCAGTGATGTTTCAGCAATTGGTAATTGGTACTGTATGTGCTATTTATTTTATTGCAAAAGAATAACATCTTATGGTTGTAGAAATTATCATACTCAGCATTGTATAACAAAGAAATGGCCTGCTCAGAATAGCAGAAATTCAATACATTGTTTTTGTGCAAAGAATACAGCTCTTTACAGCCCTCACTAACGTGGAAAAACAGAATACAAGAGTTAGGTGAGGANTGTTTTTGTGCAAAGAATACAGCTCTTTACAGCCCTCACTAACGTGGAAAAACAGAATACAAGAGTTAGGTGAGGATAGTATTTTTATATCTCTACCAATAAGTTTTTCAGCAATCTCTGTTGGTTATTGATCGTCGAAAACAGTCTCCCTGCAACATTCTTGTTGTAATTGAAGAAGTTAAACCAACATTATTCTAAGATGGAATCAGNTGTTTTTGTGCAAAGAATACAGCTCTTTACAGCCCTCACTAACGTGGAAAAACAGAATACAAGAGTTAGGTGAGGACAGTATTTTTATATCTCTACCAATAAGTTTTTCAGCAATCTCTGTTGGTTATTGATCATCGAAAACAGTCTCCCTGCAACATTCTTGTTGTAATTGAAGAAGTTAAACCAACATTATTCTAAGATGGAATCAGTTACGGCTAGTTTGAAAAATTATACTCGAGCACCGAAATTTTGATATATCTCCACAATTTTTTTTTAACTAGTAATGTTTTGACAGGATGTTGAGTGAAATATGGTTGCTGTAAATGATGAAACAAAAATCTAATTCTTAAACTACAAAGGTATTTGTAATGTAGTTATATATGTAATATTTGAAGTGTATGTAAGAATAGAAATACTAAGCAAAAACATTTTGTAAAATTTTTCACGTCTTCTTTTTTTAAAGTCAAAAATTTCTTACTTTATTTTGCGGGTTTTTAAAGCTATTATTACATCCCTGTCTTAAAAAAGATTTTTTTTNAGTCAAAAATTTCTTACTTTATTTTGCGGGTTTTTAAAGCTATTATTACATCCCTGTCTTAAAAAAGATTTTTTTTTACAATTTCATAATTCTATATTGCTTTATAAATGTTGGAAAAGAAAATGTACCATAAACAATTCTTAANATTTTTTTTACAATTTCATAATTCTATATTGCTTTATAAATGTTGGAAAAGAAAATGTATCATAAACAATTCTTAATTAATATTTCGTTACATTATATGCTAGTATTTATATTTTATTATAGAGGATAAGTATTAAAGAATTCTCCAATATTGAAGGTCTATAATATCAAAACCAAACAACCTACAACCTTGATTGACCAATCAAATGAACCAAGGAACCGTAAAGTTTGTTTACCATACATTCATAAATGTTCAATGTGACCACCATGAGAGGCCCGAACGACATCTACGCGATAATCAAACTCGTTACACGCTGTGGTCAACATGGCCGGTGTTACAGTTTGGATGGCGTTCGTAGTTTTTGTGTGTATTGTGGTATATTTGAGATATAAATTTTATATAGTTTTTGACATATGTGGTGTTTATTTATGNTAGTTTTTGTGTGTATTGTGGTATATTTGAGATATAAATTTTATATAGTTTTTGACATATGTGGTGTTTATTTATGTACATGTGTTTTGTGATATTTTGGGGTTTGGCTTGTGGCATTAGTGCTGTGGTTTGTAACGTGAGTTTGATGGTTTGTATTATGTTTGTTACTATTTTCGATATACGCCCATAAGAAGTTGAATTAGACAAATCTGTCATGTTGGCCAAATGACGATGTGGTAGCTCCATAGAATGGAACACTGCCCAGCCACGCATGACTAGGATGCCGTTGGACCTTACACTGTACCTTGCAATGATGCACAGAAGCCGCCGTCCCACTATGGTAACAGTTCTTTTCATGTCACAAGGCTCAACGATACATTTTTACACAGGAATACCGCCATTGGGCCCTCAATACCTGGAGAAAGGCCGTATAGACTTATGAGTCGAGAAACTTATTGGTACACACCGATAGCAGGTTACGAGTGTGTCATCAAGCACATGAAGCGATGGATCCCTCGTGTCAGCAGGGTACAGTTGATGATCGTGGTGGTATCATCTTATGGGAACATTTATTGCAAATGAATGTGATCCCCCGGTATACATACCATTGTCCCTCGCTGGCAAAAGGTTCAGGGACATGCTCACAGATGTGTGCACCCATTTATGTGCCTACAACATACTGCATGATACTGGTACCTACAGCGAGAGTATGAACNGCTCACAGATGTGTGCACCCATTTATGTGCCTACAACATACTGCATGATACTGGTACCTACAGCGAGAGTATGAACATACCCACTGCTCCCAAATTGTGACAGAGTGGTTGAATAAACACTGCATGGCCCCCAACTTCAACCCAAACTTTATGCTATCGAACACATCTGGTATGCTGTTGAGAGAAATATGTGCGCTGTGGATCCTACTCCGAACGATCTCTGTGCATTGAGGTTTGCTGTGTAACAGTCATGGTTCAGTATGACTCCTGATCATTTACAATACCTTGTAGAGTCCATACATTGGTGCATCACCACCGCCATCATGGTGAAAACGGGCGCTACATGCTACTAGGTTGGTATTTTTAATTCAATGGCTCATAAATATATGTGGTCAGAATGTTGGCATAANGCTCACAGATGTGTGCACCCATTTATGTGCCTACAACATACTGCATGATACTGGTACCTACAGCGAGAGTATGAACCTACCCACTGCTCCCAAATTGTGACAGAGTGGTTGAATAAACACTGCATGGCCCCCAACTTCAACCCAAACGTTATGCTATCGAACACATCTGGTATGCTGTTGAGAGAAATATGTGCGCTGTGGATCCTACTCCGAACGATCTCTGTGCATTGAGGTTTGCTGTGTAACAGTCATTGTTCAGTATTACTCCTGATCATTTACAATGCCTTGTAGAGTCCATACATTGGTGCATCACCACCGCCATCATGGTGAAAAGGGGCGCTACATGCTACTAGGTTGGTATTTTTAATTCAATGGCTCATAAATATATGTGGTCAGAATGTTGGCATAANCGGGCGCTACATGCTACTAGGTTGGTATTTTTAATTCAATGGCTCATAAATATATGTGGTCAGAATGTTGGCATAAATATTATGCTTCGTAGTGTGAATAGAAAGTTTTGATTTTTGTGTGGTATGGTTGTAGTATGTGTAGTGAGTTTTGTATTCATGATTCATTTTGTGGTATATATGGAATGATTTGTGTTGCACATAGTATGTTTAGCACATGTGGTATGATTTGTAGTTAGTGCTGTGTAATTTCTTGTACNGAATGATTTGTGTTGCACATAGTATGTTTAGCACATGTGGTATGATTTGTAGTTAGTGCTGTGTAATTTCTTGTACGTGGTATGGTTTGCAGTTTGTGTTGTGTAAACTATTGTATGTGGTATGGTTTGTGGTTTATGTGGAATAGGTTACTCTATCAATTGTTTTCAGTATTGTCATGGCANACTATTGTATGTGGTATGGTTTGTGGTTTATGTGGAATAGGTTACTCTATCAATTGTTTTCAGTATTGTCATGGCATGATATGTGGTAAGTTTTGTGGCATGGTTTGGCTTAGGTGTGGTTTTATTTTCTTATGTGTGGTATAGTTTGTAGTGTGTTAAATGTTTTGCAATATGTTTGTGCTTGTATTGGTTAAGTTCTGGTATGTTTGGCAAGTGAAGTATGTCCATCAAATGTATTACGCTTGGCCATAGAGACATTGTTTAGTGACATAAGAACTTTGTAAATAAGTTATATTAATTTTTAGTTTTTTTATTTCTGAATTGGAAAGGATTTATTGTTTTTTCATTAATTTTATGTTTCATTTCATGTTAAACTTGCTAGTGAAAATATTAGAACATTTACAGAGAAAATTTTCAATTTAATAAAATAAAATATTAAATGAAAATATACATTTCCTTTTACATGCTCATTTATAGCTACGTGTAAACACATTCCAACGCTCTGGTTGAATATGGGACGATGTCTCGAAAAAGTCGAGTGGGTGGCACCAACGACGATGTATTCACCTCTCTTCAGTTGTCAATTCCACCTGATTATGACAAAACTGCAAATGAAGTCAAAGTTTTTGAACAGTCAATGGAAAATGGCATAGGGGACTTTGAAAATGCGAGACTCATATCGATAGAGGGACTGGAAAAAAGTGTCACACTAATGATGTCGCTGCATGACTTTGTATGGTGGAAAGAAATATTGTTGGTTGAGTGTTTGTTCCCTCACATTTACACTGCTCCAACCACCATCGCGCAGTTCATTCGCAACGATCAAGGTGGTTAGCAATTTGATATAATGGACCACCCAGCCTAACATAGTACAACAATTTACCCTCTCTCAAAATATGAAAGGAATTCATGCATGTGTAAAATGCCGAGACATGCTAGCTCTCGTTGATGTTTATTCAACATGCACACTGATTATACTGCGCACAGCTTCGTCCTGTTACCATAAATAGTACCGGGCTAGTAGCACTTTGGCATCTCTGGTGGGATNATTATACTGCGCACAGCTTCGTCCTGTTACCATAAATAGTACCGGGCTAGTAGCACTTTGGCATCTCTGGTGGGATTACACATTCCCAATAACATCCAAGCATATATAACTTGCAATATCGCAAATATCGATGTTATATTCCAACTTTCACATGTTCGGAATCAATTTTTCTTTATGTGGTTTTTTTTTTTGTTGTCGTCCAACCAGAGAGAGTAAGACAATAGTTAATTGGCGACGTGCCAGTCGCCTATCGGCNATTATACTGCGCACAGCTTCGTCCTGTTACCATAAATAGTACCGGGCTAGTAGCACTTTGGCATCTCTGGTGGGATCACACATTCCCAATAACATCCAAGCATATATAACTTGCAATATCGCAAATATCGATGTTATATTCCAACTTTCACATGTTCGGAATCATTTTTTCTTTATGTGGTTTTTTTTTTTTGTTGTCGTCCAACCAGAGAGAGTAAGACAATAGTTAATTGGCGACGTGCCAGTCGCCTATCGGCNGTTTTTTTTTTTGTTGTCGTCCAACCAGAGAGAGTAAGACAATAGTTAATTGGCGACGTGCCAGTCGCCTATCGGCCATGGAACTGTCGACATCATGGACTGTATTCGGGCGGGGACCTAACGGAGGTAAATAACCTGTGCACACTTCGGTAGCCCGTTCTCTGAAACGATTAATAGGAGTGACAAGCAAGTACATAAGGAGAGACGAATTTTTAACCCAATCATCATAAGAAGTAAAAATATTTAAGAAAAGAAACTGGTATTTGGTTTGATTAGAGTATAATAAAAATCCCTTCATATTAAAAACTGTGAAGCACGTGTACAGAATCATTACTGTGTAAAGGATAGCGCAATTTTTAAATATTTTTTTATATATATGTGAGTTAAAATTAATTGGTAGACTAGTGCTAAAGGAGCTGGAGGAAAATGTCACTTTATTTAACCTAGATGAATCCATCTGCCCGATCACCGCAAGACACCAGACTCATCATCTTGCACTTGGGCATGAATAAGGTATTCTAAGCTCTAACTCAACAAAATATACTATTGCTGTGCAATATGGTGCCTAATATGAATTCTTGCTTTAACATGTTCGGTACCCTTGATGCTGAACAACTTTTGATAAAACACCTGCTATATGGTCAAAGAATAAGAGGCCAATGGTAGAGCAGAAATATGGCTCATAATGCCACACACGTTTTGACGGGTTTTTAAACAGGGATAAAGTTATCAATCATAATATACAATAATTTTCAAAAAACCAATTTATCACACTAAAAGTACCATCGCAGGGATACGTGAGTGGGTACAGAGACAGAATATGGTAGTATGTAGGCCTATAGAGAAAATATCAAAATATTACACCATGCCAAGCATATATTGCACTGGAACAGCATTTGCAGGATGCACTTAGTATGGTATTGGAAAACCTGTACCATGGAGACAGGAGGCGACACGATCAAGCATGGAGACATAGAGACGTTNACTTAGTATGGTATTGGAAAACCTGTACCATGGAGACAGGAGGCGACACGATCAAGCATGGAGACATAGAGACGTTCGATGTTCTCCTGAGGAAGATACTGCCACAGCTGGCACAACTGAAACTTCAAATCCGTCGCATTTGCCGCTGGCCAAAACTGCCATTCAATTTTTTCCCAAATTTTCTTGATGGGCGATATGTCTTTGGGAACTTNACTTAGTATGGTATTGGAAAACCTGTACCATGGAGACAGGAGGCGACACGATCAAGCATGGAGACATAGAGACGTTGGATGTTCTCCTGAGGAAGATACTGCCACAGCTGGCACAACTGAAACTTCAAATCCGTCACATTTGCCGCTGGCCAAAACTGCCATTCAATTTTTTCCCAAATTTTCTTGATGGGCGATATGTCTTTGGGAACGTGCTGACTAAGGAAGCATTTTAACATCACGAAGGCAGACCAGAGATACCCATAATATATGAAGCCAGTAATTATCCTCCTGGAAAATGGGATTGTAATGCTACACCAGGAAGGAGAACTTACACGCTTGCAGAATTCTCTGAAAGTTTCGCCGTGTCATCAGGGTTCCTTCAGTGATCATCAATGGGGTGCAAGAATCGTAGGAAGTGGCACCCCACATCATTTCATCATCATGGCACCTCTCGTTGGGGTGGTTTGCTTCTCTACAATAAACTTTGTATCGCGGCGCTGGTCAGGACGTCTCCACAATTGAAGGCGGTGGTCGGCTGTTTCCAGACAGAACCATGATTCGTCACTGAACACCACTCGTCACCAGTCCGTAATTGACATTCTACTCATTCCCGGCAGAAAGTCACAGGTGCTCGGCGATGCTCAGAGTGTAGTGGTATATGTTGTAAAGGACAGATCCAGCTCTGCTAGCCACCTGGATATGGTACTGGTGGACACGGGCGTACCCTTGCTACCATGACGTGTCCCTGAATAGTGCGCAGCAACGCCCGCAAAAAGCTTACAGCTTGTCGCAGAATGAAAAGATCCTCCCTGCTGGTGGTCCGCAGAGTCAACCCGAGCCTTCTCGACGGGTGGATGTACCCTTCTGTTCCCACTGCGCCCAACACCGAGACTCACATAACATAATGGGTAAGTGGCGAGGAATGTGCCGAAACTTCCACCCGTCTCTCGGAGCCGACGATGTGACCTCACCCACTCGTCCAGCTGTGCAAAGGCTTCTTAAATGCGCCGGCGGAGCATGCAGCGTGTTCACTGAAATTGGCTTTACTGGTCACGCTGCTAATAAGGCCTTATTCGTTGTCTTGCAAATATGAATGATGCAGAGACATACACTTAAGAGCCAAAAAAACAGGTACACCTGCCTAATATCGTGNCGCCAATTTGAGAAAGGGTTGCACGTCTGTCACGTTTAATGATTCTCATCAGTCGTCATTTGTCCCGTTCTTTCACAATCTTTTTCCGGCCGCAGCGATGTCGAAGATGTGATGTTTTACCNTCATCAGTCGTCATTTGTCCCGTTCTTTCACAATCTTTTTCCGGCCGCAGCGATGTCGAAGATGTGATGTTTTACCAGAATCCCGATATTCGCGGTACACTCCTGAAATGGTCGTACGCGAACATCCAAATGTTATCGCTACCTCAGAGAAGTTATATCCCATCTCTTGTGCGCCAACTATAACACCACGTTCAAACTCACTTAAATCTTGATAACCTGCCATTGTAGCAGCAGTAACCGATCTAGTTGCTGACCGCATCGCGTTACTCTGATTGATTCCATACCTCTGTTATTTGCATACGCATGCCTATACCAATTTGTTTGGCTCTTCAGTGTATATGCTGCCTAGTGGCATATTTGCGCAAGCAAACCGAATTAAACGCAAATGGGTCACATGTCACGCTGAGACGACGTTTTACTCGCGTGATTCATTCATGGTAATCAATTGCTTTGCAAATGAGTGTATTTAATTTTACAACCGTAACACTTTGTAAGATGTAAGAAATTCATTATTTAAATATTTGTATTTAAAAAGCTAACAGATGAAAATGCGCATGCTCCCTATTCATCATATCATAGAAACTAAATTCAAACATTTGTTTGACTAATAAAAAAAAAAAACATAAACGCAGTAATGTGATGTAATATCAGTATGTTGGTGTATTACTTTAATATTTGTTGATTTTTGTCTCTTTGTGATTTACTAGTAATTAAAGTTCAGTATACTATTTTTGGAATATTGAATTATGAGGTCAGTTTTTAACCTGCCGATTTCACAAATATGGCGTAGAAATTGAGGAATTGGTGCGTTTCAGTGACAAAAACTCTACATTGCTGAAGACACCTGAAGTTGGACTTGGGAAAGTGTACATCCCGGATATAGACAATTACCCTCTCTAATTTCTGCAAATGTAAAAACGTTGTGACTTGGAAATTCCATACTTGTTTGTTTAGCATAAAAGCTAAACTTTTACGTAACACAAAACGATTATTATGCTCAAAACGTATATGCAAACCCATAATGGCTATTTTAGATAATAGCTTTTATAAGAGAAAATTATTTTCAATGATCTAGGGATCACATGCTCCTTCGTGCAATACCGAAAAATGGCTTTCACAATCACCGAGTGAAAATGGTTTTGATATTTTAATATTATTTTAATATAAGACTTTAAACAGCACCATACTTAAAAAATGAAGATGGAAACAAATTTTCGTAAACCAAAATTATAAATTAATATTTTTAACTCATTACAGAAAAGTAGTTTACTGCATGAAAATAGGTATATTTAAAAAAAAAAATGTAACGCTTGAGATTCTTAGAATAAGAGAGTTGTCATATGTGATGGAAAATGTTTCGGTTGTAAACACTAAATTGTCACGCAACATTGTGGCTGGCCGTTGAATTGGAATTGGACTACAAACATGGGTTCACCCACAAGGCAGCCGTTATCGGGAACAACGCCAGTTATGACAGTTCTCTGAGCTATAGAGTCCTCGCTATAATTGCGCCGCTTTTTTCAGGGGATTTTTCATCCCTAACCTGTAAGATCCCCTGTTCCACAACAACTGCGACATTGTACCCTTATGTCCTTCAGAATACTTTTGCGGAAAATATTTTCTTTTATGCAACAATATACGAGGTATCCACGCAGCAGTTACGAACTGCCTTTTTATTATTCAAATGAAATTCACACCAGCAACGTGTGCAAATTATGAGTTATTGGTAAGTTTAATGAAATATAGTTTTATAAGAACGCCTTTTAAAAATCGACCGTCCCTATTAACATTTCGCTAATATATATTTTTCAGAAGCAATTATTTGATAAATAATCTTACAATGTATTGTCGCTAAAGTTAAGTTTTTGTAAACAACTGGTAGAAAAATAATACAGGTCTCTACAACTTAAAAATATGCACTTTAGTATAAGCTGACAAAATACGCTTCAGTTGGTAACTACATTTTAAATAATCTGTAAATTTACATGTATAAAATTTTGGTTGTTTTACATTTTTGTATGTGTAGTTTTGGAAAACTCTACTGTATGTGTAATTCTACACAAATGTTTAGCCAATACGAAAAGGCCTACGATATTTTGTTTAACATTCACGAATGCAATTTTATTAACTAGAAAGTTGATGTTAAATTAATGATTTCAAAGTAAGTGTAGAAATACATCAAAAATAAGTAGCCAAACTCTTCATTTTCCAATTTATTACTGTACTGTAATTTTATTATGACAATGATAACATTGTCATAATACATTTTTAATAATAAACTTTTACAATTACTAAATATTTGTAAATTTGTAATAACAACTTGAGTGAACAAACCTTTATTACTAATAAATAAAAATTAATTTTTCATATTCAGTTCTTTCAAAATTCCAAATTTTTTTTGCGTGGTTCGTAAAAACATCAACAATGTATACAAATTTACTCAAAACTTCTCAGGTATCCAGTGGTATATTAAAACTTCTGTTTTAAAAAAAGGATAATAAACTGTATTATCTCTGTTGTATACTTGTTAAATTAGTAGTTTTACTTCCAACTGCCGAACTGTATGTTTTTAGTACAAGACGGTATTTGCATGAACACATTTGCATCAGCATATGAGTTTATATTACAAATTTTGCAAAGTTACATTTATAAAGTATGTGAAAATCTGCCCCCAAAATTCGCAATGTTATTATGCTAGTCTCTTAAAGATATTTATAAAAGGACGNTAAAGTATGTGAAAATCTGCCCCCAAAATTCGCAATGTTATTATGCTAGTCTCTTAAAGATATTTATAAAAGGACGTATTTACAATTCGACATGCGGTGTAAATATTTTCTGAATATTCTATTGTTTATTGTAACTAAGGGACGTTAATTTTAATTGTTGTTTACTGAAGTGTTATTTCTGACGAGGAAAATTGTTATTAAAAAACCAAAAACCATAAATGATTTGAAATAAATGAAAAAACAGAGAAAAAACCAAACTTCTTCAATTATTGGCTAAATAAGAATTCTGAATGATGATTTTGGTAAAGCAAAACCCTCACTTTCCGGAGATTTTACGTATAGTTATAACTGCCTTCTCAGTGATTATGCGTAAATTTAGATAAAATTTTAAATAAATAAAAATTTATTTAAATTTTTACATACAGAAATAAGGGTGTTTGAGTAGACAGTCCGAAAATAATTTGTTTTATTTAATGACCGTGCGATGTGATTTGATTTTATCAGCTCAATAGTCCNTAAAGTATGTGAAAATCTGCCCCCAAAATTCGCAATGTTATTATGCTAGTCTCTTAAAGATATTTATAAAAGGACGCATTTACAATTCGACATGCGGTGTAAATATTTTCTGAATATTCTATTGTTTATTGTAACTAAGGGAAGTTAATTTTATTTGTTGTTTACTGAAGTGTTATTTNTATTTATAAAAGGACGCATTTACAATTCGACATGCGGTGTAAATATTTTCTGAATATTCTATTGTTTATTGTAACTAAGGGAAGTTAATTTTATTTGTTGTTTACTGAAGTGTTATTTTTGACGAGGAAAATTGTTATTAAAAAACCAAAAACCATAAATGATTTGAAATAAATGAAAAAACAGAGAAAAAACAAAACTTCTTCAATTATTGGCTAAATAGGAATTCTGAATGATGATTTTGGTAAAGCAAAACCCTCACTTTCCGGATATTTTACGTATAGTTATAACTGCCTTCTCAGTGATTATGCGTAAATTTAGATAAAATTTTAAATAATTATAAATTTATTTAAATTTTTACATACAGAAATAAGGGTGTTTGAGTAGACAGTCCGAAAATAATTTGTTTTATTTAATGACCGTGCGATGTGATTTGATTTTATCAGCTCAATAGTCCCATGGTTACAAGGAGTTACTTCATATCACGTGTTAGATTCAGAGAAAGTAAGTATAGCGGGGGATAGAAACGTGTTTTACAAACGACGAACGGTATTCGAAGACATTGCCAAATCATGTCAAACCCAATCAACTAAGTCTTGCAACTATCGCTTGACTTTTATACCCCATACCGTTCAACAGTTACTATTCCAGGTAACGATCGATCTGAAGTATCAACTGCTGCTTGACTAGTGGTTATGACGCTTGGCTACTACTTCAAGTAGTGCGGGTTCGAACCCTGTCCAGGGCGACAACTTTTCAGCTTGTAAAACGGATGTGACTCTATCTGCTAATGCCATAGTGTATACGACTTTACTATAAAAAAAATACATAAAATCGCACCGTTTGTGTGTTACTACTCTTGTAAAAGCCAAGAAAAAACATCTTCTATATTGCATAGTTACACATGTATTTAAAATTTGCATTGTCTCTTGTAGTATGTATTTGATACAACAACCTCTTTTAACAAGCACAGTGCGTTCATTATTTTATCTAGTTTATGAAAACTGTACTGTGACGTAAAAGTAAAATCACATTAACATGTTAGTGTGAAATTGCGCTTACTTTGGTGTAAAATATGCTGTCATACATATTTTGGTTTAACCAACTAAAGTATGTGATACAATGTATAAGTAGACATACCAGAATAATTGTTACATCTTAGTACTAATATTATTTTTCATTGTGTCACAATTAGTCCCATTTTTTTCGTGTTCTGATTGCGTATTCTGCATATATATGTAATATATTTTCACAACAACCTTTTATTTAAGTATTGGGAATTTAGTAAGTATATCTGTGATTTGGTTCGAAAACTTTTCTGTGATACAAAATCAATTAACTTAATTTAAATCGTGACCGCGATTAGGTTAAAATATTAATTCTCACAAAAATAAATTAATCGCCTGTCTGTAATTTTTATCGATAAATTTATTGAAAATATCTCAATTCCATTAACAAATTAATTTTAATTTAATTGTTATTCAGAAACTTTCTTCTACTCTAAATAATAACTATTTTGTATTATTCGCCATACATTAACAGGTTTGTGTATCTGAGACTGCTCAGGGCGAAATTCGAACTGAATGAGTCCGAGTTCGCATGCGCGTATTATTTCTCTATTTAACTTTACCTCATTTTATTTCACAAACCGCACGTAGAGGGTTTTATAAAGTTAAATTGTAATTATTGTTCAGTATGATTTACTTTAAATTCTAATTTTTATTAAAATATTTCAATAATTACGCAATAAATAATTTATTCATGCACTATCGTATTAAAACTTAACAGTTTATGTAAGAGAAAATTTTTAATTATTTTCTAAATTACGTCACAAGTGTGTTTGTTAATTTTATTTTACACAGTGAAATTGTATTTGTAAATACATTATATGCCGACCTTCCATGGCATAGTTGGTTGATGTGACGCCAGTATGGGGTGTGGGAGGTTCTAGATTCGAATCCCAGGTATGGCGTGGGTGTTAATTTAAGCTCGGTTATACGTCAGTTTGTAAGGCATCCCCCGAAAAGCTATCAAGCACAACACTGGGCGATGTTAATATGCCCAATACAATAATTTATACAGTATGAAATAAATTTTTAAAATTTCAGAAAAACCTTAGAGTAAATGAAAATATTACAGATATTATGACATAACTAAATGATTTATTTCGTACATTAATCATTCAAAGTAAAAGGAAACAACATTTTAAATTAATATATAATTCGTTTTCCCACCGATTTAACGATATAAGTATTCTACTATGATTATGTTATAAATCATACATAGTCTCTTTCAAATAACCAATAAACTCTGGAGCGAATCCTGCAACTCCTTCATTTCGTCTGTGTTTCGAGACACAATGAGCACGGATAACGATGCGGCTTTTGCAGAGAGTTATATCTATATGAAATGAGTAGATACAGTTTCTGTGTAAAAATCCTCATGGTTAAAACACATTTTGATTAAAACGATTATTAGAGTGGTTTTGAAAGCTATAATATAAATAATAGTGAATAAACTAAATATAAGGGAATTTAGGTGAACCAATGAAAGATTAGTTAACAAACGCAGTTATGTTTTTCAATGCATGTCCGTTTCAAGATAATTCCGTTTCTGCATATTGCAATTATTTCTCTTAAAAAGTGTACGCACGTTTAGGAGTAAATCAGAAAACGTACTATTATGAGCATCATCATTTTCATTATCTCAATTAAAAATGACAGCTTCAAATGGGTCTACATCCTCTGGAGGCAGACTAAACACTGCGTTTGGTTGGCAAGATGGTCCAGCCTGTTGTACTGCCAGTAATGACACCAGCTACTATGTTATGCGCTGTGAAAATAAACTGCGTTGCCTGTTTTTGGAAACATCAGAATTTATGTTTAAATAAATGAATTCCCATGAACTCCAATATTAGAAATATGCACGATAGATCTCAAAAGGCTTGCCGTGACACTATTTTAAACTAGGCACCAAACACAGTTTAATAACCACGCAGGTAAAATTTTACACCATCTGTTTAATAATCACCACAACAGAAAGCTGACGGACAAGAAATAATAATGCACAAACTGATGACAACAAATAAATACATTAGCTCTATTGACTTAAATATAATGGATCCTACTACGAAACCGGTAGACGCGACATACTCTCTCATCTACTGTGCTAATATCGCCATATTTTGGATTCGTCGTGTCCTAACGAAGAATTAGCCATAATGGCTACTATGCCAAATATATTACACTTAGCTTACTCAATATACAAAAGCCATAGCCTGAAAATGATAATTCACTGTTAGCTAAGAATAGCTGAAGCAATCTCTGAGGAAGCGCTGTTGGTTATTACACACATTTCAACGTCAACACTGAATGGAGTACGTGAAGTAAGTTTGGCTGTGATTTACGAAAGTAGTTCCTACACATAGCGTCTAGTTATTTGTATAGACTGGTGGCTACTGTATTTAATTCAATGCGTATTTAAGTATTATAATTATTTATTTTATTTTATTACACTTGTTAACACCCATTCTTTAGTGTCGACATTCTGATGGGGTCTGCCTACATCCTATAGCAATAAAAACCTACCTCTGTAAATATCACCTCTATTCATCGCTTATCTGGAATTCGAACCCATGTACCGGCATTTCGAAGCAAACGCCTTTGCGAACTACGCCACAGAGGATAAATTTGCACATAAACGTAACAACTGATGCCAGGGCGATTAACCACTAAGCAAAGTAATCACGTGCAAAGGGCATAATTGCAAGGGATGCAAATAAAGAAATATTACATTGCCGTGTTTACTATGGACTCTTTGCTGCCAAACTGCAACCGGCGCAGCTGACGGTCACAAATAGATCAGATGGGTGTTCATTTCTCAATTGACGTATATTAAATTCCCTAAGAAAACAACTATACAACAAGACAGGTAGCATGCCTTACCTGTACTATAGTCGGTTCATGACTGGAAAAGACTTTCTTGAAGCCCTGCTAAAGATCTACTTTCAAGCCCATTTCGTATCCTTCTGCCAAAGGGTAAACAAACATTGCCATGTGGCAGTCACATGGCAATGTTTACATTCCACTTTGTGTGTGTACATGTGTTCGTACATGCACGTACCCATCATAAAAGTAACGTATATATTATTAATGGATATTCCACAAGCGTAAAGTTTTTAATCTTGAGAATTTCACACAAAAGAATATGTGATGCAAGCGAAAAACATTTCATTATATAAACCCAAAATGTGAG
>NQII01000486.1:704901-717558 GCA_002778355.1 Clitarchus hookeri | reverse complement strand
TCGAAACCCATTTGTAAGCGATAAATTAACAATTACGTTAAAACTTTAGAACTATTTCCTCTCTTTGTGCTGGCAACCTAACGGCATAACTGTATCCGCGCTCGCCGCTGTTTGTAATGTTATATGCATGTAGCTAACGGCTAGGGTGTTTTTTCAAAGGTTGATTTTCAAAAGTTTCTTCCAGTCGTGAACCGACTATATCTATAGACGCAAATTTTTAAAGTAGGTTTGATTTTGAGTATGTGTTCTAAGAATTTGCAATTACAAAATCAATACAAGAAATTTTTTTTTAATTTACATAAAATGAAATGTTACAAAATGATAATTATTTTTCTTCTATGTGGAAATTGTGTTGCTATTATAAAAATACAATGCAACTTTGAGTTTAATTGTCTACATTTTCAATTAATTATATGGGAATGTGGTGGGAGATGGTGCAAAATCTTAAGTGTTGGGAGTCTCAAAACGTCTTAAACCAGCCCTTAGTGTTGCAATAGTAATGGTGTAGACAGTCCAGAACTTTCACTTGCTGGAAGCGTAAATGTAATGATAGGTCAGTTTTCATGTTAACTATTGTTATGTGTGACGGAGGGTGATACAGCAAATTCAAAGAAGAAAGTAATCATTACTTTCAAAGGTGTTTAACTAACCGCGAACATAATATAGCTTTATATTGATTTCATAATGTTATTACCTTAAAATGTGAGTTGAGAATATGTGTTGACATTGAAGGCACGAACACATCAGCCAGTTCCAACGAGAACAATTTTGATGCACCTTGATTACAAAGTAAGAGTGATAACGTGTTATTAGGGTGCCTTTTTATGAGTATAAAATTGTTACTACCCTTACCTGTGAAAGACACTGATTGGAAAGTGAGATTTAATGGGTACGCATTTGGTTTGACAGTTTTGACTATATCGTTGTTGAAGTTTTGCGAAATATTGTACACTTACTTTAAAGCAGGCGCCTACGCGGACGCCCGAGACGAGACTCGAATGATCTGTTTTTAACCGTCGGCTTTAATTACCATATTTACTTAAATGAAATCTCGAACAATATTTTTCTGAGGGCGAAATAATATTTCCTAGGGAGAACGGTTTTGTTTGTGGCTAAAATTTTAATTCCAATAATCCACAGGTAGTTGGCGTACAAAGCTTCATTGAACTTTTTTAAAAATATAATTTATTTTATCAAAATAATAAACAAGTTATTTAGCTTCCTACGCAGTAAATATTGTGTTGTTGGTTTATTGGCTTTTATTATTTTAATAATTATATGAAAAATTACAAGTGGAGGGCTCATGTATGTAGTATGTTCAGGTATATGTTAAATATTACTTGCTTTAAGATATTGTCACAAAAGTAATTACACACCACATGTGAAGCATATGGAGTCAGTAATTTGAAATAGTTTGTTTTAATTTTTTATAAGATGTAATGAATATCAGTGTAATATGTTCATACAACATTAACGAATATGACGAAATTTATCACACAAGCTGCAACTGAAAGATGAAAAAACATTTTGTAATACTTTGCATGCGGTAGAACCTGTATTTTTTAATTTCATTGAATATTTTCTAGTTTTGGACCAAGAACTGTAGATGTATCCTTTTTTCTCTGAAACCTTCAAGTGGTAGGGTAGGGTTGAAGAATGACTGCCATCTCCCGAGGGTGCCTTGTGTTGCCTCCACCTTTAACTTAGGAATGAAGCTCCTTTTTTATGTAGTTTTTTCTCTTTTTCATTTTTTTCCTTTTTCTTCTTAAAGATTCCACCTTGGTTAGAGGTTGAAGAGCCACAGAGTCTAAGAGGCCATAACCGTTGGGTTTTCAACTTGGGCCACATCGTTTTACATTTTCCCCTTCAGCGATGACTGGGAAACAGGTCTTGGACAGTTGCCGGGCCCAGCCTGGTCTAAGTGGAGCTTGTCTGGTCTGTCTGCCAGCAGGCAGGCACTCCCTGCGCTGTTGACCACGTAGTGCCGCACCGCACATTTGTGTCGCCTGCCTTCCTGCCAGCAAATATCTCGCTATGCTGCGCACGTAGCCCACCCACACATCACAAAACATTAACTCCTCGCAACTCAGTCGTACAGCGCTTTCAAAACTATCCCCACTTCTATATGTCTTCCAAATATAATATTTTTCACTCTTTTTTCACAGAGATGTTACATTTTTCATCAAACGTATTGCAAATACATAAGATGATTACAACTGAGGGTTATCCTTCGCTGTAGAACATAAAAAATACACTTGTAATGCTAATTCACGTGACATCATAACTTTACCTTATGAACATTAGAAAACAGGTCTTATAATTTCGCGGAGTTATCGGCTGTATTCTTTAAGGCGTCAGATTTATAAGATTAGCGGTCACTTATGTTCGATGTCTGAGAAAATGTGTATAATAGTTGTGCGTTTATGGTATCCATTTCTTTGTTTTACGGTCATTATGCTCAGTGTCTTTATTTCTTGGAGTATAAATTTGTCCTTACTTGAAACTTTTTTATCATATTTTATGAAACACACATGGAAAATACTTATGTAAACATAATCTGAAATGGCTTGTTTTCCAATGCTAACGTTGCTCATACAACCGCTAACAATTACATTTTATCATCCGTGCTGCATGGCCGGCACAATAATTTTACGTTCAATGTATTTTGTTTGCCTTGAACCAAACTTCCGCCTATCGTAGTCAAATAATTTTGACTTACTTTCATCAGCAAAAGCAATATTTTTTCCAAAAGTATTGTTCTTTATTTCTGTAATCTTGAGAAAATGTCAATCGCGGGTATATTGTTTGCTGTTTAATAAACGGCGAGCTTTTAGGTGATCTGGTATTAAATTCGAATTCAAGGAGAATATTCCTGGTGGTGAGTAGTGTTACACGGGCTGTGGACAGTGATAGGTCTTTTAAAGACTCTCAAGCACTTGTTTAAACGTCTCTAATATTGTCCTCGTAAAACATCTGGTATGTATATATTTTAGAGCCCTGAGTCGTCCTGTGCCACATTTGTTGTTTTTATAAAGGTATTAAACGGTGGCATGGGACAACAAAATTTTACGCCATATGTATCTGTAACTGCGAACACACCGAACCAATCAATACAATAATTTTGTTCATGGCGTTTGCAAACCATTATGCACTTGAGTCAAGTTGCGACTGACGTAGTAGTAAGTAGCACTCTTGTGAAATACGTCTATTTTCACACTTGTCACCTATGAGTACAGCAATAGACAAAATAACCTTTTCTTCTTTTTAAAAGCCATACATATATAGGTATACTTTATTACCATATAAACAATCCTTTGTGCATGCCACAATAACAAACATGCCCATCAAAGTACACTACATTGAACAGTATAAAAAATTCCACTAATTAACCCCCTTTTAATTTTCATTTTATATGTATACCTTCCGTGATTGAGCTTCTTGTGCAATGGGACGTCTAAATGTTCCCACTACAATTCTTGCGCAAACATCTCAAAACTGTGGTCTTCTTCGAAAGCATGATGTTAAAATATTTGTGTTTTTGTAATTTGTCTGTCTGACATCAACTTGTGCGGCTTTAAAAATTAACGCCTATATTCGTAACATATAAATAAACATCCATCGCCATATTTTACACAGAAGAGATCGATGTCGAACTTAATGAATTATTTTATTGAAAATATAAATAATGCATATGATACAAGCAGGGTGTTTAATTTAAAGAAACTACTTTAAATACGTGTTGTTTGTTGTTCAGTTGCACACAGATAGTTGAAAGACGACTAGACCTCCTCACTGAAATTGCCTCCGGGAATTATAAACACTGTGTTCATAAACTTGTGGTGCAGATGAGCGTAAGCCATTACTGGGCCAAACACCTCGCCACATGCTGGAAGTTGGTACTGCCAGTTCTGAAACAAAAGTATTCTGACATGAAGTGAGTATTTAAGATACTTAAATTCTAAATTGTTTAAAAACTTAGAACTTCGTTCCTTAATTTTTTAGAGGAAAGTGGTAAGGGCAAATGTCATATTATATTGACATGACTTATGCCTTTCATACCACCCACTAAACTTTGTTAGCGGACAAATTATGTCAAACTTAATATTACTAGGTAAAATCATTTTTGTTACGACTGAAATTTAAAACTGTGGTTTGTTTGTAAACTTAGTAATTTACACTTCGAGAAGCCTTTAATACTTTGGATTATCGTACACCGAAGTTTATGTGTCAAATTAAATTTCTGTCTCTTACAAACATTTATAGTCTTTTAGATGAATTGATCTCAAGAGAATCATAAAATAAACTATACTGAACAGTTATAAAAATACAGGCGTTTGCTCTTTATGCCCACTCGGTTTTGAAACAAAATTACTACTGAGAAAACTTTCACCCTCCTAATACGATAATTTTTGGGTTAGACTTTTAAGGTATGTTTTCATTCCCGTGATATTTTTCAGTGAAATAAAAATACACCGTTAATAAAACCAATACATTTTATTTTTCTCTGTGGAATAATATAAATATATTTTTCAAAAATATTCGATACAAAGACCTTTGAAAAATAATGACCATTGAATATTTGTGATTTCTGCAATTAGCAGGTCTATTTTCTTGCAATGCTGGTTGGGAAACTTTACTTAAAAACCGATAAAACAAAAGTGTAGCATTATACAACACTCCAAATTGTTACTGATCTCTTAAACTTTTAATGTAAAATAAAGCCATTTTTGGAATATATATTTCCTATTCTGTAAAAATGATTATTATGTTTTTATATTCGCATAGTTTTTGCGAAGTTTAAATTTAATATGTCATAATGTGTAAATTAATAAAACTATTACAAAATTTTATACATAATTTATTTATCTTTATTTAAAACTAGAAATTATTATTTTAAATTGCATACGTATGTTGAAGTGGCACACTTTATCATAAGCTTGAAGGTATCGACATTTTTTTACCGTTCTGTCGTAGCCTTCCGTTTGTGAAAGTGGTGTTGTACCTGCTACGCTCAAGTAAGGGTTCGCCCCTCTAGGATCACAACTTAAGTTCCCTCCTAACTTCTCCTTGTCCTTAGTTTTTTGCTCCCGTCGACACCTGTTATTAGTTTTCCTCCGAAGTAAGCTGCAAAAAGGAACCGGTGTTTTTATCTATTTCACTGATCAAGTAGGAATGTTACGGTCATTTTTCTTATTTATTCCGCTTATATCACGCATTATTTCATGCCTTGTCAACGTAAACAAACCATGGTCCAAAGTAATGACGTGGCATGTGTTTATACAGAGACGCAACGCCATAAAAGATGGGTCTGACAAAGAATGCTATGTAAGGCATTGTAAAAACAGCTCAAATTGAAATGTGAAATGTTGATTTTCCGGTAATTTTACCACGTAAGAACGTTGGTAATCACTGTGTCAAATTTAAACACACAAATTGAATGAACTCTTGCTCATGGTTCATAAAATGTTGAATGGTTTTATCATCTGAAGGGTATATGAAATATTATTTTCATTGACTATACACTCATTCAGGCTGAGCTCAACATTTTCAAAAGAGATCTTTTTCATAGAATTTACAGTAGTGTCGCATTATATTCAAATCGCTATTACAGAAAAATTTGTCACCTAAATTTGCATTGTTAGAATTTGATAAATATAACAAGGAAGTCCGGAGTTCTGGTCGTAATATTAATATCAAGGTTAAGTCAAATGAATTGAGGAAATATTCTGTATTAACACTGTAAGACATTGGAAATTACCAATATGATATCATAAAATTTACGTATTTTTGTTATAACTGAAAAAAATTACTCGCTCACAAAGAACAAAATAAATTTCAAAATAGAAATCTCGACTACAAAATTTTAGTTTTTCGGCCACATTCACGACACGAGATGCACCCTTAGGTAAAAGTTATTAAGTAATTTCGGTATTTTATTGTAAATGAAAAAATCTGTAATTTGCTGTTAAGACACGTGTTACCGAAAACACAACTGTTCTACCCTTCAGTATTAAACATTCAGACGAAGTTGAAAATTATAACGTAAAATGCGAAAGTGATAATTATTTTTGCGGGTATTGAATAAAGCTAAACATATTAGTATTTTATAATTAAAACACAACTAAGTAACTTCGTATGATAAGAAGCAATAAAAGAACTGAAATATTTAGCAGAATTTAATGTGAGTGATTTAAATGGTGAAACTCTACGCGACGCTCGGTCAATGTTAGGGATTATAAGCAAGAAGCGATTGACCATCTCGAGGATAATGATAGAAATATTGAAATAACTGTTGTTTCAACGCCCCTTGGCTAATTGTCCTTACGTAAAAATTAGTATATTAGTTTATTTACTTTTTATAAAATATAAATTTCTTTATATATCATAGACGATTGGAACTTTCTAGAAAATTTTGTTACTTGCTATTTGTTTTAAATTATAAAAAAACTAATAATGTTTTTACTTAATACGGCGTTATAATAGATCAGACAACTTAGCAAATTTATGCCAGGTGATAAGGTAGGCTATGCGTTATTAAAATTTTCTAATAATAGAAATATCTGTTTTATTCACTAAACGCTACCCCCCACAATTTAATTGTTAACTTAAAATATCAGAATATTTCTAATGATTCTATCCAAATATTTTACATTATATTGCACATAGGCATTAAATCAATATTTAAGCCAATTTTTACAATCGAAGAAATGTTTATCTTATTTTACACGTCTCTGTGATAAATTTTAATTTAACTATAGTTTTATCAATTTCGAAAGCATTTCATTAGTTTACTGTGTTATATGAACGATTTCATTTCCTTTATGTAAAAGATGTTCTTAAAGCAGTATTGACTTAAATAAGCCATAAGTGATTTAGTAGGCACTGATTGTGAAAATATGTGTCACTCAAATTCTTAATAGCACAATAGTTCAGGTTTTTTTTTACAAGTGTAATACTTCTGGAAATAAATTATTGTGCTTATGGACATAATTCAATTTTAAAGAAAATGCTTCTACTAAGCTGATTTCGAAACCAAGAATCCTGATTTCTATTAAACCTAATATTTAAAAAGTTGTTTGAAAATATGTATGCAGGAGAAAGAAGGCTTACTAGTTATGTTAAACATTTATTCTTAAATCTGGACTCCGCATTCTAGCTCCTCTCATTTCAAACATTTCCTCCAAGTGTCCATGAGGTTTAATGAGTGACGGCTAATTACCAAACATAATTGGTTGCCATAGAACTGGCCAAGTATCAGTGCATTATAAACACACTCAAAATTAGTTATATAATATTTACCCAAGATAAAATATTGGCTATTATATATGTAAATGTGCCACAAGTAGCTGTTGAAGACATAAGTTGCAGTTGAGTTGAGAGATTTGGGCGGATCTTAACAACAGAGTCTTGAGAGCTGATTGAAATAATAAGATTACAACGTTTACTCCATATGAGAAATTAAATTTATATAAAATTACAGTCTATATTAATATAAGTAAGGTTTTTCTTTACAAATAATGTCACATGACCAAACTAATAAGTGTAATTAATACATATACTGTACATAACAATATACAGTAAATTATATAACTTAATATTAGTGAATAATAATAAATTAAATAACATATTAAAAGTTATGTTAACTTTTACTAAGTTTAATGAGTTATTTACAAATATTTAAAAAATGTATTTTTCAAATATGTAATTACGATATTGCTGATTATTTAAAATTACACTCGCTACTCCAGCTCTGTAATGTTGTCGTTTGTTGGCAAATATCTATAAAACTAACTTTTAAAACATTAATTTTTTGTTAATTCTGCATAATCATTTTATAAAGTATTTTCAGCGTAACGCAATTACCAGAAAACACATCAAAAAATTAATGTACCCGGAAGACTGAATCGAAAATCTTAAGAGAAACAACATTCAATCATGAGATAAATTTATCCAAAATGATTTTGTTATTCAGTTGGCAGACTGACTCATGCACACGCGCAGTTCGTTAACAGATTCGAGATTAAGATTTTAATTATCTCCGTTTTGTAGTAATATTAAGAAGGATTGTAAGGAACGTTAGTCGCTTCATTTTGACACTTTTTTTTTTTCTTATTCCCCGTTTGCCCGCTATTTGCATGATAAGATCTATTCTTTATAAGATCAACTTTTTTACAGAGAGCATAATAATACACTTAAATCTACAAATTAGGCGGGTGATAATAAACGAAGTAACGCTAACAAAATAGGGCAATGTAACTGAAGCTATCAGCCGTGTTAAATTAAGTACTCAGACAATCTACATCCAGTGTGAACTAATACTGATCTGAGCAGATCTACTTTTAGATGGCTGCAGCTTAATTTCAATACTTAAGATTCATTCATACTTATTACTCGCGTGGCCTCTTGCCAATCCGGAGGACTGCTGGTAAGCAACCTAATATAAGTTTTAGTTAAATGGAATTGAACATTAAAATGGTTATTTGGCATTTTGACGTCCTCACTTTTATGCCGGAAGACTAATCGGACAATGGCTTGAATACTGAACTGACAAACCTTATCTCCAGTTCTATAATCAATTAACCTATATATTCCTAACTCTGGGTACCAGTACAAAACACCTCGCACTGTAGGCTGGCGTTCCAGCCAATTATTCTATGCTTCATAGTTGTCACTACCGTAGGATCAAATTGTTACCACTTCCAGCTATGATAAACAAAATAGCGGCATTTGCACAAAGGTTACCTTCGCGGAAATATGTGATCTGGTGTAAATCATGCGTTACGAGTAATAATCTCACTATATAAATGTCAAATATTTTCGAAAATATAAACATTTTTTTTTTGGTAATGGGTTAACTAATGTGATGCCAGAATTAAATTGAGTATAAACACTCATTTTGAATATTGACCATCAGACTAGAATTTCTGAAGTCTGATACGTTACACCTCTACAGTACACCGATAGCGTGATGGACTCGTAGCTAGCGTGTCATGTTCTCTCTCTCCTCGCGAATGTATGTTTACGTTCATATACTATAGGATTGTAACTATTCTAAGTACTTGCTTGTAATCTGGGTGAAAGACAAACGATATTAATAACAAAGCATGTTCGCAGGTGTCTGAACATTTGTAAAACAGATTGTTAAATAATCGAATCACGTATTTTTACACAAAAACTGACAGGCGTATTAAGATCAATGCTTTCTTGCAATTAGGAGAAGTAGTTAGAGATTTTCACCTCTTTGTTAAAAACGTAGCATTGAAATTTGTTTCCAAAGAAACAGGTTTTTTATGCTTACGTCTCTTAAGAGAATGAATAAGAGTGAAAAAAATCACTTTTGACATCTCACGGACAGAAGAAATGTAAATTGTTTAGAGATTTTCAAATACACATAGTGGCCAGTAATAAAGAAGCAAGAATTTCAAAATATTCATTTGATCACGAACCAAATAATATTGATGTATTCCATATAAATGGAATCAACTTCCCTATATTTGCAAAGGCGATCGGTTGGATTGATTCCTTGCAATATATAAAATAACAACCATACGGCAAAAGACCGATTTAACCATTCCAAGCGTGGGAGATAAAATTTATTTTAATGTGATACATGACTGGAATGACTTAATTCACTTGACTTTCAAAAGTGTAAATAGCTACTTTTCAATATTTAAATGTAACCAAATAAATAATTACAATTTTCAGTGCTACTGAGGTGGAGATTAGTATAAAAGCCTGAGGGAAATTTTTAAATATTTAATTAAATAATTAACAGTTAAAAACAAAAGTTATTAATTTTCATGGAATGCAGAGTGCCCTTGTTTTAGACTTATTCGTTACTCTCGTTTTTACTCAAATGCTGATAAAAGGACTTGCTGTCAAGTTGTATGAATGATAATTAGATTTAAGTTACACAGGTTACTGTGAACAATTCTCCTCACTTGAAAGAGAAAAGTTATGTGGTGTCATACCGAAACAAACGAGAATTTTATTGAGACCCATGTGTCACAAGAGTAACTAATTACAAACCCTTGTTTTCCGTTAGAAGTGACGATTAAAAGCGTTAAGTCCGGCGTTGTGTAAACTATTGTATGGATAACTCTGTCCTGATTTTCACGCAAGCTTTTCTGTGTTAAAGTGAGGATGTGGCGATCATATGTCGTCGGCGGTAAACAGAATATACGGCTTTATCAGCCCGTCTCTTCACATTGCCCACGGTTCAGACGTGCGCGCGCTCAGTTTCATTCTGACTTTCGTCACTGAAAATACACATAAAGTGCAATTATTTATTATTTATTGTTTTTCATTGGACACAATATATCACATTATTTGTGACTTAATAATATATTTCGATGAAAATGATATCTTGGATTCTCGAGATGTCAGACTTCCAAAAATGAAAAGAAAATAATACTGTACAATAATAAAAGCAAGTGTGTGTTTTAAAAAAAATAAAAATAAATAAATCAGAACATCAATCGAAACAGCCAAGGAAGAAATTTTCTAACAGGATCGTGTTCAGAAACACTGTATGGTTAGTATGTGAAAGCGCTGCACTAATTTAACATCTGTTCATATCGCCAATGCTCGAATCGAAGACTTGTCAACAACCGAAACAAGTGTGTGCAAACCCATACCTATCTGCGGATACGAAAATAATCAATTCAAAGTACACATTAACAGATCAGTTATCTATCGTATTTCCTGAAACCGTAAACCAAATTCAACTTCGCTGTAAATTCAACCCCGTCGACAAATACCGGCGTAGGTTTCGTCATATAATAAACAGTAGGGATATTGAAAGGTACATTGTCTTTCTTAAATTCATACTTTAAGAACGCAAATAATATTGAATTAACTTATCAAATCACGCTAGACGAAATACAAACTCAGGTACACTGGCGTAGAATCCCGGGTATCGAGGGTAGCACTGCTGTCAGTCAACATTGGAAATTCTTAAGATAAGAAAGACGTGCTTATATATATATATATACACACATACAAAAATTTAAATTGCAGGAAGCGTAGAAACATAAACCTATGGGTCAAGTCTAAAAAATATCACACCATAAAAATAACTTTATAATTATATTTATAGGGCTCTGTTGTACATATGTACAGAGCCGTTGTAACCATTGAACATAACGTTATTATATGCCGCGACTGGCATACAAGAATCCACATAACACTAAGCGTTGCTTGGTCGATACGTGTTTTTTCTGATTTGGCACAAGGGTCAAGATCAAATTCATGAAATGACACAGATATATCGTAACAGTGCATTTCATGAAATATTCATACGAAGTATATTATCACACCTCTCACCTTCTCTAGCCACCGTACTGTATGACCCGGCCCACTTTATAGAAGAGGTCATCCAAGTTATATACTCTAAGATTAAACTGTGAAACTGGTATTGTAGGTGTACGCTTTATTCTGACAACTGGAAATCCAAATGCAGCTTTTTCTTTTCTTTCTTAACCAGCATTAATAGCACTTTAATTTTAATCAAAGAAGCATAACCACTTAAATTACACCATCTCGTCTCCCTTGACAATGAAAGTAAAAATAACAGGAGCCACAGTGTGAAATATCTCTACGAACCGATCCATATTTAGAAAGTTCAGCTCACACAACTCTCAACATTGAACAATGCCGGATCGAAAATAAGAAACAAAAGAGCACTAGCAAGAACATAAGGACAAATAAGAGACAGTCTAAATTCTAATAATGGTTTATGAAATATACACTATAAACGCGCGATAACTAGAATAAATTACAATTTTTGTAAAATTAAGGTATTAAGGTAAAAAAAACTGTTTTATGCCAATATTTAGTTAAAATTGAAAATTATGCAGAACTTTGTGTGTGTGTGTGTGTATGTATGTGTAGACTAGCGAACCGGCCCGGCTTCGCCCGAGTAAAATTGAGTTTTACAGTGATACACTAATAAATAAATTGGAAAAAGACAATTAATTTATGTGAAAACAGAATTATAAAATAATACTATGTTGTCCTAGGTTATTAACTGATTACGGCAACCCAAAAGAAAGGAAATATTTTTTAACCCGATAGCCAAGCAGTAGGGAGTTTTAGTGTGTATCTGTGCAACTTTTGATGTATATAAATCAAAACGTGAGTTTTTAAATGTTGTAGCTTTAGAAATAAGTTTACCTCGATACTACTCTTTGCGCTTGCCTGAGGGATTTTAATCGATCACCAAAGTTAAGCAACGTTCCCAGTGGCACACATTTGGATGGGTGACCGTTTAGTGGCATAACATCTGAGGTCTTCCGGGCTTCGGAGGGCACGTTAAATATTCGGTCCCAGTGGTTATCGATTGATAGCAGTCGTTAAGCCATTTCAGAGGTTATTGGGCGGCCTGAAAAACTCTGAAACCAGAAGAAAAACAAATTTTAGTCACGTTCCCAGCCGTTGCAGAATCACGTTTCGTTGTTATTCCACAGGACCCATACAAAAAGTTTCGTATGTCCTATTCCAAGACCTAAAGTACCTACATACCCAATTTCATCAAAATCCGCTCAGCCATTATAGAGCTGAGTGGTTACAAATATACACACTCGTATTTATAATATTATTAGGATATATACACTGAAGAGCCAAAAAAAACTGGTACGCGTGCCTAATATCGTGTAG
>NQII01000486.1:479204-704845 GCA_002778355.1 Clitarchus hookeri | reverse complement strand
CGACCGAGCGCGCAGAAGTGACGCAAGACGACGTGGTATGGACTCGACTTATGTCTGAAGGTCTGCAGGAGGCAATTCACGGCAGTCCACAAATCTAATCTGCGCCAATTTGAGAAAGGGTTGCACGTCTGTCACGTTTAATGATTCTCGTCAGCCGTCGTTTGTCCCGTTCTTTCACGATCTTTTTCCGGCCGAAGCGATGTCGAAGATGTGATGTTTTACCGGGTTCACGATATTCACGGTACACTCGTGAAATGGTCGTACGCGAACATCCAAATTTTATCACTACCTCGGAGATGCTATGTCCCATCTCTCGTGCGCCGACAATAACACCGCGTTCAAACTCACTTAAATCTTGATAACCTTTCATTGTAGCAGCAGTAACCGATCTAGCTGCCGACCGCATCGCGTTACCTTGATTGGTTCCATACCTCTGTTATTTGCATATGCACGCCTATACCAATTTTTTTTGGCTCTTCAGTATATATCTATATATATACACACACACGCATATACTATATATAACTTTCACATTTTACCATTATTGCTCGATGACGGTTCTTTATTCGTGTTTTTTCTAATTGTAGATTCGTTACGCTTGCAACTTGCACCAGATCAGCAAAAACCTGGGCTTTTAATGACAATCAATTCAACAATTCAATTGCATTTTGTTGCTTTTCCTATTATATTTAAAAAATGAATCAGTTGAACATAAGTCAATTCAGTTGAACTGATTCATGTTTATAGTGATTTATAATGTTTTGTCTCTGCAACGTTTAAGTGTTTTACAAAATCATTTTAGCCCTTCCATTGCGCCTGCGGGTTATAGTATGTCTCCCTCCTACGTAAAGCCTTAGAGAAAGATGTGTATATATGTATATATAATAATAAAAAATTTCATTGTTTTATATATTAACACCAAAACATGGAACTTGTAGACGTAATCATATAAGAAACTTTTTAATACATGGCAACTTTCTTGGCACAACTCTTAGGAACGCCAGTTCTCGTTGAGAGGTAGTTCAAATTTGAATCGTGGGTACGTTATGAATTGAGATGATGGCTTTAGGTGCTAATATAATTTTAAGCTTTGCTCGTAATCCGTTACTGATAAGCGATCTGTTGTAACATAATAATGTTGGTAATCCCACAAAAATATTTGCTTAGGTTTACTATTTGCGGGCTTAGCTAATAACGTTCGTTAAACGTAACACCATTAATATTACGATTCATGATATGCGTTACAAATACTTTCTTCATTAGCAAAAACGAAAAGGGAACTTAGTTTGAAAAAATTCCATGTTTTAGTTATCTGATTAATTAGTTAAGTCTGTAAAAAGTGAACCACGGTAACTTTGGAACCACGACAACAGCAAAGTTGCAAATATCTGGATATAATTTTATTCACACATCTGTCTTCTCTATAACAAACAATTTTATTTCATTATACGTGCATTTAGCATGAGACCAAGTGACTGGCCCATTATGAAACATGAAACATTGTCAACACATGCGCGAATGTGAGATCTCCTTTTACTGTTTCTGCCCTGGTTTTTTGTTTATACAGTTAAATACTCAATTCCGGCAACATATTTTTTATGTTCCATCAACAGAGGGATTATGGGGACTTTGGAACATCGGGACCTGGGACCGGAGCGTCAGATTTATTTGTGCTCTGCCATACCCATCGGCCAGCGGCCATCTTGGATCAATGTGAAATTGGCATTTAACCCAAAAACCAAAAAAATCCAAAACATTCCAAAAAAATTTAAAACATCATATTAAAAAACAGATTTAGAAATTACAAAAAATTGTATTAAAAAATTTCATTTAAAAAATTATATTTCCGGAGGTTCCCTATACCCATCTCCAACCATACTCATACCACCTTCTTGGTAGGTGCAGTCCAAGAACTTAGTAGGCGTCACAGCCACCGTCCGCCATTTTGGTCGGTGCAGTCAGCAATCTTGGTAGGTGCAGTCCGTATCTTGGTAAGCGCCAGAGTCACCGTCCGCCATCGTGGTAGGTGCAGCCGTCCACCATTTTGGTAGGTGCAGTCCACAATCTTCGTAGGTGAAGTCCGCCATCTTGGTAAGCGTCAGAGTCACCATCCGCCATCGTGGTAGGTGCAATCTGCCAGATTGGTTGGTTCTGCCATCCACCATCTTGGTCGGTGCAGTACGCCATATCTTGGTAGGCTTGAAAGCCACCGTCGGCCATTTTGGATATTTTCGTTATATTATTTGTTTAGATATTACTGGAGTTTCTCTCCCTCATTCGTTCGACCGCCATTTTTGTTTATTTAGTTTGTCATTTGTTTATAATTGCTGGTGCTGTCCCCAGCACAGCGCCCAGCAAACGACTGATCCCCTTCACTCATACCCTTTCAATATATTTAATAGACCAATTGCCTCCCCCCTAATTCCCATTGGCTAATTGCGCACCCCCTTTCAATATATTTAATTCCTCCACCAATGTTTCTAACTGGCAAATTACTCAGGTGTTTCCCGAAAATTCCGTTCCACCAGTCACTCGGTTCCCCTCCACTCCTTTAAATTTATTTAATTGCTCCACCAATGATTCTCATTGGCCAATTACTCGGGTGTTTTCGGAAACCTTCGTTCCGACCAATCAGTGGTATAATTTAATAGTGAGAGCAGACTATTTCCCCCATTAAAATCACTTTATTAGACGCACCCGGGAATCAGTCATTTTTCTCCCTCTTATGAATGTAAACATTTGGTCCGAGCTGCCATAAAACATTTTCTGCCATTTTGGCATTTGGAAGGGTGCGCTCGCTTAGTACCTTGGACTAACTGGACGGCCTACTGTACCTGACAAAATAATTCCTCCTGGTCTACGCACCTTACGAAATTTCTACCGTATTGAAGTAATTTATGGCCTACCTGCAGCAGGGCGAAGACATACGGGACTGCCTCCTGTTCAAGGATTGTTTCGAGGGCTGCACCACTTCGGTTCTCAACACGCCTAATAGCAGGGATTGGTTCAAGGTCCGCCGAGCAGCCCTCGCGACGTCTGTGCCCGTGGAAGACGACTTCACCGTTGAAGACGACTTTCCCGTTGTAGACGGCCTCCCCGTAGATGACGTCATTCCCGTAAAAAGACGACGTGCGTGCAAGTTATCTACTCGCAAGCTGTACGCATGGAAGATGCTCCCATTCAATAAATACACTGGCAAGCACTACCCTACGTGGAAATCAACCCAGAACACAGCTGCCCGGTGTGTATTGTCTTCGATGAAATTTTAAATGATTTTGTAAAAAAAAATTTGGAACTCTGTGTGTGCATGGGAATCCTAAATTTTTTGATATAGCTAAAAAAAATCTCACGGAAAAAAATTGCAACATCCAAGGTTTTCACTTGTTTGACTCGTACACCATCAAGCTAATTGCCATCTCGTACAGTGACGAAGACGAGCAAATCATATTTTTCACTATTTTACCGCCATGTCCATGGCAGCACCGCGCAACAGGCGTACCGCCTACAGACGTACGAAACGCACGGACTAAGGTGGGATGAGGGGAATATAATGAAGAAGGAAATTCCGGCAATGCTGGACTCTGCCATAATTCCCTATTATCCTGTGTATGTCTTTGGAAGACGCAGAGAGTCGGCGATTTGCAACGCGTGCCCCATCGGAACTAATTTGTAGACCTCGACAAGCATTGCCGCTGCCGCCCTTTTGACAGTTCGTCGAGACGTACGCCACAGGAAATCACGAGTAAAAAATTTAATATATTGCTGTGTGCCGTACAATGCCGATGCCCTTAGATTGTGGAATTATGATAACCCATGGTGCATTAAAATAAAATACTATTTCGAACCCATGTTCAATTAAAAATTATTAGTTGTGCAACAATGACCTCTAAGACTCAGAGAAGTAACACATGTATAAAATTATTCCTTGTATTATGAATGAAAATAATAATAATAACATTTTATTTTGTGTGCATAAATAAATGTGTTTAAATTATATATAGAGTTTTATTTTATTTCGAGTTATTTCCTGCTCACGTACGTTTAAAAAAAACACTCTTGGTAAAGAAAAAAATACTTAGTATAGCAGTTTTTTATAATTGAAAGAAAATAACACATTTAGTAAAAGAGTTTGGTTATAATTTAAATAAATATATTCAATGAGACATTAGCCAGCACTACAATAACGTATATATATTTCACCTGTACGAACGTAATTATTTATAAATAAATGAAGTATTTGTAAAAAAATCACGTATCGTGTACGGATGCAGTATTATGCTTTCCATAAAGTAATCATGGCTATAAAAACACACAATCAGAGTTAAAACCACATCGCTACCCCTCACGGTATACGATATGCAAAGTTAAGAATCCCATGCATTACCCCTAACCCAGACACTTTCTCTCATCAATAAAAACATTTCCTCCCAAGTTTAAAATCAATACATAAGAAATTTAGGCAACGGGAAAAAAATACCAATATGGTTACTCCACGGACAGCGATTTTTCAAGCACTCATTGTCAGCACATAAAAATCTTAATATCCATAAATAATGCACATATAGTAAGTTTGCAGCGATAAAAACCTATACAATGAGGAGACGCTAGAGTAAAGGTACACCCACAAGTACAAAATCATTAAATTACCTACCTTCGGCAAACAAATTTCTGTATTTTCAAAGCAGATGTATCTCTTAATGGAGCGAGTGCAAATGAATGTACAAAAATAAAGTCATTTTTGTGCCGAAGGTAACTTTTTTTTTATGATTTTGTACTTGTGGTGGTTGTACCTTTACGCAAGCGTCTCCTCACTGTTTATACTTTTTTCGCTGCAAAACTTACTATATGAGCATTATTTATGGGTATAAAGATTTTTATTTAGTGACAATGGGTGCTAGAAAAATCTCCGCACGTGGAGTTACCATATGGATATTTCTTTTTTCCCACAGCGTAAATTTCCTAATGTACTGTTTAAGCTTGGTAGGAAAGGTTTTTATTGATAAGCGTCTATGCCTGGGTTAGGGGGAATTAATGGGATCCTTCACTGTGCGTATTGCATACCGCCAAAGGTAGTGAAGTGGTTTTAACTCTGATTTAGTTTTTTTCGAGCTATGATTACTTTATGGAAAGCAGCATAGCGCATCCGTACACGAGACATGATTTTTTCCAAATCCTTAAATCATTTTTAAATAATTATGTTCGTATACATTATATATATACACGCACGTTACTTAGTGACGGCTGGAGTAGGATTTAATTATTTTCCTTGAAATTATAACAAAATTTATATACCAAATATTTTATATTCTTTAAATTTTAACAAAACTGATAAACTCACTAAATATTTGTCATTACAAACAATGTTTTTTTAAAACATATGAGAGCAGGACATAACTCAAGTTAAAACTAAAATATATATATTGTTTTAAACATATTTGTTTATGTACATACATTACTATACATGGTGAGTATAAAAGAATACCCCAACTTCGTATGTCTATAATATCAAAACCAAACAACCTACAACCTCGATGGACCAATCAAATGAACTGCGGAACCATAAAGTTTGTTTACCGTACATTCATAAATGTTCAATGTGACCACGCCGTGAGTGGCCCGAACGACATCTACGCGATAATCAAACTCGTTTCACACTCTTGTCAACATGTCTGGTGTTACGGTTTGGATGGCGTCCGTAATTATCGTTTTGAGGTCATCAATGTTAGCCGGCAATGGTGCACAAAACACTTGATCCTTATGTACCACCATAGAAAAAATCACACGTTGTAAGATCCGGGCTTCTTGGGGGCCAGTTATGAAGAGCTGGTCACCAGCTGCTCCTTGACCAATCCACCGTTGTGGCAACGTCTCCTTCAAGTATCCGCAAACAGCTAGTTGGCAATGGGGTGGCGCACCATCCTGTTGGAAAGTGAAGTCCCCGCCGCCTCTTCTAACTGAGGAAACAACCACTCTGTAAGCATGTCCAAATAAGGGATTCCAGTAACAGTGGGCTTGTGAAAAAAAGAAAGGGCCGAAAACAGTGTCTTTGGATTCAGCGCAAAACACGTTCACTTTGGAGGAACCGCAAAACATGTTCACTTTGGTGGTTTCATGTGTAGGCTCCTTACCCCATATCCGCATGTTGTGCCGGTTCACCTTACAATTTGTATGGAACGTCGCTTCATCGCTTAAAACAAGCTTAGCCATGAAAGCATCGCCTACCTCGTCTGGGCAAGGAAACATCAGACCGTCCCCTTCACATTGACGTGTCGAATGAGAGCTCGTTTACCCCTCACCACCTCAAACCAAGAGCTATGAACGCCATCCAAACCGTAACATCGGCCATGTTGACAACAGCGTGTAACGAATTTGATTATCGTGTAGTCGTTCGGGACGCTCATGGTGGTTACATTGAACATTTATGAATGTATGGTAAACTAACTTCACGGCTCCACGGTTCATTTGATTGGTCAATCAAGGCTGTAGGTTGTTTGGTTTTGATATTATAGACTTCTCAAAGTCANGGCTCCACGGTTCATTTGATTGGTCAATCAAGGCTGTAGGTTGTTTGGTTTTGATATTATAGACTTCTCAAAGTCAGATTTTTTTTATATTCAGGCTGTATTATTATTATTATTATTCTGCATAATACAAGGCATACTTTTTTACACCTGTGTTGTCACTGAGTTTTTGTGGACATTATACAGGTAATATATTTTTTAAATGTATAACAAGTTTAAAATAGTTTTTAAAAAATATACTACGGGTTATCATAACACCACAATCTTAGGGCTTCGGCACTGTACGGGACACAACAATATATTAAATTTTTTACTCGTGATTTCCTGTGGCGTACGTCTCGACGAACTGTAAAAGGACGGCAGCGGCAATGCTTGTCGAGGTCTACAAAGTTAGTTCCGATGGGGCACGCGTTGCAAATCGCCGANGGCTCCACGGTTCATTTGATTGGTCAATCAAGGCTGTAGGTTGTTTGGTTTTGATATTATAGACTTCTCAAAGTCATATTTTTTTTATATTCAGGCTGTATTATTATTATTATTATTCTGCATAATACAAGGCATACTTTTTTACACCTGTGTTGTCACTGAGTTTTTGTGGACATTATACAGGTAATATAATTTTTAAATGTATAACTAGTTTAAAATAGTTTTTAAAAAATATACTACGGGTTATCATAACACCACAATCTTAGGGCTTCGGCACTGTACGGGACACAACAATATATTAAATTTTTTACTCGTGATTTCCTGTGGCGTACGTCTCGACGAACTGTCAAAAGGACGGCAGCGGCAATGCTTGTCGAGGTCTACAAAGTTAGTTCCGATGGGGCACGCGTTGCAAATCGCCGANCAAAAGGACGGCAGCGGCAATGCTTGTCGAGGTCTACAAAGTTAGTTCCGATGGGGCACGCGTTGCAAATCGCCGACTCTCTGCGTCTTCCAAAGACATACACAGGGTAATAGGGAATTATGGCAGAGTCCAGCATTGCCGGAATTTCCTTCTTCATTATATTCCCCTCATCCCACCTTAGTNGTAATAGGGAATTATGGCAGAGTCCAGCATTGCCGGAATTTCCTTCTTCATTATATTCCCCTCATCCCACCTTAGTCCGTGCGTTTCGTACGTCTGTAGGCGGTACGCCTGTTGCGCGGTGCTGCCATGGACATGGCGGTAAAATAGTGAAAAATATGATTTGCTCGTCTTCGTCACTGTACGAGATGGCAATTAGCTTGATGGTGTACGAGTCAAACAAGTGAAAACCTTGGATGTTGCAATTTTTTTNTCACTGTACGAGATGGCAATTAGCTTGATGGTGTACGAGTCAAACAAGTGAAAACCTTGGATGTTGCAATTTTTTTCGCGAGATGTTTTTTAGCTATATAAAAAAAATTAGGATTGACATGCACACACAGCGTTTCAAATTTTTTTTTTTTCAAAATCATTTAAAATTTCATCGAGGATCGTACAAACCGGGCACCTGTGTTCTGGGTTGATTTCCACGTAGGGTAGTGCTTGCCAGTGTATTTATTGAATGGGAGCATCTTCCATGCGTACAGCTTGCGAGTAGATAACTTGCACGCACGTCGTCTTTTTACAGGGTGGGCGTCTTTAACGGGTAGGGTGCCTTTGTTGGGAGAGGGCTTCTTCAAAGGCGACGTCGTCTTCGACGGGAAAGTCGTCTTCCACGGGCGAAGACTTCGCGAGGGCTGCTCGGCTGGCCATACACCAACCCCAGTGATGCGGCATGTCGGGAACCGACGTGGTATATTCCTTGATACTTTCCTTACATGGGAGGCAGTCCCGTATGTCTTCGTCTTGCTGCAGGTAGGCCAGAAATTCTTGAATACGGTTGAAATTTCGTAAGGTGCGTAGACGAGGAGAAATTATTTCTGCAGGTTTGGTAACTCGTCCCGTTTGTCCAATGCACTAAGCGAGCGCTCCCTTCCAAATGCCAAAATTGCCGAAAGGATTTTATGGCCGCTTGGACAACATGCGTACATTTCTTAGAGGGAGAAANCCTTCCAAATGCCAAAATTGCCGAAAGGATTTTATGGCCGCTTGGACAACATGCGTACATTTCTTAGAGGGAGAAACATGTCTGATTTTTCGAGGAGGGTCGGTGTGCGTCTTATAAAGAGTTTTAAGGGGAAAAAACATTCTGCCCTTGCGACTTTAGTCACATACAAGTTTGAAGTCAAGCGACAATATTACTCTCCAATTATTGTCTCCAGCTTATTATATGCAGCAATGTAGCACATCCTGTGACACACAACTAGAGCAACACCGCAGCTATCATGAGAATATCTGTTACTGTTACCTCAAAATGTTACCTTTACTCACGCTACCTTTGGTCGTGTGCAGTAGGAGACAGATTGATTTGAATGAGAACAGTCTACTTTACTGTCATTTATAGACTATTCATGATAAAAATAAAATTTAAGGCCCTGTTATATTTTACGTTTCAATAAAATTCTCTCATTCCGCCTTTTTTAATATAAAAATTGTCATGTGTCAATAAACACAGTATGAACATTATACCACTCTCAAAAGTTAATGCTTGAGGCTGCAGTAAAATATATTATTAACGGTTAATGTCTGCTGGGAGGGCTTTAGTGCTTACCTAACCGTGAATAGCACATATTTCCTTACAATCTGGTAAACATGTCCACCATCTTTATTTAACATACCATTTAGTTATTGAAAGTAAGGATTTCCCGCTGCAATAAAACTTAATTAAGTCGTATTCGTTTCCTATACTAATAATGCAGAAGGACAGATTTACAATTGTCGACATTCACGAGCAAGGGTGATTGTCGACATTCACGAGCAAGGGTGAATTAATTCACCAGAATTTCGACATGAGGCATATATGAAAATTCAGCAGTGAAAATGTTGTAATTCGTACTTCATATTTGCATGCTGGGTAAGAAATTCCACATAATAAGTAATTAAGTTTTATTTAATTTTGAGGATGTTACTAGTTAGGGCCTCCTTAGACATCGAACCAGGTAGGGCAGTAGTTAAACTATGGACTCGCATTCGAGAGGACCTGGGTTCGAATCCCGATCCAGCCATCCTGATTTCGGCCCTCCGTGGTTCCCCAAAAGCACTACAGCAGAATGACGAGGTGGCTCCTGACTAGTGGCCATGGCCGATTCCTTCCCTCATCCTGCTACACTCAGTAATATTCTCCATCTGACCTCTATATGGACGAGACGTTTAGTTGTACCTAACTACCTACCAAACGAACCATAAATAAACGAAGATAAGTTATTTGACTATAAATTATGTGGAATTTAATTTCTATATTTTCAGTGAGATATCGCAATGGTTAACTGGTTACATGACGGAGATAAATGAAAATTGACAGACTATCACACAAAAACTTTTACAAAACCTTGTTTAAATGTTATTCTTATCATTACCCTAAATGAAACATTAATATAATTATAAAATAGAACCAATGATTTTCATAGTTTTCAAAGGATATGGGAATATCTTCAGTATTTTTTATATTCTTTTTTTTCGAACGTGAGTTATTAAATCAACAAAACCGGCAGATCAGCACACCCTTTTGTATTCAAATTTTTTTAAGCACACAATTATGCATTGACCGATTGATGACGTGTGTTGAGTCAAGAGTCGCTTTGCGGCGGAGAATTGCCGCTGATTTAAAAAAAAGCAACATGTAACCGGGAGAGAAATGACATGTTGACCTGTAACAGGACTATGAATTCTATGGCAAGACAAAGAAGTGGAGTCGAACACGAAGTTCAGTCTCGAAGACCCTCTTTGAAACCAGGCAAAGAAGAAAAATAATTATATGGTCTACCAGTGAAATAAAATAAGTAACGTCTTTCATGAGTAAACTTAACATTGCATGGCGCAGGAATTATTATTTACACTGGTGCATCTTTAACATTTTCGCATCACAAATTTTAGAGAACTCGTAACTAAGTTGACGCTAAACGACATAAAAATATCTAAAGTTTTCATCACATTTTGCAAGTCCCTAAGTGGCACAAGATTTTAAAACGTCTTTTACGTATTTACATAAGGTAATTACCAAATCGAAGGCACATGAGCAAAATAGATGCAAGGTCACGCCGAGAGAAGGTTCAGGATCGCTCGATAGATAGCTCTGGCATATAAGAACGCAGGCAATACTTCTTTTTTTTTAAACCATATCACGCATCATTCTCACCGGAAACAACTGATGATCGTTATCAGAAGGCGGTAAAAACAGCTTGTTCCACGTGAGTATCACAGTTAATGTGCATGCCACGGGGAAAAAAATGACATTTGAACACATTTTTCTGAAGGAAAAAAAAACACACTGTAATTTGTGAACAATATACCCAATGCAAAACTGCGAATCGAACACAAAGTAACAGAAGTTGTTCTATCCTTAATTCAAATTTGTATTGGTTTGATGCGGGGGGTAGGAGAGCCTAAATATAGAAAAAAGAAACTGAATATTATTTTTTTCAAAATTATTACTTCGCAAATAGGTATCAACAAAATCAATGCAAATAAAATTTTTATGAACAAAAAAAAAATTATAATATTCTTAAAAAATTTAGAAGTAATTGTAAAGGTGAAAAGTTGGGAAATATGATAAGAAAAATATACAGCGACGCATTGTTTTAGAACTCCACAATTTTAAAGGAAAAATCAACCTTATCGTTTAAGCATACTGCTACCTGCACGTCATCGTTTTTGGTTTCGCAAAAAGCGATGAACAAAACGTGGTGACATGGTTGATGCTTTCTTAAAACATGGAAAAGACGTTCAGAAATAGCCTCTATCCGCAAGTGAAATATCGAATGCTAATTTCCAATCATAACTAGNGAACATGGAAAAGACGTTCAGAAATAGCCTCTATCCGCAAGTGAAATATCGAATGCTAATTTCCAATCATAACTAGCTTTATGAAAATATAGTTTTGTGTATGAATGTGCGTGGGTCTATATGTGTATATATACACACGTATATATGTATATATACAACATATTAAAGCCAGTGTTTTATATATTATCAATTATTTCAAAAAATTCATTTGTGTAAATTGGTATATTAAACACTGTGAAATTTCCGCCACGTTACCACGGCAATTAAATAACTATTTATTTATGAACTTATATGCTTTACAACCACTGTAAACAAAGGCAACAGACAGGTATTCTCGGTATGAGCGATGCCGTCATGGGGATTCTTGGCGTTTGAAAAAAAGTAATAGAGTGGTTTAGTAAATAACGATTTTAAAAGTAATTCCAAATGATATTCTTTTGAATGTGCCCACATGGTAAGCGTAACAAAGAATAAAAAAAATTATAATAAACTGCTCGTGATGCAAGTTACATTATATATTCATGCATTGCCTTCCTTTGAATAATACTGCTGAAAACGCTATTCCTGGCCAATTCATTGAGTTTATGGAGCTGTGATATTTTACTTGTGGTGATGTGGGTAATGTCACCACTAGAATAATATTTTCATGTATTCACAGAATGTTTTTTTTACGAAAATATATAATTGGTGTACGTAAACGCGATCCGTATGACGAAAAACGTACCTGAAATCGGCAAATGCAAAATACGGTACATCAGCGTATTTTCTAACAGCCTTGAGTTACGGGAACGAACAACGTCGAGTCTTAACGTAGCGTTCTTCGCTAACAGTTAGCAGCAATAAAAAAATAAATCATTTTTATAAACGACAAGAGCTAGGTGTATTACGATTCTGAACACACTACTCAAATTAAAAGAGATCGTATGTTAGCGATGAAAGTAATAATTTACGTTTCTTTTGGAAATAATCTCACTCCAGAGAAAAAATATTTTCACTATTAAAAATTCCTGTGTTATACAAGGTGAAACACGCACATATAAAAAAATGGAGGTAGCTTTTTCATTATCGGTTTTTGTAAAAAAGAAGCACAACGACTAGCAAACAAATTTACGTAGAGTTAACGTCAATTCCCGGAAAGTTGTGTGAAATTTACGGAAATACGTTATTGAAAAAACTATGTGTCCTTAACATTATCGAGACTATTGGATAATTTTTTAGATAACTTTTACGTAATTTTACGGAAATTTTTCTTGCAGTGTAAAAGTACACATACACAACAGTTTATATAACGGTTGAGCTACAGAATGCACTCATAATACAAAGAATATATCTTTTATTTTCTAAAAAACACGTCGTCCAAAATTCGGAACTCACGGTACAATACTTATAACTAGTAACCTGTAAATGAGATGTGCAGGCAGCCAAACATCAAACATCGCCTCTTTTCAGGCCAGAATAATGATAAAATGGTTCCGTTACTTCCGGAAGCGTGAAATTTTGCTCATTGAAACTGCAGTTCTTTCATTCATAGGTTTCAGACGAACCATTACTAGCACAAAAATACGGGAAATTTTTTTTGTAAAATACTGTGGAGAGACGATTAAAATAAATAGCAACAAAAATCAACATTAAAAATTACACGTAGTTAAAATCAAGTTACTGATGTCACGTCGTGTCTCTTGCGTTCATGTAAGAATGGGTTGGTCGAAGTGATTACTTACTTTATCTTCTATGGTGTACGTGCTTCTTGTAGCTAGTCATAGAAGTACACATACAAAGTTGTACCTGGCAAAAGTATAGAAGTGAATTGCAGTTGTCACAAAACACTAATTGTTAAATACACTNCACATACAAAGTTGTACCTGGCAAAAGTATAGAAGTGAATTGCAGTTGTCACAAAACACTAATTGTTAAATACACTTATTATACGCTCAGAAATTGTAAAATTTATACCCTTTTAATGTTAAATGTATTGAAATTTACTCACAGAGTGCACTNTATTATACGCTCAGAAATTGTAAAATTTATACCCTTTTAATGTTAAATGTATTGAAATTTACTCACAGAGTGCACTGAGAGGGCAGGTCGAATCTTCCTCGTTTTTTTGGATAAGGTATCCTCTATATAATTGTGTAATATTTACAGCATCATTGTTAACACTTTTACAAGCGTTTGTAAAATTAATATATCCTTTGAAGCCACAAGTTTCTAAGTTGCCAGAGTTATGTTACAAATAAAATTAAAAAAAATATTTGCATTCATCAGCAATCGCTTTTTGTCGACAAGTAAAAGTCCTTGGGTGTACTTATATATAGAAACACTTTTCAATTAAGATGATCTTGTCACCTTTTAGCATTATTTACTGCTAAATATACGTTCGTGCGAACATGTGGCCCAACAACAGTTTTTACCACAGAGTAATTTGCATCATGTTCTGACCATTTTGGTAGTAGTATATGTTTTAAGTTTATAATGCCATACATATATAGTATATTATGTATAAGGTTTTCACAGTTTGAAGACCAGACAAAGCGCTAGAAATCAAAGCATAGTGGTAGACTGTTTGACAAGCGTTTGTCTTTTGTAAATAAATTTTTTTTACATCTATCTTCGTGATTTATAGTGAAGTTTTTCCACGAGCTCAATAAAATTAGTTTGAGTTACATTGCTTCCTGAAGTAAGCTGAAATGTAATGGTAATTATAATTTTAACAACATGCATTGCATATATGTAGCATGCAAGTAAACTAAGTAGGCTATTGAAAGTTGAAAAGACAAATTCGTATTTGAACTTAAAATTATTTTGGCAGCACGGTTAACAAGAATTTTTTTTTTATGACGAAAATGTCTACTCTAAAATAGCGATTGATGTATTAAAAGATAATAGCGTTTCTTTTCAGTACACTTAAAATTTAATATTTGTTGCTCATGTAGATTACTTCGAATAAAACGATAGATAAAGTTTCAGTAGGGGGGTACAAATATATTTCGATATCAGAATTGCTTAAATGAATACGTTCAAAAAGTTCGTATAAGAAAATATTCTATCCTTGGTTATAAATAAATTTAGTGAAGAAATTAATTAGTTCTCATCATGGAGTTGAGCGTTGAGAGATCTAGGTGGCTCTTAAAAACAATGTATTGAGAGCCAATGAGAGTGAAATGAGGTGAGAATGGAGCAGCGCCCGAATGCATGGGCGAGAGAAGCGGGACAGCCCTGCGCAAACCCGCCAACCAGCGGCATCGTCCGGCACGATTCCCACTTGCGAAAATCCGGGAGTGATCCGGCCGAGGATTGAGCCCGGTTCGCCTTGGTGGGAGGCAAGCAGTATAACCCCTCAGCCAACACGGCCCCTTCTTATCAGTGAGCTTATTGTAGCAGGTCTAGTTCCCTTTAGCCTTACTTAATAACATTTCATTTTTTAGGTAATGAATCAATCAGACGTCAAAAGTATCCTTCGGTCGCAGCAAGTTCCACTCAAGCATCATACATACACTCCCAGAATGCATCTTGTAAGCTTGGAGGGGAAACTGGAAATCTTACCGCCATAGTGTGTCACCTCGACCCACATATTTTCTGTACAATTAAGCTCTGGTAACCAAATTAGCCATGTAAGACTCTTACATCGTTAACTAAACAATTACAACATTACATAAAATTCTGGTTTTTGTCAATCGCCGATTTATTATGATGAATCTGAATACACTTATCTAGAAAACCTATTCTGACACTTGATACCATGGTCTTCCGAATAACGTGGAAATAATGGTCACCATCAAGCCTTTCTTCTATCCGATGGAGTACACCAGCCCCGTTCGATGACACCCACCCCCAGCGTCCCATAGAAACTCTTCCTTTGCGGCGACGCTGAGGAATGTTGTGGCAATTGTGCCACGTCCCTTGAGGTCTGTGTTCTATAACTAGCCCATTTGTTGAAGAGCTCGACATCATTCCGTCAGAGAAAACAACATAGCTCTTGTTACTATAGACTACACACGATAAAGTGAACACTTTTGAAAGACCTCTCGTTAAAAATAACAGTCAATAAATATTTTTAATTTTAGCGTCAACCATTAACTTCAGAAAGCGGTGCAATACACACACTGTGTTAATTACTTACATAGAAATATGTACTTTAGAAGGTGGTTAAATTATAAGATATGGCTGAAAGGAAAAAGTAACTAGGCTCTCAATAGCATGTGTTTTTTCAGTACACATAACAAACACTACACACGGTGTGATTTAGAAAAGATTTGTTTATTTATTTTCCACTAGTGATTTATTATAAAATCGTTTCCACGTAGAATGGCAAGAGTGTCTTATATTTTTATAAATAAATATATTCGGTTACCTACTTTAAACGAATTAATCGGCCAGCAATGTATACTACATTTTTTTCGATGTCCGTTGAGTCAAACCTAAACCAAACTACTCACAACAAATAGATACGCTTCAGTATGAGGGTGTCTTCTTTCTAGAACGCAAACAGAAAGAAGAGATACAGTTTAACTATTACTCAAAATCTGATTAACTTGTTTTAGTAATGTCTGCATAAAAATTTAAAGCAATATTATGCCCGATGACAAGTTTTCCGTTTCAAACATGAATTTTTAGAGTTGAAATTTGTTAAAACAGGCGTTTTCAATATAATTTTTAGGTACTAAAACATGGGTGAAGGATATTTTAAAGCAGATTTGTGATCAAGGACACCTTATCTTCGATATCACAAATTGAAATATTGGAGTCAACACTGAACGTCTCATAGAGGTGAGTTACTAACGCTATGACAGAACCCCATGGACGTAGAGGCGATGAGACAGTTGGTGTACGTTGTTGGGTCGTCCTTAGCATTCCTGGGCTTTGAAGCCTTGGATATGAAAACTACGTCCGTGTAGCCGGCATCATTATGTGTGGTTTGGACCATAGAATATTGCTTCCGCAATTACTGGTTGGAATAATTTTGTTTCTTAACAATATTTAAAGGAAATATCCTACATCGTTTAGCACATGACGCATGTTTGATCGATAAAGGCAATTGTATATCTTAAGTCAATGTATTCCTGTCACAACGGATATATTGTTTCGTATTTTATAAATATAGTTCCACATGTCTGTTGGGGTACATACAGCAATACTCACAAATTTAATATTTATATTGTGCCTGTAAATCTTAGAATTGCAGCAGCTGGTCTTGTTATTGTGTATCGTTGAAATGTAAAGTTTGTTTTCGTGATTTACTTATTCATAATCATGAAAGCAGCAAGCGTTATATAACATCAATAAATTTTTTGAAGTTCAAAAATCTTTTGTTGATTTATATTACTCTGTTTTTCTAACAATTCGCTGCAACACTATAAGACTAAACTATTTTTCTTATTTATGGCTATAATTCGAAACTGTTCACTCTGCATGAAATGGGTGAAACTCATAAAGGTACTGGGATTTCGTTGAGCGAAACTGTATGATGGCGATAATACACATTGTGGGTGTTGTACCAAATATTAACCAGTAGGAAAGCTGTATTTTATAACTGGATGACGGTTCCTAGTAGGGTGTAAAGTCTTGTTAAGGAAAATAAACCGGCAATATGTTTTAATGTGTATTTTACAAGTGTTTGAATGCAGCGAAAACAACGTTCAGAATCCCTTGCATCAAAAAATGGTGAATTTCGGCGATATTTTGTGGCTGTCTTCCGTCGCGCTTTACACGTTTTTATACCTTCAAGAGGGTTTTAATGCAGAATCATTGCGGTTCATTCCACATGTGTAATTTAACATTTATTAGGTCAAGTCTCATATGTAAAAGCCCTGTAAACAAGAGAATGATCTGGAATACAGGGATAGGAATGCTATGCATCTCAGTAAGATAATAAGTAAGTAGAAGTTAAAACATGGTCGTGCAGCGTCTCAATTTAGTCGCATTGGTTCAATTTCACTGTCACGGAAACAAAAGGACCCCGTTTATGAACTAAAATACCGAAAACCACATCCAGCTTGAAGCTCACCTTGAACGCAGCCATTATTGAAGCCTTTCTTATGTCTACAATGAACAAAATGCATAGCATTATATCGAGACACGTATAAACGAGATATGTATGGCTAGTCGACATACCTAACAGTCATATTACCGGGCAAAGTTGTGATCAGAAGTGAGGAAAAGTCTTTTGCGTGCTACTCCGCTTCATATGTCGATGGCATGTAGTTAATTGTGAAGCCACTTTTCCCAAAGTGGTTTTGGACATGCTTTGACAACTAGGAGCAATTCTTGCCAGGAAACGAAACAGTTATTTTCATAACCCGTGAAACACGCTGGCGGTCCATGTCATCAGTGTCTTATTTCTGCCACAATTTTGACGAGAATTTCCTTTAGACTGAGATTCCCATGTAGCAAAACGCGTATGGCCCATTTATGATTTACAGTCGGATGCCAAGCCGGCAAAAAGTTGGCCGACAGCTGGCATGCACCTGGTACCATTGCTGGTCCTGGAGTGGCACCACTAACTAGCCTTACTCTGACCATAACTGGTCCAGGTGTGGAGAACACAAATTGCCGAAATATGGCCCACTTGCTTACACAAGCAATGGCCCATCGATGTACCACTTCACAGTCATCAGATGGCCTACTGATAGCTAGCAATGATTTCACCATATGTCAAAACCCCATATTTTAAAAATTATTACTTTAAAAACATCATTCTCAACATTTTTGTGTTTTTAAATTTCTTTTACTTTACATTTTACGAAGTGAAAATCTTAAGTTTACCGGAGGAAAGGAGGGGACGCGAATTACACAACTTGGAAATCCCTGTTCAGCATGCTTACCATTACTTCACAGCTCGCTCTTACGTTAAGACTTGTTGTGCCTGCGGCTACGCTCGCGTAGACTATGGAATTATTGTTTTGGTTTTTTTAAAATAAAGTTGAATTTTTTTTACTTAGTGCTAATATTCTTAACTCTATACATATTATAAAACTCAACGTGTCTCTGTATGTATGTTAGTGCGCTTATCAGTCGAAAACCACTTATCCGATTTTCGTGGTTTTTTTTGTCCACAGCTATGTTCTCTGGCCAGGTTTTAGTATGTATTTTGTTACGTACAGTAACATAAGGAATAAGCATTGACGATAATAGTGAATCAAGTCGCAAAAAAGTTTGCCGCCAGCGCGCACTCTTGCAATATACTGTATAAACCGCTAAAGATGGAATAATATCATGTAGCATAGAATTATGTACAATAAAAAGGCTTAAAAAAAACTCCGAGGTAGCATACGTATATCCATCTATATCAGACAAATACTAATAGGCATCGCGGTGGTATTTAATTATAATCTATTATATGAAGTTTCCCTGAATCTACTGTGTTATCAGTATTGGTAGGCCCATGCTTTTTATAATTTTTTCTGACAATGTCTGCATTTTCTTTTAAATGTTAATGAGTAAATGGTGAAAAACTTCGTCATTGAATGTTGCTTGTGAATTATATGGTAAAAACCAGTCATACCTACCAAACTCATATTTTACGAACTTATTAAAAATTTCATTGCACCCATGTTGAGGAAAGTAGGCTCATTAGTTACATAAGTAACATATTGTTTTATATGTAGCTTATATGAGAAAGAATTATAAAACATTTACTCCTTAATAACTGTACTTACGAAACTACTTCCTCTTTCTACTTAGCTGAACGTTTTCTGTATGCTCGCCGTACTTTAAAAAATTGCTTCTTTCTTGTAGACATTTTTTTATCGAATCAGTGTAAACTCGTGCTACAAATACAATTCGAAAAATAAACATATTTAATTTATATTCCTCTGTTACAAATACATGTGTATATATAGACATTATATATATGTTGTTTTATTGCATAATATATTAATCACAGTTTGGTATTAAATATAATGTATGCATATAAATTTTAAATTTTAAAATAATACGGTGCTTGAAATATTAAAGATATGTTTAAACATATCAATGATCTGTACTAAACTGTTAGAATAAACAAATGTTACATATATAGTAGCTCATTGTTTTTCACAAACTGTGAGTTTCTCTTTTGTATGTATTTCACATTTTGCGGATGAAAGAAACGTATGGTTGTACAAAATAATTTGCCACTTTCCTCCNTCTCTTTTGTATGTATTTCACATTTTGCGGATGAAAGAAACGTATGGTTGTACAAAATAATTTGCCACTTTCCTCCATGAGGAACCCGTGTGATTAAATTTAGAAATTTTAACTATTTATGTGCTGTTACGATTTATAACGTAGGCCAACTTACTTTTTTTTTACATGTTTTACCCAGTATGTTTACAGTATAGATCACAGAGAAAGATAGTAAAATTTTGTATTATTTATTTACACTCTCGCATTTTATCGACTTAAATATAAATTCTTTATTAACTTCACTATTCATTAAAAATGTATAACGACTTATCTGGGTTTTTAATTCGTAGTATCGTTGTCCAAGAATAGACTAAGCGTCCTCAGCCATGATATATATTTGTATAAGAATAAGTGCTACCAGTCTGTTAATAATAGCGTTACTTAGATGTGAAAGAGAACATGGTTATTACCTACCTGCATTAATTTAGTTCTACAAAAATGGTAGCTTGCATTGCATTCAGAAAATGTTTTGACAACTGTAATAACTATAATTAACATGAGCCACTTACGTAAAGCACATCCATTTTTCATTTATATTGTCGATTTTTAGATCTTTTGTTAAATGTAGGCGTGAAATTGTGGTGAGGAGAATATGCGGATAACCTTGCTTTGAGTAGGAAAACTTATTAAACGATGGGGATGTATGAATGGTATGCCTACAATATTCGTACTTTTAAGTGAGTAACTCAGTTTCTTGAAATACATTATATTTGATGCCTTCATTATTAGTCACGACTTTATCAAATAATAATGCAGAATATGAAAGATAATTATTGTTATTCTTAAATATTAAGATGGACTTTTTTATACATTTCGAAGTTCCCAAAATACGAGTATAATTCTTAATTATTACCATTATATAGTACATGCGTATTGGTATCGATTTCGATCAAGAAACATGTAAAAAGATTTTCTTTACGTTATTATTATTCCCATGCATTAATGTCTGAATTCATGAAATTTTTTCTGCTTTGATAGTGACCACATTTCCTGTACAACATTTAACGATATGTGTACAGTCAACATTGAGGACAAACATTTATGTTCACTTTTTGAATAAAGATAATAAAACTTTGGATGGAAGTTTTGTCAACCACGATATATTGCCAATTTCGTGATATCATAAGCCTGATCGTTTGGAATGCTGTTGTGTCATTTTTATGAGCGCTACTGTTAGTTTAATTAAAATGTTAACGTATTCTGTAGTTAAATATTAAGTTTAATTTTTTCCTAAAAATAAGATATTTCCCGTTTCACTACGAGGATTTAATATACTTTAGGATACTTTATATTTAACTAAGGACCTGATTTTTATAATATGGTTACAAAAGAATAAAATATTTTCAGGAAAGTGAAAATACAATTTATCTAGTGTATCATGTGATTTTCAGTTTAAATTATTTTATGTGTTAATCCCCACATTAACGTAATCATGTCACCAAGTAAATTTTTTATAGTACTATTTTCTTCAAAATTAATTTCATGAATTTGGCGTAGCTCAGCTAAAGAAAGAGATATCAATAAAAAATTTAAAACTCTTTTATTATCAAAAACATAATCACACACTACAAATTAAAATATTTATAGTCAGGAAGAAAGGCAGAATGCGTTTTCCCCTCTAAATATTATGCCTTCGTGTCAGACGTTTCAACCCAGCATGCATTAAACATAACATACAAGCAGTACATCACAATGCCTGCAGCTAAAAAACATATAACATATAACCTTTTTACTTTAATATACTTAACAGGCAATATAATTAAAAAAACTAATGTTTTTTCTGCGCTTTCTGTGACCTTCCTAGTCAGAATTTCGAGCGGAACCTTAGGTTAGAGTTAGTGCGCTTCCTCTTTTAAAGAAAATATATGGAATAACGTAAAGTGAACTACGCTATTTATTTCTCTTCCCACGAAGATCGCATTCCTATTCGTCCGGTGATAAGTAAATTATTTCAGTAGGATGGACGTGAACTGTAACTGCTGACACTTATTGATGGAACAGTCACTTCCTGGAGTTGAGGTTTTCTTTATTTTAATATTTGTTTACAACTCAGCAAGCTCTATATGTAGCATGCTTAATCTGTGGACGTAGTATAATTAACGATATTGATATTTTTCTGCTAAATATTTTATAGGGTTGAACGAGTAGTTAATATTTCTCTGACATGAAAAGACGAGCATTTTGATCAATATGGAGTAGCTATATTTATCTTAATTTCTATAATTTCGGAACTACTATGTTTGGGAAATAAATCCCTGTTTCATTACTGGTCAATGAAATTTAATTTCTTCAAATACGAATAATTAGGTTTACCCTAGTTTGCTTTTATAACACTGTGCACTATCACATCACTCTGAAACCCTTACGTGGTTTAAAATGGGTATATTCCACAAAACCAACAGTCAAACCTTCTAGATCACACCCATCCCTTTATTTTGTATGGGACAGTCTATGGAGGGTGCATGCCCGAACGACTATCGTAAACACTGAAGTGTGAATTATATTTTTCTCGTATATTTTGTAACCGAAAATTAATAATTTTAGATAATACGGTAGATTTAATTGCGACATATCAGTATACGAGAGGAAAAAGAAAATCAGCACATTCATACTTAAATTATAAGTTTTCAAGCAGCTGAATGTAATCATTTCTGTCACCTAAACTAGGCTTAACGAACCATACCGTAAGATGACGAATGATTTTCGATCGGCATCGCATGTGCTGGAATTACGAGTATCTTTCGCCGGGAGATGGTCATGTTTGGATTTCATGGAAGAGCTGCAACACATATGTCTAAGACTACTGAATATAATGCCACCAGTAGTTTCCAGTTTTTCAAGCGTTTTTCCTTTGGACTCATGAAACAGCACCCTGTGAGGTTACAGTTCTCATCACTTATGACGATACAATAGAAATAGTATATGGGTATGGCGAATGAACAACGAGAATTAACTACAGGTATGTAATATTTATACTGGCAAGTTCGGAGCAGCTGGAATCATGGTTTGGTCTAGAATTTCCTGGCTTAGCCTTAGTTCACAGGTTTCGGTGCCTATATTCACAACGATTCCTAGACCTCTGAAGCCTTTCTTGATACATCAGTGCTACCTACACTGTAAAAAAACTTAAATTCGTTTATTCCATCTTCAGCATTGCAATACGCACACCCACGCAACAAAAGCTACAAGGCAGTGCTCCAAGGATTTGAGAGTGGATTTACTAGAGTGGTCTCCCCAAAGTAATGACATTAACCCCACTGAACGTCATCAGAATGAGTTGGAGCACCGACTGAAAACCAGACCAAATACTCACTTTAAACCACAGAGCTGTTGACTGTTTTCAAATATGGAATGGAAACAAATTCCAACAGACCCTTCCCACAAGTTCGTGCAAAATGTTCTTTGAACAGCAGAGGTTCGAGACAGTAGTGAAAAGTGGACATATGTAATATAAAAATTATATAAGATCGTGGGATGTATACTCCTAGGAGTCTCCAGTTGTTGATTGTCATTTAATATAGATTAAAAAAGATTATTGTGTTGGATTTGTTAAATGTGTTTTGAACGTGGCTGTGTAATGTACACATGCCCTCAGAATAATAGGTCTGAAAAACAAAGGAACGTAGAGAATTGGAAAAAAGTATACATATTATCTCTGAAACTTCGTTTATCGATACTGAAATTTTAAAGGCTGTGATAAGTTACGAAAAAATTACTTTAACCAGAGTATATTAAACTGCGTATTGGAGTCACAAAATGAGATGATGCAGTATATCTGCAGAAATCTTACGTAAATAATTATTTTTCACTAACATAAGCAATAAAATTAAAGAATAAAGTTTAGTGTATCCTACAATTTTCATTCTGGAGTTAAAGGTATATATACCTCATGAGACCCAAACCTTTTAATTTTGATGTCAATACAATCACTAGCACATACACGCACAACATATGGGCGACAACTTTATTTAGTAAAGAACTAAACAATACTGTCGTATGAATTGCAATGTTTAGCAGCTTATAGCAACTATCCACTTTATAATAATAAACTGTACGTTAACTTCATAGCCAAGTTAAAGATCTCAGTTTTCTAAGGTATGCCAGAGTAATAACTGCGGCTTAGTTTCACACTGCAACTGCCCACTAAATAAAGTTAATCATGGAAGCGATGTTTTGTTTCAGGTTATGAACAAGACACATTTTTAATTGCCACCTTTTCGCAATACAGTAGTTAAAACGAACAGGCGTACAACTAATTTGCGATGTTACTTGTCCTTGAATGCAAATTTATAAACTGTAAATAATTTGCTAGATTTCTCAGATAAAGCTAATATATCACTGTGTTTAGACAAAAGTGAACTAAATCAATAACATTTGTATTTTCATTTTTTAGAGAAATGGTTAGCTATATATTTTGAAGCACTAATTGAGCTTTAATATGAGTGCTGCATCAAACCGATTTTCTACAACCTTTTACAAATTACAGTCAGAAACATTGGGGTGGTCGGTACTGCAAGAACTTTCCCTAGTATTGCCATATACAGTGACAAATTAATTATAAGGGACACTGATGTTCTGCAGGTTTATACGAATTGCTGAAAACATTGCTTGACAAAGTTAAGTGTATATAAATTTACGAAATCCAATTACACTACCAGATAAAATAAAGCCTAAAGAAGTATTTAAAAAATATCTTATTACGCATTACACTACAAGAGGGCAGCACGTGAGATAATAAAGAGTAAATCACTGTTAAAAAACAGGAATTCAATATTTTCGAACAAATTTCTGAGGCATAACAGCAGTTATGAACCTGCAGAACAGCCTCCAATTTCCATAATCATATCGTGCACCAATTTGGTTATATGTTGGTATGCATGATGGTGTAGGGATGTACAATTTGTGGAAGTACTAAAATCTGAGCGAGTACCAAGGCCATCGAGTGAGTTACTTCCTTCAGAATGGAATGTCACCCCGCATAGCTGCGTGACATTGAAAGAAAGTATCAGCACTGTATCGATGTTGGTACTGTAAGACATGCTGCCTATGTTTAATTCCAGATAGCAACGACTTAAAGCTGAATTCCGATCCTGTCGTATTTTACGAGAAGCCGCAGCGGACTTTCACAGCGATAGCATAAAATTTAAGTGGCATTGTTGCACCATATATTTTTGTTAGGGCAACTCACAAACAATTTCTTGAATCTGGTAGAGGTCGTGGTGGCTCAGTGGCTAGAGAACTCGCTTCCCACCACGTCGGAATCATTTTTAAGAGCTGCCCCAGGAGCAATTTTTGGTTGGGCCAACGTAAGGCCAACGTTGGAAAAATTACGTTTGCCTGACATAAAAATGACACTTGGGCCTACGTTGGCCCAACGTTATGTTTTCAGTAGCACCCCAACCAAAATGGAACATATTTTCACCAAAAAAACAAACATTGTATTTTCTACATTTTCCCAATATTATGATTTCAGTTGGACGCCAACCAAAATAGAACGTATTTCCAACCAAACACCAAATTAAATTTTTAACCACTTTCCACATCTGAATACAATTTGGGAATTATTGTGTTACATGAACGATGCCAACTTATAATCTTAATTTTGTCTCCCAGTAGCAAAATTTCGTTGGGCCAATGTTGGCATATTACATTGGCCCAACGCCGAAATATCCCTCGGGTTTACGATGGCCCAACATGACTCTTTAGTTGGTGTCCAACTTAAATACAACGTTGGGCCAACATAATTTTATGGTTGTGTGCAAACTGTTAACAGTAGTGTCTTTTGCCTTTTAGAAATTCATTCACAAAGTAATTTAGCCACAGTTGGCAATTTTTTGCTACAATGTGTTATTGCGTACATAATGTCAACCAAAAACCAACGTTCATCCAACGTTGGTTACCAGTGTGTTAAATAAATTTTACCAAATAACAAAAAAATTTAAAACTGTGTTAGTCCTTTTATTTTTCAGCACGTCTCTTTTTACATTACGACCTGAAAACTCCATTGTAAGATATCGGATTCAAACTCGCATGTTTTGGATTAGCAATCTGACGTGCTATCTACTAAACTACTGTAACTTCTTGTCATAGAAGAAGAAAAAAATATATTTCATATCTTCCCGTTTGATATATTGTGATATATTTTTAATGTATTTAAGTCAGATTTTGCTACTCTGAAACTGAATTTAAAACCTACCAGNACAAAAATATATATATATATATATATATATATATATATATATATATATTCCAACTAATGACGAATACACAAGCAAGGACAGCCAGTTTGTCTTAAAAGGATTTTTGTTCTAGAAAACTTAAACCATTAATCAAATGAATGAAATTATATATGGATTTATTTAGAAAAAAAAATCCTATGAGGGCATAATGTCTGCAATGCAATGTTGTCCCAACGTAAAAAAAATAACCAGTCACCAACGGTTATGATCACAAAATTGTCTAAACACATGAGGAACAAAACACATTTTAATGTAAATTTACATTTGGAAATTCTTTGTATGTTGTGAAAATTAATATATTTTTTCCATTTAAATTAATTATTTTATATAAGGGCATTTATGTTGGTTGTACAATGTTGGCCCAACAAATGTATACAGTGCATAGCAAATGCCGATGGTATGTTTTCCAACAAGTAAACAAGACATTAACAATAAAGTTAATATTAAATCAGACAGGGTTTGTAAGTTTAAAGCACTACAACTGGTTAAGTCATACGAAAATATAGTGTTACTTCATCAGATGGCAATTAACTTCGTTGGCATAATGTTGGTTATAGAATGTTCGCCCAACAGAAATGTCCATGCCAAATGACAGTATTATGTTTTCCGACAAATAATAAGCACATCACCAACGAAGTCACTTTTAAATAAGACACGGTTTGTGTGCTAAAGATGTTGATTTTGAACAATGATACAAAATTATATTGTTGTTTCATACGAAATATAGCAATTTCCTTCGTTGGCATATTGTTGATTACACAGTGTTGGCCTAACATATTTTTAAATACCAAATAACAACAGTATGTTTTCCAAGTAACCAACAAATCACCAACGATGTAAATTTATAAACACATCTAAGGGTGTTTGTTAAAAACTTAGATTTTTAACAAAAAAAAATTGTGGTTTTATTTTATTAGGAACATGGTAATTACCATTTTTGGCATAATGTTTGTTACTGAATGTTGGCCCAACGTAACAATTAATACCAATTACCAACTGTTGTGTTCCCAACATTGACAAGATATATAACCAACTGCGCATATTTAAAAGAGAAATATCTCAGGTAATGAAGTACCTTCATATTCTATACAATACAAGAAAGTGGCACTGTTTCATACATAAAAAGTTGGTTGTGCATCTTTGGCCCAACATAATATTACACACATATTACCAACAGTATGTTTACCAACATGTTACCAACCATAAATCAACCATTAAAAAATATAATTGCAAAAGGTTATGACATTAACTGATTTAATTACATCATTGTCTGGACTGTGCTAAGTAATCTCGTAACATTTTTGTGGTAGGAAACTTTTGTTGGCATTTTCCATTAAGCTAACGTTGTATTAATGTATGTCCTCCATTCCAACACATAGCCAACCTTTCCAACGAAGTTCCAACGCACGTTGGTACTGAGAAGATAAGGTTGGGTTTTGGTTGGAAAACAATGTTGGCCCAAAGCATACACGTATGTTGCTACTGGGGTGGGCGGCTCTTGAACATGGGTTGTAATCATGGGTATTGTTAGGCAAAACAATACTCTCCATAACACCGACTTAAAAAAAAACACTTTTTTGCGATAAAAGGAAGATATTATTTGCACTCAGGCTAAGAAATCGTCACATTTACCTTTTATCAGTTGTGTAGCCGNCTACTGGGGTGGGCGGCTCTTGAACATGGGTTGTAATCATGGGTATTGTTAGGCAAAACAATACTCTCCATAACACCAACTTAAAAAAAAACACTTTTTTGCGATAAAAGGAAGATATTATTTGCACTCAGGCATTAAGAAATCGTCACATTTACCTTTTATCAGTTGTGTAGCCATGTATATGGGATCCACAACACAAATGTTTTCTCTCAAATTTCCAGCTTTTTTTATTTTGTGCTCTCTGAAGTATANATGTATATGGGATCCACAACACAAATGTTTTCTCTCAAATTTCCAGCTTTTTTTATTTTGTGCTCTCTGAAGTATATTGGTTCTTTGAAGGGAAAAAAGTTATTTTTTATGTATTTCCGAATCAAGTGAGTTACCTCCTTCATGAAAGACTTGATTCACAAACATGTAAAATTGCTGCTTAACGGTTGATACTGATTTGTTGTAATCGCTTATGTGACTTAGGAAACTAACGAGCTCATTATTAAACTCGTGGACTTAATTTATGTTATTTCAAATAATATTAACACAATTTTTACATGGCACAGGAAGTCTTTTTTTCTGTGTACCACTTCATCATGACGATTTGTATCTCATGCCTGTAGATTCACATCTAATAGTATAATCGGTTGGTTTGGTCTATCAATCTGGTCGCAGGGTCTGGTCTGTCGATATAGTATGTCACTCTGGTTGTTCGTTATGTTCGGTTAGTGTGATCGGTACGGTCAGCCAGAATGGTCAGCTGGTATAGTCGGTGGGTCGTTGGTCTGTTTAGTTTATCCAAATGAATATATTTATGTACGGCGGTATATCAATACGGTTCGTGATTTTGTGATGACTTATTTTGAACGTGATGACTTAGTTAAGAAGCAAATATGTTGAAGCATCCTCACAGTTGTTTTTTTCAGTGATTACGGAAATTATGAAAAGGCAGGCAGCGAACTACAACTATAATGGTCTTAGGCTTAGTGTGATTTATCTGATTGTTGAGATGTCTGCTGTCATGATATATATTACACGTTTTAAAGGCCTAACCAAAATGGTAGCTGAATTATTTTGAACTATATTATTTATTTGGTTGCTTCTGGAGCATTCTATGCTATCATAACCTGAGGCAAGGTTGTGGCTATCCAAATAGTTATAAAACCATTATAGCACAGTTGTACTCTGCATAAGATGTAGGCACAAACGTTCAAAACCACAAATTTAAATTTTTTATTAAAAATATGAATTAAATAGTAAATTTGTATACACACATTAATAAAACGAGAGATGATTTTATATGGTTTCAAAATTTTTCCATACAATTTAACTATTAATAAAAAAAATTTGAAATCTGCCGTTTTTAATTATTTATTTTAGAAATTTTATAAGAATATTAAATTTAATACTTACTGAAAGTGTTTCCCTTATTTGTCTTACACACGTGCGCAATGTTAAATAAACAAGCAAAAATATAAAAATTATGGGATAAGTAAATATTTTTACAGTCAGATTTTATGGTTGTGAAAAATATATGCGCCCGGTCGCGGGAACAGTCGTTTATTATTGTGATGTTAGTTGTCGTAACTGTTCACAACCTTCAGGAAGATCTATGTTGGTGATCCGGTAGTCCCCACATTGCCCTATTTAATATACATTGCGCCAGATCTATTTGCGCTGAAAGCAATCATGCCAATGCACTCTGGCCACCAGAAACCGAAATATCACACAGGAGAGAAAGAAGAAAGGAGGCGGGGAATTTCTCAAGTTACCAGTTCTCCTATTATGTAGCAGTTCTCTAACATCCATCCTGCTGTTGGAGGTTCTCATCAGATGAGTGATCGAACGGAGTCGTGTGAATAGTTCACTGGTCGCGAGGGGAGTGAAGATGAGTAAGTTCGAACCTAGAACCTTCTAGACAAAATATATGTTATTGACGTTTTCAGGCTAATTAATTGGAATTTATTTGAAAATAATTTTTGGTATTGTAATATTTTTGTTTTAGTTTTATTTTTCCAGTTTTACTGCTTTCTGTTTCGCAAATTCAGAACTTAAAAGAATTTTCACCAAATCATTTTTTTCTTCACTTTTTTCGAATTTTTTAAATTATTGGTTACAAGACCATCCACGAGATAAAAGCGACACAGTTGAACATGGACCCCGCTAAATGTCAGGGTAATCAGAGGTGAAGATCAGTTTCACAATCCATGAGCCAATGAGCATTATACTTACGTACATTAAGAAACTTGTACAACTAAACTGCTGTCCCATTTGGTTTCACAAATACACACCTTCAAAAACGTTTTGCACCACCGGAATTTTTAAGAAAACTAGGTGGCTCATGGCTCAAGAGAGTACATGGGATGAAAATACACACTGTCAGTACGGAACACTACGTAGAAATGACGCATGTATTTTTGGAATTATCCTACTATCCCAGCGAACATCCTTCATGTGCAACCAAATGCAGGGGAGGAAAATTTTTTTTCAGGTGTGTATATTTCAGTGGCAACAAATGAGGTTATCAGGTAGGCTACAAAAAATGTCGAGACACGACGTAAAAATCTCATGGGAAAGCAGAGAGGAGTGCGGGCGTGTGGAAACTGACTCTTTGACACTTGGCCAGAATAAGGTCTCAGGATGTTTGCAACATACTCTTGTACATTCATACCCTCGTGTCACTAACAGTGACGGAAAGACAATTGTATGCGATGACTCCCCAGACACTCACGCTTTTAGCAGATATAATATGTTCTGGTATAAAGTGAGTTAGCGAATGTAGATTTCACCTGTGGCATTCCAGACCTTGACACGGTTGTCATCCCTTCCCAAAGAAAAGCGTGATTCCTCGCTAAAACATCACGTCTCCAGACCATCCATTTCACCTTTTTCTCTGTTGACACTACTGCAAACGAAGTCAATCGACGATGTTGAGGTGCTGATGACAGAACGTGTGAAGAAGTTGTGATCGCAGATTCACCTGTGCTCAGCATCTGGAAATGATTTTGTAGAGAGACAACAATATATTGAATCTACTACATGTCGCTGAATGGTGGACAAGGCAGCTTCTTGCTTGAATAGTGCCTTTCTGGCGATCAAACCTTCCTCCTTGCTGTAGTCGGGCGGGTTGGTCGAGAACCGGTCCGCCGTGTATGGATGCCTTCTCGTGTCCATTGCTCTCAATACAATATGACGGTCCAAATGACAGGTAGTTCGGCACGTAGCTCACTCAGCCTACTCAAGCTGTATTTTCTTCATTACATTATCTGATTAGCTATGCAAAGATGAAATATAAGGTTTTCTCGGTGAAAATATTTGCGCCAACCTGTTTTGTCTTAGGGAGACCATACTTAATGAAGGCGACACACTTGATAAGAAAATAAATATTATTACCTCGTGTATTCTCTTTTGAACAGTTAAATGTAGCGGCTTATGTAATTCTGACGATATGTTTACCAAAGTAAAATTAACAAGTATGATTCTCTCACGTTCCTCTTTGATGACGCACGTGAGGTACTAAATAAACATAATCAGCTCAGAATATCAGAACAGAGCTTCACAAATAAAATAGGAATTATATACAGTAGAATAAAACCGAATTGGTTTCCCTTTTATTTTATAACAACATTTTTTTTTCAATAGTGAAAATTTTAGTTATGTTAGTAATGTTTCTTTCCGTATCTATAAAAAATATTGATTTCATATTGCAATTACAAAGTAGTACCTGCTCATAAGCGGGTACTCGCTCTAAGTTGTTTCATTGCTTGATATTACCAGAATCATTTTACAACAATTCATTTTCTATTATTTTTTATTATTTTAAACCACCATAAATCTATTTCCCAAAATAAAAACACTAAATGCACCACGATAGTAGATATCAAAATTAATTGATCAACTTTGATTCCTCTTTGTAATCAGTGCATATAGAAGCAATGAAAGGATTGGAGAGGCTTTTATCATCGGGATCTTGACAGCATATGTGGGCGAAGCGAGGTGAGTATGTAGCAGTGCCGTATGAAAATGCAGGAGAAACAGGAGATACCCAAGAAAAACCCGCCAACCAGTGGCAACTTTCGGCATGATTCCCACGTACGAAATTCCAGTAGCGACCTCGCTGGGAATAGAGCTCNGGTGAGTATGTAGCAGTGCCGTATGAAAATGCAGGAGAAACAGGAGATACCCAAGAAAAACCCGCCAACCAGTGGCAACGTTCGGCATGATTCCCACGTACGAAATTCCAGTAGCGACCTCGCTGGGAATAGAGCTATGTTCGCCTTAGTGGTAGGCGAGCATTCTAGCCGCTACACCACCGCGGCCTCCCAGTAATAAAAGGATGTCTAATGAGTATGTGGGTAAGTTCTAGAAATTTCTAAGGTTGATCATTGTTACAAGAATAGCCCTGTAGCACGTGTACTGAACTGTTAGCAAACACGAAATTAAAATCGAACGGAATGTTTACATACAAACTTAATGAAAAAGAAGCGAACTAAAAACTGAAATATGATTCCAAACTATTTAAATTCGATACGGGGCCCAAATCTCATGATCTTGCAACTTATTTCCATTTTGAGTTTGCTTTAAACCTTGCAGTGTACGGGCATGTGAACATAAAACGAGTTCTAAAATAAAAAATATAAAAAAANACTAAAAACTGAAATATGATTCCAAACTATTTAAATTCGATACGGGGCCCAAATCTCATGATCTTGCAACTTATTTCGATTTTGAGTTTGCTTTAAACCTTGCAGTGTACGGGCATGTGAACATAACACGAGTTCTAAAATAAAAAAAAAAAAATAATAAAAATTTTGAAAATAAAAATAACTAAAAATCAGTTAAAAAACTCTTATATTGGTTACCCAGTCTAGTAACATGAAAACCAGTGTCTGGATTATTGTAGTCGTTTCTGTAGGCATGACATCAGATACGACTCGTCTCTCCTACTCTCGAACTAGTAGATGCTTTGATATTCTATACACGATATACCCAAAAAAATACATTAAAAGAAAAAGATTTGTACCAGTATTAATTAGGCAGATTTAGCTTATTATTCACCGACCGCTGGGATCGAAAATCAGCCCAAAATTATAAACACGTGCACACAGGATACGCTGCCTACTTCAAAAATTTCGTAATAGTGTTTCATAAATGATTCTAATATTATGATATTGAATAATATGTAGAAATAACTCCGCAATGTAAAAACATTTCATTTTAAAAAGTAAATGCATAATCGTTACGTTTAAAGAGATGTATAATATTTAAAAGCTAAGTTACACATGGAATATATTCAATGATTCATAATAATTTTACCATGGTTAATTAACAATGTTACCGCTGTAAATAATTAGCGGCCATTTAACCACGGTAAGTACGTAGTGGAGAATGCCAACAGGAAACATGAAAAAAAAAATAGTGGATTTCAAAAACGTTAATGTTAACCAAACTGATTCCTGTTCAGAGTGTATTTCTGTATTCAATTTATTTTCTCTGTAGTACGTTCAGTGTGNGCTAAGTTACACATGGAATATATTCAATGATTCATAATAATTTTACCATGGTTAATTAACAATGTTACCGCTGTAAACAATTAGCGGCCATTTAACCACGGTAAGTACGTAGTGGGGAATGCCAACAGGAAACATGAAAAAAAAAAATTGTGGATTTCAAAAACGTTAATGTTAACCAAACTGATTCCTGTTCAGAGTGTATTTCTGTATTCAATTTATTTTCTCTGTAGTACGTTCAGTGTACTGAACAAATGCGCTGTTATATTGCGTGAACTTGTTACCCACTGCTTGGTAAACAAAAGTTCAAGATTGAGAAAATTTCTCACACAAGATTGCGGATTTCGTATTTGTTCTCTAAATGAGCATATGTTACCGGAATTAAGGTGTTGAGATTCAACATTGGTAAATAATTTCGTAAACATTCAAGAATCCACCGAGAGTGTGAAAGTTTTTGAGCCACGCGTCGTAAAATAAGAACCAGCAGCTGGCGAATGTCTAGAATTGTCACTATTGTGATTACTATTATGAACGTTAAGAAAGTCACACTTTTCTTAGTATTTTGACAGCAATTTCTTTTGTCAATCACTTTGAATATTTTATATAATGTTCAGAAAAGGAAAAAGGGTAGACATTTGCTGTACTACACAAAAATTCAGTTAAAACAAAAATGTACGAATTATTGTACCACAAATTCATAGTTTAATTTTATAGAAATTACAAGACAAGTATTTCGTGTTTTGTGAAATCTCTTATCCCAGTAATCGTGTGCAGTTTAAAATGCTTTTAATTCCCAGTATTACCAATCACTACAGGGCCCGAGGACTTTTAAGGGTTGTAATTAACTCTTGCCACGAAGAATATATCACCTTCATAATTTTTTCTTCAATATAGATAATAAATGTATTTTGATTTGAGTGCTGTCCGATCACCGAGTAGATGTGTGTGATTAACTATGCGCGTTGTATGGTGACAATTTGNAACCAGCAGCTGGCGAATGTCTAGAATTGTCACTATTGTGATTACTATTATGAACGTTAAGAAAGTCACACTTTTCTTAGTATTTTTACAGCAATTTCTTTTGTCAATCACTTTGAATATTTTATATAATGTTCAGAAAAGGAAAAAGGGTAAACATTTGCTGTAGTACACAAAAATTCAGTTAAAACAAAAATTTATGAATTATTGTACCACAAATTCATAGTTTTATTTTATAGAAATTACAAGACAAGTATTTCGTGTTTTGTGAAATATCTTATCCCAGTAATCGTGTGCAGTTTAAAATGCTTTGAATTCCCAGTATTACCAATCACTACAGGGCCCGAGGACTTTTAAGGGTTGTAATTAACTCTTGCCACGAAGAATATATCACCTTCATAAATTTTTCTTCAATATAGATAATAAATGTATTTTGATTTGAGTGCTGTCCGATCACCGAGTAGATGTGTGTGATTAACTATGCGCGTTGTATGGTGACAATTTGTAGGTTTAATATGCCTGATGCTCTGTATAATTATTTGGCCGGAACATAAAGAAGGCTAACCACTTAGCTTGAGATTTTTTAAAATTACTTACGAAAATATCTCGTAAAGTATTTATGGTATTTATGTAGCCATCTGTATTTAATATCCCATAAAAATTAATATATTTCTTACGCTAGCAAAGCTCATACAAATCCATAAACAATTACACTTAAAATTATGCTTCATGGCGCATAATATAATGTTGCGTCCAGTGCATTTATTTTTGGCTTACAGCATTCAAACTGCAACTAATCGGAAACAATTAAATTGTTTTTACTTCCAATTTTAAAAAGAACCTTTCTTTCCAAAGTTGTGTGATTTGTTTCTGTAGGCTTCAGAGAATTACAACAGCAGATCTTTATTTTACAGCCTAGCCAAGTGCTTTAGTTTTGGTGCTCATTCTTTAAATTAGAATTGGTGGACAATATTTCTGATCGTGTATGCTTTAACGTGTACCATAGACACCAAAACAATGTTTTCTTACAAATCCGAGTAGTTTTTTAGAACCTTTCTACGATTTACCTAACATTGCTTGCTACTAAACCTCTTTGTCGTGAAATGTTTTGTTCACGAGGCCGTCTTAATATTTATGTATGATACACTGCACAGTGAACACCGAGAAAAAAATATGGTTGTAGAAACCATATCTCTGTACCCGTAAACCAACTATAGTGTGTATTTAGAGGCAGCAATCAGATTAGTTGCAGGTACCGTCTCGATTTTGTTAACGTAGAAAGTAATTGCAACGGATTGTTTTTTGGTCTTGTCTCTGATTGTATCTGCAACTATGAATAAAGTTCCTACAGCAGAGCATTCGGTTCCTTCTACATAGCAGACATCTGCTTCAACAGAACAACATCCAACGATAATTGTATTGTTCCCGTAACAAATAAAACTCAAATAAACTAACACCACATTCTATTGCTGATACAGAAGTTTGGTTACTGCTACCCTGAAGCCCGTTTACAGAACTGTTCTCTTGTCACTTATTTGCTGATTGTTTTCCGTGTATAGACATTGTCCAATGCCATCCTAATTCCCTATACTTCCTAAGAAAAATTAAACAAATTGTTTCAAATTATGAAACGAATGATATTTCCTCTTGTTTGCAAATTATTCAAAACTAACTGTTAAATGCCAGTTTAAGCAGTTATGTATACGCTTCTAGTGGAGGAAGTCCAACTGAACGTACGTTGTTTATGACTACAGAAATAGGAAAAATATGTTGTATGAGTATTTATTTTTTGTAGATTATTTCGTTGCTTCTCATATATATATATATACACACATGTGTATGTACTTGTAATCATTCCGTTTTTTAAAGGCTACATCAAACGTCCATCATGTATATGCACAAAAATGTATGTATCGAAGTTCAGTTGCTTATATAATGTAATGCAGAAATCATAATACAAATAATTCTTTTTTGTGTTTGCATTTAAAGTATAAGCAAGAATACATAATTTGTTTGGTAATTTTTTTGCCCACAGGTAAGTTTAAATGAACGTACTTTTACCATTTCTTTTCTTATAAGTTGTTAAAAAAATTTGGTTTACTGTATGACTTATCGTAAATAATAACTTCGGAAAAAATGTTTTAAAAATCCATTAATTTTCATGTTATGATTCTTTCGAACAAAAAATTTACTTTGGCAGTTTATAATCAAAAGCGTATAAAATTGAACCACAAACGTTTTAAAAACCAAACAACATTTTTTTTTTATATTTGAAGACCACATAAATTTAAAAAAAGAACAATAAACTTACCAACTTTGTAAGAAAAAATTATTTGATTCGTTATATATATATAAATAAACCCACGTGTAAAATTTTATATGCTCTTGCATTGACGTACGTTGCGTACCTATGATATCACATATGATGTATGGGTTTTGTAGATGTGATGTAAGTTAGCTTTCCTGTTAAACTAATATTTTGTACTATAAACCGTTAAAAGAATTTTAATAAAATCAATATTATTCTATTGCCTGATAAGCAGACACGAATTTAATAATTTTGACGTTTTAATGATGATTTTAAATTGGAGGGTTTACAAACTGTTTGGGAAAATATGTTTTAACCCAGGAACATCTTACCTAAATTAAACTAACATTCCTGTACTGGCGGAACCTTATGCGGATATTAAAACCAATTCATTTACAGGTCTTGTGTGGCTGTTTGAGACAGTTTATCCTCTGTATAAATGATGTTCTTTATTCCGGTACCCATTCAACCGATTATCTTCATATGCTGTTATATTAGAGATACTTTAGTCGCCTAAAATTGTATGAAACTGCAAAGGTTCATTCAAATCATTTTGAAATAAGTGCGGTTAGTTTTTCAGTTTGTATGCTACATGTTTTAAAGTGTTAACAACTGTGAAATCCCAAATTCGTTAGTTGGCAGCATCTCATTAATAAGCAAAATATAAATAATAAAAATTAATTTTATCAGTTTTATGGTAAGTAAACGTTACCTGTATTATATCTCGGAAATCATTCTATCGATTCCTACAAAACTGGATAAAATTTTAATTTGTCTTAATGCTATCGAAGGAGTCACATTTATTTCGAAAAGGTGGCATTATAATTTTAAGCTTAATATTAGTATTTTGCATGTAAAATTATGCGACATTATTTATCATACACACTTATTGAACAAACAACGGATTATTAAATATTTGGGAGTGATATACCCAGTCTTCCACCTTTTCGGAAAACTACGAAAAAAAAATGTTATTTCAGGCAGTGTTAAATTGAATACTATGAAATTCGATATGTATGTCGTGTATTTGAACAACAACATGCTGCTAAGATTTATTCCGTCTCTAACGGTTTAGACAACGTATTGCATTAGAGCGCGCTGGCGGCAAACGTTTTTCCGACTTGATTCACTATTATCGTCACTGCTTATTCCTTATGTTACTTTACGTAACAAAATATATACTAAAACCTGGCCAGAGAACATAGTTGTGAAGTAAAACAAACACACGTAATTCAGATACGTGGTTCTCGTATGATAAGCGCACTAACAGACAGACATACAGAAAGACGTTGAGTTACATAATACACTGAATAGCCAAAAAACTGGTATAGGCGTGCATATGCAAATAACAGAGGTATAGAACCAATCAGAGTAACGCGATGCGGTCGGCAGCTAGATCGGTAACTGCTTCTACAATGGCAGGTTCTCAAGATTTAAGTGAGTTTGAACGTGGTGTTATAGTCGGCGCACGAGAGATGGGAAATAACATATCCGAGGTAGCGATAACATTTGGATGTTCGCGTACGACCATTTCACGAGTGTACCGTGAATATCGGAAATCCGGTAAAATATCACATCTTCGACATCGCTGCGGCCGAAAAAAGATAGCGAAAGAACCGGTCAAACGACGACTGACGAGGATAATTAAACTTGACAGACGTGCTACCCTTTCTCAAATTGGTGCAGATTGGATTTGTGGACGGCCCTGCAGGATTCATGGTGTGATTTGTCTACTCCAGACCTTAAGACATTAGTCGAGTCCATGCCACGTCATCTTGCGGCACTTCTGCGCGCTCGGGGAGGTTTTTTTTGGGGAGGGGGGTGGCTCTACACGATATTAGGCACGTGTACCAGTTTTCTTTACTCTTCAGTGTATGTATATAGTATAGAATATTCACACTAACGCGTGTGGTGCCGCGGGCTCAACTAGTGTACAATAAAATATAAAAAATTAAGTGTATTCGTAAATCTTTGTTCGGGTATGTCCGGTAGGTGGGCCTGCTCGTGGGCGTCAAGTGCAGTTGTGATATTGGCTAGGTTATATGTTGCAGGAATAAAATAACGTGCGATGAAAACGTGCAGAAAAGCGAATATAAATATAACTGAACTTAAATTTGTTCGCAATTAATTGATCAATATATTTGTGGCAGTTCACTTTAAACAGTGTTGTTAATTAGAGTCCCTTACATGAATTTTAATCGACGCAGCTGACGAACAAAACAATTTTATTAATTATATATTTATGTAAAGTTTTATGAAACACACATACATGACTCTAAATAATGCAGAATTCACATCACTGCAGCAGAATTTTCGAAAAAATAAATAAAACATAAAAAATTATTTTTCAAACAATTATGATTTCATATTATACTCGACCGAACTGATCAAATGTTCACCTGCAGTATCTTTACAAACGTAATGTTTGAAGAAATTTAGATAAATATGTATTATTTGCGTAAGTTTTCCATGACATGCAGTGTTATCATTGGATTACAAAAATGTTGTGTAAAAACAATAGAAAACATTTGGGAAATGTTATAGTGAAAAGTAAAATACATAATGTTATTCCCAGAAAAATTGCTTAAAATATTAAAACAAAAATTGAAATAAACATTATAAAAAAGGAAAATTATTTTTAAAAAGCTATGAGACCCAACAAGCAACTTTACATGTTTACAAATAATGGGCATTCATGTTTGTTTCTATTTGTACAAATAAATTGCTTAAATAAATTGCTCGATGCACTTTGAGATATCGTTTTTGGCATAACTCATGTTAAAATTACTCATGCATGAATAAATTGGTAGTTGTCTTATGTGCTGCCACGTACAGAAATTTCATATTCAGTAAAATGATTTGATCGAAAATAATGTATTTAAAAAACTATTTATCCAACTGCCTATGACGCTTAAAATTAATTTATATTGTGTAGATATTAAAGTGAAAAGTTGAGTTTGTACGTTTAAAATTTGAAAACCCAGAGGCTATGAATAATTGCTGTAACTGATATAATTGTAATATTTTCACGCCAATTTAAAAAGATTTGCAATATTCTTGTGGCAGTTTATTTTCTTTAACAGTGCATGTTTAACAATGATCCATCGTTTAGTGTATTCTCTGTTGATAAAACTATCTGTTCAATTCTTGATTACATTTGTCACTCTGGACCGCATAAATAATTTATTTTATAAAATAAACACCAATAATTTATGCCACAAAAAGTTTTAAATTGTTTTACTCAAAAACCCAATTTTACAATAGGTTGATTTATCATCATACCACGCATGCTTTAACACGTTTCCTAGATAGTGAAAACAGTAAACAAGTGTATCTTTGCGCCGTATTTTATATAATGAGATTGTGGAACTTTTTGGAACGTTAGTTCAAGATGAAAGATGAACAAGAGACATATGTAGACCGCATGGCTTTTGTTGATATTTTGTGAACAGGAAAAGAAGCAACAAAGGCCAGCGGACAAGAACCCGCAGATTACACGGAGCTCTCAGTATCTCCAGATGGCTGCTTGTAGGAGCCTTCCACGATACACCACCACATTTTTAGAATATCGCTTTCCTTGCATTTCAGGAACACCCAATAAATCTAGCACGCTTACAAGGTATTATCGTTGCAAACATGTCTATATCGGCAACAACTTATCTTACAAATTAGTTCGGAGGATACACAGATATGAGAAAATTTTAGATAGCACGCATTATAAATGTAGTTCTTAACCTATTCTTTTCCCACAATAATCCGAAGGAGAAATAAAGAAAGTATGTGAAAAATGACCAATAAAACACCTTTAACTTAAGTAATGATTTGGTAATAAGGTGTTTGAAAAATTAATATTTGTATTGAGAAAACCTTGTTTCATTAAGTTTTCTAATATTTACTTGAAATAGAGCAGATCATTATGTATGTAGCTTAACAATAGCTAAATAAAAAATAATTAATCTATGAAAAAATGTGAATTCTTAAAATAATTTTTGTTGTTATAGTTTGATGATTACAGCAGACTATTTTCCCTATTTTGTGAATAATGCCTTATTTAAAGGAAATCTCAGCTGACAAATAATTGATTTTATAGACGTGAAAGTTAAATAATTTAATTTACACTTTAATAAAAATTGACCATTTTTTCTTGGTGTAAATGTCTGCGCTAAATAACTTATGAAAATTTCAATCATTATTAACAAGTCAAATGGGACGGATTTTGTAAAACTAAGTCTGTGGCGGTTGACCACATACAAACCTGTGAAATGGGGTTGAGTTTTAAGCTAGAAAGTGTGAGGTATCCGAATTTCTGCTTCTAAATCACAATTGCACTTTCAAGAGGTTTAAGAACTGTTGTTCAAATTTGATCGCAGTAGTCTGATAAAGCACCACAGTGATTGTAGTGTCATTAAAATGCTACCTAAACTGTGATCGTATTTTCTGAAATTTTTTTGTTTAAAAGTAATTCGTATTTCGTAAACCGGAGCTTCTTAAATATTGTTGTAACATAAAAGTTTGATAGTTTAGTTTTGTTATTCATCGTCAAATAATAATCAAAATCCTTTTATATACAAGACCATATTTCCGGACACGAATGCTTATTTTGCATTTTACTGGCTGTGGTCGAGTCCTCTGTATTGAACCAGATAGTTTCTCCAAACCATCGACGCCTTGTAAACGCGGGTTTTTAGAGTTTAAATAAATGTGACACTAAAATAACCATTTTGTAACACTTTTTTAACTGTTCGCTCTATAGAGTAACACCTATGTAAAAAAAAGTACTTAGCACTGCTTGTGGCAAATAAAAAACTTCATTAAGAAGAAAATTTTCAGTGGTTTGAACCTCAAGTATTTTATTTTAAACTATGCTTATTTTGTTGACATAAATAACAATACTATGGTAATTTTTNTGGTTTGAACCTCAAGTATTTTATTTTAAACTATGCTTATTTTGTTGACATAAATAACAATACTATGGTAATTTTTCTAGAGAGAGAGAGAGAGAGAGAGAAAAACGTTAGTAACTTTTATGTTATATATTAAAGAGTTCTAAAAATTTTCATTTCACAGCTTGTATGAGAACTTTAGTATCACCATTTTTTGAAAATCGCGTTTTCTCGAGACAACAAAGATAGTCATTAAAAATAACGAGTGAGATTTCATTCAACTATGTACAATTTTGAACAAGATAAATTCACATGCAATTTTTTGCCACTTGGATGAAGCATAATGAGAAAGATTNTGGTTTGAACCTCAAGTATTTTATTTTAAACTATGCTTATTTTGTTGACATAAATAACAATACTATGGTAATTTTTATAGAGAGAGAGAGAGAGAGAGAGAAAAACGTTAGTAACTTTTATGTTATATATTAAAGAGTTCTAAAAATTTTCATTTCACAGCTTGTATGAGAACTTTAGTATCACCATTTTTTGAAAATCTCGTTTTCTCGAGACAACAAAGATAGTCATTAAAAATAACGAGTGAGATTTCATTATACTATGTACAATTTTGAACAAGATAAATTCACATGCAATTTTTTGCCACTTGGATGAAGCATAATGAGAAAGATTTTGAAAATCCGACGTATTGTACGTGCACTTTTATTGCCGTAAGTGAATAGAAGTATATATTTTGTTTCCTCTCATCTCAATTATTAACCATCCATTCAGTAAAAGAGAGTAAGAATGTATAAATCATTAAGTTTTTTTAATGATTTTAAAGTAGTATAGTATCAAATACAAATGTTTTAAATAAAATTACCAACATGGGTTATAGTATTAATTGCACTGACGTCTACTAAAATTAAGCATTCGCTGTTTTATTTCAGTAGGTTGAACCCTATATAGCAACGAATATTCGCTTCAGATGTAAACATAAGGAAATATAAATGAAATGAATGTCATTGCCTTCAATCAGTATTCCCTAATCAAACCTCTGGGTCTTTAAGCGGACATGCGATTAACTCTTCGTACTATTAGGGCTGATTCACATTGAAGTCAAAAATAGTAGCTTTAGGTTAGCTTTGCTTTAACTCTACGTAAATTTTTTTTTTATAAAATTCTATCTGTGTTCACTTTGGAGTTAATAGTGGCTCGTATCTGGTATCACGAAATGTAGTGCTACCAAATATGCTATACTATATTAGATCTGGAAAAGTCTCTTACATTTTTGGGTGAACTTATGTGAAGATAAAAAAATTGTTAATGAACTCATGAACCCTTATTCGATAACGTGTAACAATGTTTGCATTCATACGCGCTCACAACCTCTTCTCTCACTCAATTGCGGCCAATTCGCAAAAAATATATTTTCGTTATGTTTGGAAATTTCAAATAACTGAATCACGTATGCTCAGTTTCAAGCACAATTAAAACTTCTACGTCCCACTGCAATCGTATGAAGTTCTTAACTGATGCCGTAACAAAATATAGAGTCCAGACGGAAGCTACTAACTGGACATTTCCAGTTTACAAATGGTGGTCACAGCGTAGCTCTTGTCTTCCTCACCACTGCATTTAATTGATTTTACATATCAAGGACTCTTTATATATTGCTTTCTGTAACAATAGTAGCTTGTTCGCTATAAATAAGGGTGATTACCATTTGGTGGCGCTATGCAGAGTGGGACGGGATCCGACCGACAAACTTCGTAATGTGGTTCCTTTTGCAAAATCCAGTGTGGAATGTACAGGACACTTGGTACTAAAACTGAATATTCCGGAAGATATGAGTAACTGAATATCGAAAATAAAACGTTTATTTTTGCGGAATATCGGAAAAGAAATTAAATGAAATTATATCTCTCCGGACATTATTGTGTTCGTTATAAGGATCTTCAACCTTAGAGCAAACTCTCATTAAAATCACCCACCGAAATGAAAATAACAGGGGTGGCCACCTTATTATAACATACCAATTTTTCACCGCCAGGAATTATGATCGTTTGATGCTGATTTATTTAGTCTGTGTTAGTTATCAATAATGGCGCTCTTGTTGCAACTGCCCATGACTGACTTTTTCCGTGTAAAACGCACAAAAACCTTCAGCTGCAGCGATACAGTGCCTTGCACGTTGGCAATACTACCTATATGCGTCAATTTTATGCTGCTGTGTCCACTGCACAGACGATGGTGGCAGATATTTTTAACATTTACTGTGAACAACATGTACCAAATATAAATATGTTTACAATACTGAAGCTGCCTGTTTGTTTCTGGTGACAGTTGCTGTGAGATTCCCTACGGAAAGTACTCGTAGTGCCTACCCACCTGGAACTGGATCGTTGCCACTGGAAGTTTTGTGTGCGTTTTACACGAAAACGGCGAGTCCTGAACAGTTGCAACAAGCGAGCATTTTATATTAGGCCATACTGCTTAATTAACCAGCACCAAACTTTAATGGACTCTGATGGTAAAAATGGTGTATGCAATAAGGTGGTGGAACTCACCACCCCTGTTATTTTCATTACGGGAGGTGGTAGTAATGAGAGTTTGCTCTTAGGTTGAAAATCCTGATGATATAAAAAATATTAGGAGAATGGCTATTTAATTTTTATTTTCTTCCAATATTTCTCAAAGCTGCAATTTAAGAACTAGATTTTTTAGGGCACATGTCTTCCTTAATATTATACTTATCTAGAAAGTATCCCATATATTTCCTTCTTGATTTTGCATAAGCAATCACGTCATAAATTTTGTGGTTGAAATCCGGATCACCTTGTTCATGTACAAAATAATGTGAGCATCTCATAAAGAAGAACTTATGTATACCCCTATATTCTCCCCTCTTAAATTCAACTCTTATGAATTTGTTTGAAAAAGGTCTATACGAATGCATATAAAAGTCAACATCAAAATGTATGCTTTCCTCACTTCCAGTCCAATGTAAACTATCCCTAGCTGCAAAATACAATGGCATTGAACAGAAAATATCCAAAACCGTATTATCGCTTCATATGTCTAAGATATTCGAAATTATTTTACATTTGCTTAACTGAACTTTTTTCCCCTCACGTCCTGCATGTAATGGCATGAAAAATACTTATTTAGAGAAACATAGAATAATATTTTAATATATGACGGTGGCGCAGTTTTATATTTTCTATCATTATAATTTGTATTATAATAGTAGATATAGCTACATAATTTAAAAGAAAAGTCTCTTTCAACTTAGCTGTACGCTGAGAAAGATGGCGCTTCCGACAGAATTTGGCACAGTATGACGAAAAAAAAATTGATATTAAGTGAATTTATCTTAATTATAGACCCAACTATCTGTTCTTTTAAAGATGTGCAGTAATGTGCAGGGAACAATATTTTTTTTCCTGCCGACATTTGGTAGTTATTCTCTCTTGCTGCATGAGGAAGTCTGACGTTGGATTGCATTGCGGAAGCTGAAAAATCAAGTTCATGAGGATGCATGGTATGCACAAATGTAATTCACTCTGTCCATCATTGCACGATGTGGTGCAATAAAAAGGCAGCTATTAAAACCCACGAAAAAAATGTTTGTCTTAAACATTGCTTGCTTGCCAAAATTACACTCTCGTTGAATAAATAAGGCTACAAAGACTTAATATATTCGGTATTTTCAGGCATGTAGATTTTTTTAAGTTTTCGAGGAATTTTAACTGTAACTACACACTTAGCTTAGCTCGAGTCACTCAGAGAGTCAAGTTTTAACCATCACCGGTTCAGTCACCCTGTCCCATGATTATGATCGTATGTGTGCTTTTAACAGTTTACATACATACGGAAAATATTAATAATATGGCTAGGAAAAGAAGCGAATTGATAACTGCGATAATGTCATTGTTACTCGTATTGAAAAACGTATGGTATTTTAAATAACTGAATAAATTGTTCAAATCAGAAAGGAGTTGTAAGATAAGGCCAGAAATTGAACCAAAATTTGTGTCCCTAATTATAGAAACCACGTGATGAATGGATTTTCGGTACATATACAGTAAGAGAAAGATTTATTGAGATAATAAACAAAGTTGCTTTAAAATTACTTGTTTACAATGAACAATAATTTGTTCACTCAAAAAATCGGTTGTTGTTACAAACATCTGCATTTTTTACTTTGAACTAAATAAATATATAATTTTAAAAATATTTTTTTCAGCCGAACAATTCTTTTGTTGCACTAACATGATCTATACGCATTACGTACACACAACTATGTTGCAAGTACGATTAAGTTACTGTAAACTGTATAAATATCATGGTAGAGTATAGTCAATATTTCGTTGAAATCAAATAAAGCATTTCATTAGAGGTAACAATATGATACTTATATATTATTAAAGAAATTAACGAGGTTATCTCCCACCTTAGCTTCGAATCGAGGTGGCTGTTCCACCCAAAATTTAGAAGCAACAGTGTACTCATGGGTGTACTAGTTGTTAGGTTCTGTGCAGTGGTTGTTTCACAAGCGGCTTGGTTCGGCGAGTTTAGTTGAGAATCAGTGTCCAGAACTGGTATTTGGTTGGTTGCATAGTAATCCGGTTATTTGGTTGCCTTCGAGAATTATTTGTATTATTTTCGTTACAATTAGGATAGCAACAGTGCTTGTTTGTACATTTATTGATGCTAAATGATGTTATAAACAATCTCAATGAAATAATTTCAACAGGAAACAAAAAAAGTAAAGCTATAAAACATTAATATATTAATTAATGTACATGTCCTATATTAATATATTGTGTACTTACAAACATCATAACTCCGTAAGTACAACGTAAAACATTTTCTAATAAACTTCCTAAACTGCAATGGAAGTTTTTAAGCTGTGCATTGTGTGGAAATAATATCACATGTCAGACTGCAAATACAGGAATGTTCAGCGTCGTTACTATACAAGGTTGGGAACTTAACAACGCATTTTACTGTTTCATGAGCGAATGTAATCTTCACCTCAACCACCCTAATTTTTAAAACTTTGTGGTAACCAAATATGAATGAAAATAGATTTGTTTCAGGAACAAAATTTTAAGTTGCTCATATGTAAAACATTTATTTATAATCGTTTACGTTTAAGACTCTCTTCAACTGAAAAATGCGGGAAATATTTCACTGACATTTTGTTATAGAGATTTTATATGATTGCAAAATAAACGTTTTCATAATTTTCAAAATATCCATGCATATTTTAGAACTTATTTAGAGAGACATCAATGACACATTGTTACAAAGCTCTAAAATCTTTCAGTAGCTCACGTAATAATTGTACGAAACTTAAACATTTTTTATTTGTAGTTGTTGAGGCTGTATAAAAGGTCTGTTCACAAAATTTAAAAGTAACATAGAGGAGGTGTTTTTAAACTAGCTCCATATTCTGTTTCATAAGCAATATCAAAGCACGATTTACAATGAATTTAAGAAGTTCTTTAATATAAATGTATAATATACTTCTGCTGTTGATGTAATTTGTATTACAAAAATTGTGAATATAAACTTCAGTGAAAAGTTATCCGAAGTAATGCTGCAATTTTTTACTGTTTGAAATATATCAGCCCAAAATCCATGAATACCATATGCTTTCATAAATTTCCCCAGATTTAAAGCTGTGTTTATTTTTGTCTCATTACAGTTATAACTAATAAAACACACATTTTCTACAGCGAAACCAATAATTTATTTTCTACTCGCACAATAGAGGTTATGTTATATGTTTATGTTAGCATATATAAAAAATAAAAACGGTTATATAAATGTTTATATATCAAGAGAGTTTAGCGTTTACTGTAAATTATAGACAACCTTCCTTCTCGAGCGAGTAATTTCATTTTCGCATTCACAAGATGTTTCTATGACAAATAGGTGAAGCCAATTAATCCGAATCTTATCTTTTGTAATGAAGGCGTGGTAATAGCGAGGTTCTAGTGAAAATGATTCTGCTTTTTAATAATTAAACAATGATGCATTTTAAATACAGTATGCATGGACACTTACAGTTGCGAATCGTACGTGTTAGCTACACAACTTCACTTAAACCAGTGGTTCCCAACCTTTTATGAGGTGTCGCCCCTTAGTGGAAGACAACTCACCCCTGTCGCCCCCCTNGTTTATTTTTCTGCTTTTACATACTGATCGCCCCCCTGTCGCCCCCCACAAATATATCGCCCCCCTTAGAACCCAAATCGCCCACCGGGGGGCGATCGCCCCCAGGTTGGGAACCACTGACTTAAACCAATGATAGCCGATGTATATTTTAGAAACTTCTAGAGCTCACTTTATCTCAATATACACTGAAGAGCCAAAAAAACTGGCACACCTGCCTAATATCGTGTAGGGCCCCCGCGAGCACGCAGAAGTGCCGCAAGACGACGTGGCACAGACTCGACTAATGTCTGAAAGTATGCAGGAGGCATTGAAATCTGCGCCAATTAGAGAAAGGGTTGCACGTCTGTCACGTTTAATGACTCTCGTCAGTCGTCGTTTGTCCGGTTCATTCACGATCTATTTCCAGCCGCAGCGATGTCGAAGATTTGATGTCTTACCGGATTCCCGATATTCACGGTACACTCGTGAAATGGTCGTACGCGAAAATCCAAATTGTATCGCGACCTCGGAAATGCTTTGTCCCATCTCTCGTGTGCCGAATAATACACAACGTTCAAACTCACATAAATCTTGATAACCTGTCATTGTTGCAGCAGTAACCGATCTAGCAACTTTGCCGGACGCTTGTTGTCTTACATAGGCGCTGCCGACAGCATCGCGTTACTCTGATTGGTTCCATACCTTTATTATTTGCATACGAACGCCTATGCCCGTAATTTTGGCTCTCCAGTGTAAATCTACATGTTTGCGGCAGTCGCGTCAGTGTTACAAAAGTAAGTAGCCGAAATATGTTATAAGTTGTAGAAAACGGCAAAGCAATTAGGTGTATGACGTCAAGAAGGTAAAATTGTTATTACAGATAAAATATATTGACAGCTGATTATATTTGTTTGGGGTGAATTGCGTTCAGTTACGTGAACTTTCAGGTTTAATAAAGAAAATTACAAAAATTGGCGACCTAATTACTTAAAATGATTCGTTTTGAAATAATTGTACAGGAGTGTACAAAATTTAAGCATAACCAGAAGAACTGAACAATCGATGAGAGACAGGCAAGCCAAAACAATTAATTAAAGTTTAGGAAAGACTACCACATCTTCCCGAAGCGCGGTGCATCAACCAAATATGTGCGTGGTAGAAAAAGAAATAACAGTCAGTGTAATAGGCCCATCGAGTTACCTTTGTTATTGTCATCACAGTGCGAAATGAGTGCGGTATCGTCGCAAAGTGTTGGCTGTAATGACACAGCAACGCCAGCTGGACCCTGTTTTACCGGGTAGAATCATCGGACGCCTCGAGGCAGTCCAGACACTGACCCACGTCGCAGCTGCCATGAATGTGGTGCAACGCTTCATTTTCAGGCTTCGGCGACTGCTCCAAGACACAGGAGATGTCCGTCGTAGGCCAGCGCAAGGTCGCCAACAAGTCACGATACCGCTACACGACCGATATCTGGCCTTAACTGAAAAAAAAAAAATCAGCGGATACCTTCAGGACAGCTGCCACCGATCATGCGGGCCACGTCTGATGTTACGTTTCTCAGCAAACTCTGTAGTGAAGCATCAGGGAAGGCCGTCTGTATGCCATACGTCCAGGAGTGGGGCGCCATTCTCAATCTCTTTTTCGCTAGTCAGGAGAGTAATTACAAGACCGTCGTTAGCCTGGCGCAGCAATGTTGACGATATTCTGATAGGTTAGTGACCTCTACACTTATTGCCATGGAGACTTACCACCATACTTATTATTTCCACGACCTAAATCTGCTCCTGATAAAAAAAAAAGTTATCGAACATAGAGACACTATTGGTGAACGTCTACAGCGCACAGACGGGCACTTTCACAGTTGATTCAGCAACATCAAAATTAGGGCCTGAATGAATGGACCGTGCTCTTGAGTCGCAACTCAGTATACACGTTGCATCACGTCGCACAACAAACTGGAAGGAACATTGACACTGGTAACCACACACAAGTATTGAAGAAATTGACATGTTTGGTGGCAGTGGCGTATTGGCATGCGGGCTGCATATCTTCGCTAGTGGTACCATCCACTGAGGACGCCTGATAACCTTCACAATGCTCTTTGTGCAGAATTAGGCTGCCCTTAGCAAACTTGGACCATACCTCGTATAAGAGCTGGCCTCATCGGAGCGCAGTGATTGTGGAAACGATAATCAAGGGTTGTGTACATATGTCAGAGTGTAACTTTGCCTTACTCTGCATGTATAATTGTGATGTTTTGTTTACTGTTGTCTAACAAGCCTCTTGTCATTCATCTGTAACTCGTTTCTCTACCATTTTGACATTAATTCAGATAAAATTGCTTAAGTTTTGTAGACGGGTATGCGTGTCCCAGTACCTTGCGATTTTCGAAATAATCTCTTATTTTCCCATAAGGAGATTGAGATTATTCATCGAAAAATATGTATTATCAATTGATATTGTTTAATGAGTTATGTAATTACTTTTCCAGCATTAATATACTAACTGAATATTTTGTATAATTTTTTTTTCTGTCTTCGGGTTTTGTGTCGGGTATCACTATCAAACGTCTGCCATATATTTTTTGTATTACTACCTTTAGCAGAGAATATTTACGTTATATCAAAGAGCTAATTTATTAAAATCGCTAAAAAATAATTAATTTAGTTTTTAACGAAGATATAGAATTTCCATAGCGCCCACTTACGCACGATATATTAAGATGTATGTGTTAGCATAGCTACACAGTTATACTAGTATCTATACAATCTATTTTGTTAAAGGCAAGATAATTTTTATTATGAACGGAAATATTTACTGTGGTATCTGTCATTATATGGAGACTTGAATTATCACACATTTAATAGAGAATTAATTACACACAATTCGCTTGCTCATTTAAGTGAAAGTCAGGTAGTAATGGAACATATATCTTTTTTATGCCTGAACGAGATTTAGTGTACCACATACCAAAGTGGGTCCTTGAGCATTTTAAAAGTAAACGCACTCTGTAAATATAAAATCGTTAACAATGGCGATTTAATGTTTTAAAATGTCTGTAAAATAACGACTGAATTTTTCAATAGTTAAGTATAAATACCTGCTTTAAAAAATTATTTTATTCAACTAATAAAATTACGTAAAGATTTTGGTAACTCTATAGAGTATTAAAAATTAATATACTGGTATACTGTTTTATGTGAACGACTGTGTAACAACTTTAATAATAATATAACTGTTTATTCAGATGTTCATTTTAGTTAAATAAAGCGGGAAGTACATATTGTAGCTATACGAATGTCATTACTTGTCTTTGGCAAGTACCCAAATGTGTTTCCAAGGAACTTTTAAAAGAAAACATTTTGTCACCCATAATCGTTACACCAACATTGCATTACCTAACGGAGTAACGACTGAACGTTGCGTGCTTTCATTAAAATGTGTACATCTATTTTATATAGTTGACACTCATCCATTCTTACAATATAGTGAATTTAGAGAGTCACTAAGCTTGACAGCAACCCTCATTGTAAATGCTTGTCTGTATTTCATTCTATGAAGTGCTCGCTTGAATAATAACGACGGCAAAACAATCAGCAGTACAAAGGACGAGTCCGTGAAAATGTTCCTAGATCATGTATTTCAGAAACGCTGTGTACTGTAAACCGTACTTGGATAACGTTATATTCTATTCTCAGAAAGTATTACTAGACGTCATTTTATTACTTTGCACGTGCATATTTCAATCTGGTTTACTAAATAACTTTATATAAATACTAAGCCCTAACTCCCGTCTAATGAAAGAAATATATCAGTTTTGAAAAACTTACTAATTAATTAAGTATTAAAAATCACAGATGGTGTAAACGTGATAGTTTTATAAGGTGCGTTTTATCACTTAAAAATACTAAGATTAACCGATTAAAGTTTTCATTTGCAGGTACAAACTGAAATATTTATTTTAAGTGACCGAGTGTAAAATATTATATAAAACTTGAGAAATGCAGGTACAATTTAGATAAGTTTCTAACATATGAGGAACAAACACACATTCAATTATGAAACTCTGTCAGAATGCTAAAAGTTAAAATTAACGTCAGGAAAAAATTAATTTTACATGTCCCTGCCGAAGTGAAGCGAAACTAATAAAACACTGTATTTAAACATGAAGGTAGACAGATGACATATTTTTAAGCATTAATAAGGAGCATTGAGACGTGCAGTTCAGACTTTGCGTGACAAGCAACGAGAGATGGGCACTGGAGATGAGACCCTAGTTGACCGTAATTCCGGAATGGCGAGAGGGAATGAAGTGCCAAGCGGAAGTGATGACTGAATGCACGAGAGGAGTTAGAGGGAGTATCTCGAGAATCCCTATAGACCAACAGCAACGTCCGCCACATCTCCCCGTATACAAAAATATAGGCTCAACCTGTCGGGAATAGTCATCAGATCGCCGTGGAGGGAAGCAGATGAACTAGCCACGGGGACTTTTAATATTAAATTATTTCCGCATGAAAAGCTGTTATATTACTCTTGGCAAGATACTTAATTGTACGTACGTGACTACTGGCAGTGGTTATGTTTATTTTTGTATCGTAGTCATGATGTAACGGAGGACGAAGTTGAAGTTAACAGAAACTGTTATCATGGATATCTGTGCCAACAGTTATTCCGCTAATAGTTTTAGCAGGCCACGTATAACAAAACGCGCTGGTTAAACAAATATTTAAAGCAGATAAATGTTAATTTTACTTTACTATGTAGCCTAAATTTGATTATAAACGCAATCTTCTGCAAAGATCGTATTATTGGGCACTATAGCACCATAAAAATGCGTTCAATTCGTCAGTAGGCTGCTTCTTATCTACATAAGAGTAATGATCGCAATGTAATTTAAAACGTTTTATTTATCATCAGTTTCATACTTTAATACTATTTGTTTCTTGTTATTTGTTAGTTGACGTAGAAACGTGACGTGGGATTGAAGTTCATGCGACAATTAATCACACCTTCTGACATGAAATGGAGGGTCCGTCAAAACGGAAACACTTGGCTTTAAATAAAAAGTTTCGTGAAGCGGCACACCAACAGTTATCACTTCGACAATAGGGTATCAAGCAGTTGTCCTTCGGTGAGCAGAGCAATATGGCAGTGGTACAAAAATAGTAATAATCATTATTATTTATTTTAAGCAGGAAAACTTGTCAGGATCCTATTGAACGCGCTAGTCATTGAGAAAGTTCGCGTTACGCAATTGTATAATTCTTTGACTGGGATGACGCTAGGAAGCCACTTGATAAATCACATCCAGTGCAGCGAATGCAGACCCACAACCTCACGAATGCGAATAAAACTCTCTACCGAACTACCAAACATTGTCGGTATCAGTGGTGCGGCAACAACTGAAGGCAGTACATTTGCACGAGTAGATGTCTCTTGATTCCACTCTGAATTATTTTTAACAGATTGATTCATAAAATTCCCCCCATCTTCAATGTAAATTTTTATCCCTTTCCCCATTATTAAAATTTATAAAGGGGCAGTATTGTTGCCTTAGTGGAATACATGTTTGTGTCAACAATTAGTAAATTTTACCTTTAATAGCCACTGTAAAGAAAATTTGTAATATTTACTGAGAAAATGTTTTTAATTTTACAAAACTTTGTAACGGTAAAAAAATTTCTCATGTTAAATTATTGGTTTGTAAAAATTCAAGAGCAGTGTTAGTATAAGGCCTTAAAAATGTTTGTACTTAACCGACCCGTATCCACGAGCTCAAGCAAAATGACGGACATACCTCAACCTAGAAACGTATATAGCGGTTTGTTCAAAAACTAGGGGTGATACAAAGTGTAGTTGAGTACAGAAAGAAATGTATTGCCAGTTTGAATAAATTAAAACACTTAAAACATATAAAGCTATGAAAACGGCTATTATTTTTTAAAAACATGTGACACTATTACTCATTAACTGTTAATATAAATGTTTAATATCCATACAGAACTCTTAAAATGAAATAAATGCGTTCTTATTATCTTGCTAAATAACAATAGTAATGTTTTGTAGGTTCTTAGTCATATAATCGGTAGAAAAATAATTATAATGTTTGTAAACCAATTAAGTCTTATGGTCAAAGCTGTGGGATAACAGAGCAACATAGGTGGGTTCTAGTCACCATGCTGACAGAGCAAATTTTTTTTTCGTTAATAACTTTTTCAACAATTTTTTTTCCTATTCTCTGTTATTAATTCATCACATTTGTTTTGTAAAAGAAATTAAATTTTATTTCCACTTTTCTTGGTAACTGTGTTTCCAAGGATCTTTCTTGTAAATGTACAAAAATTTTCCAGTGTATAAAGTTATAAAGACGATAAAAATAAAAATGAAAATCTACTTTAAAGCGACACATATTTTCATGCTCGCTTTGTTAAGTTATTCTGCACGCGGTTTTCTCCTTCGGGCAGTGAATACGGCTGAAAGAGAACTGGCACTAATTGGCGACGACTGACCTACCTGAGGAAACGCCTCTTGTTACAGTCAGCCTGGATAATGGATGAGATGTAAGGCGTAGGTAGAAGAATGAAAACCAAGGAAGAAACGGGAGCTTCCCTATAAAACCGAACTCACGGCAGCGTCTCCCCACATAAGAATAGCTGTGCGAAAAGTTGCAGACCAGCGTGTCCTGAGACTGAACTGTGATTCCAGCAGTAAGAAGCTAGTAACTGACCACTGAACCCACCTCGAGTATTCTTACTTAAATAAGTAGGTAATCCAATGTGTAAAACGGGGGTACATAATTGTTAGTATCTTCAATTGTTTGCCCTTTACAACGATTATATAAGTGTATGCAATAATAGTAATAAAAACAACGTAAATGCGTGGAATTAAGTAAACTACTCTAATAAAAGCCAAAACAATAACGCGACGAATTTCCACTAATATTATTAAATGATAGACAATAAGTATAACTTTTATATATATATATAAATATATGATAAAGATTTCTGCATATTTAAATTTTGTTTTACTTCTGAAACAACTCGTTGCTATTTGATATGAAAACCACTTCTATCGTTAATTTATTTATACATGTTTCCTATGATAAACTTTATTATTGAAACAATTTATTGTAAAGCAATTTGGATTATGAATTTTACATCTGCCATTATGAACAAATAACCTTAAAGACTACGAGATATAATAAGTTCGAAATCGCTACGTAACTCGGCTCTCATATGGCGCTCTGAATTCAAGACCATCTTAACTCAAAAATCATATATGCAGTAAATAGAAGTAAAATAATTGTGCCGTCTAACAAAGATTTTACAGTATTAAGTCAGCAAATAAATTTAAAATATTTTAACTATTTTAAACTATTACAGTGTACCATTTACTCATTTTAAACCGTATGTTTGCGTAAATATTAAATGCAAATATTTATTTATTCAATTTCTTTTCTGTAGTGCAACAATCGTTCATCTGTCGTTTGTCCAGCGAAAGTAAGCAGAAAGGTACGACAATATTTCACTACTTAGTGATATNAAGTCAGCAAATAAATTTAAAATATTTTAACTATTTTAAACTATTACAGTGTACCATTTACTCATTTTAAACCGTATGTTTGCGTAAATATTAAATGCAAATATTTATTTATTCAATTTCTTTTCTGTAGTACAACAATCGTTCATCTGTCGTTTGTCCAGCGAAAGTAAGCAGAAAGGTACGACAATATTTCACTACTTAGTGATATATAATTTCCTTATTCCGGCAAAAATATTACAAATAGTTGAATTTGTAAGTTACGATATTTTTACTTTGAGAGTGCGATAAACTGAACCATGACAAAGAACAGGCAAGCTAAAAACAGCGCGTATGGCCTTCTTACGATAGTGGCCACAGAGGGCACACACGCCATTTTTTATTCACTATATTTGTAAACAGTCACACTGCCAATAACACGGTGCTAATACTATAACAGTCACTGAACAAAATCATGAGATATATTTTAATTGATATGTTTTAACTGCAGCACACACGCAAGTCAACGAATGCGAATTGTAGAGCAGTAACTTAATTTACGCAAAATGCTATCATCTAAGTTTTTCCTTTGCTTTGAACTCAGATGTCGTGGGCTACGAAATGATGTCCAATATTCTGGATAAGCAATGAGAAAGGTGTTTAATAAAATATGAGTCATGATATTTATATTTAAATACGTACTCACTCAAGATATGCCCACGAAATAAAATTAATTATTATATATTTAAAACTACCTAACGGCTTACTTAACATTTTCTTAAACTAATGAAAATAGGCCATTAAACCTTTTCACATCGGAAAAACATTGAATTGTTTTCATTGTCCCAATATCGTTAATCTACACACCTTTAAAATAAAAGAACTTTGAAATAGATTTTCGTTAAACACAAATAGTATTGTAATAAATTTTAAGATTATATTTATGAGATAGGAATTTAAACATTTCCCGTTATATTTTCCTCACGACTTGTATTTGTTGACAAATTGGGGTAAAATATATTATATGTTTGTAGTTACTATAGAAAATTAATACTTTAATATATCATATTATGTTATTATATAACCCAATTTTCATCAATTTGTATAAATACATTATTGTTGCTTTGTTACATAATCTAAGCAATTTTTCTAACGTATGGAAACAGTGCAGTCAAGGAAGATTTTGATTACGCAGTCCAATGAGACAAAAATAATGCAAATATTTTGATTATACTTTTTCTAACGAAGACTATTTCTTTTGTCAAAGGAGTATTTTACAATGTGAAATACATTTTATTCGTCTGAAAAATAATTTCAATTATTATGCTTGCATATATTTATATGCATTTGCATATATATGGACAGGAAATTTTATATATATAATTGCTTGTCTCTTTGCTGTCATGAAAATGCATATGTGTTTATGTGCATACAAACTTATATGTAGAAATGTATATAGTGTATATAAACTTCATATATATAGATGTGAATATATCTTTACCAGGTGTAACATTTTTCAATACTAGAATTTCTAGGGATATTAGAAGAGACCAAAAAATATTCGTTTTATAAAATAAACATAGTTCAGAATTTGATAAAAAGAGGTACAGTTTGACGTGATTGAAAATTAGGATAAAAGCATTGAATTTCAACCAAATTGATATAATTTACATAATGTGTTCAAAAGTTCAAATACTGAGTACAACGTAAATTTACTTTGGCCGTTTCTCCAGGCAAAATTGCAGCGGTGGTAGCGACCCCGGATGGCCTTTCTACGCTAAAAATTGAAGCTAAACTTAAATTTCGGTGGAACGTTACCTGTAATAGTGCTACTAACCAACTTTCACATATTGTGGACAATTCTTCTGGCTGCGGATGATTCTATGTAACCTAATGCTTATACATATATGACTAAAGGTGGGGTAACTACAAGCACTTAAACTGTCTGATTATTATTCCGTAAGATGTAAGAAACAATGAAATTTGGTAATATAAATGCAACATTTTGCCATTTTCAATAATTCCAGATGTCAGTGCATTGCATTGGAAGAGTTAAGTTTTATTTATTGAATTATGAGAACATACATTGCATACAGTTACTGGACTTTAGCGGATAATAATACGCACTGCATTTGTGTTGCGTACCTTTACCCTTCTATGCCCTTTTACCATTACCCTTCTATGCATTTTCGGGTACTCAAATATTTTCCCGAACTTTCCCAGAAAAGTAAAGGTGTTTTCTCTAGATGAAAATTATACTTATAACAAAATACGTTTTCTAGATTCTACTAGGGATTTAAAACAGAAAATTTTCTTAACTAATTAAATAGATATGCCTAGGTTCTTATCAGCCAATTTTGAGTTTAAATAGTCTGTAAAACAAGTATGGAATAACGTGAACGTGAATCATGCTACATATGAGGGTGTACATTTATTTAATTGGAATTATATCTCACTTGTTGTTTAAACTGTAAATGTATATAACATACCAACACACTACATTTGAAAAGAAATAAAATAAATACAATATGTACTCACAAAACATATGAAAATACTTTCATTTGCTGTGTAAAAACTATAAAACAAACAATTATTTGAATACACATTTTACTAATATATTTATTGGCATACAAAAAATTCACATAGAAAATTATGATGATTTTCTGCGTCATCACTATATTCGGAATGAACCCAACCTGGAGACCTGATATAACGGTAACACAGTTATCTGTCTCTACTGAACTCTCCATAAAACATACACATATAATTAGTGTCATTATTTTCTGGTAAAGACAGTGCTAGAAAATTCATATCATCTTCCTTTTGATCAACTTGATAAAGATCTGTTGTGTTTCATCCGTCTTCTCTCGAAGAAATTTCGTTGAAAATGCTTCTTTGTCTTTTTCTTTTGCTGTTCTCTGGGTTTCTCTTGCAAAACTCTCTTCATAACATCCTTGCTTTAAAATAATACTTTGGCATGCTTCTTATGATTTTGAACAGCATAATATTTATTCTATGATTAGGATTAATTAAAAGGAAATAAACATTTTCTCATTTGAATGTAAGAAATCTACAATAGGAAAATGTGCCAGAAATATAATCTAACAAACAAATATTTACTAGAAAAAAGATTGTATTCTATGTATTATTCATACATAAAATTTGTTTTTATTAATTTTTAATTTTAAAGTTATAATTGTTTGTTAAATTTACAAAATAACCGGTATTGAATTACAAACGAGGCAACGGGACGCAGAGTGGGAATTGGTGCGCGTATCTTCGTATGAATACCACAAACGACGCCATGCAAGTTGTTGACAGTCACAGTTGAAACGATCACAAAAGTATGACAAGTTACAGTGATAAGTAATAACAACAGAATCACTGATTATTTACATACCTCTCAAGTACTATAAAAGAAAACAATTTTTTCATTGCCACGAATGCAATGAGCCCATTAACTTATAAGAAAACTCTCCAGTATATAAAAACGAAAATATGAGACAGTTTTAGTCGCACGGCGTTACCACTAGACTAGAAATGAAATTGTACTCGTCGCCTCTTAGCGATGCTAGCTCACCTTAATTTTAATGTTCTTCTTTAGTCAGATATTGAAGCGCATAACATTACTTGCTGCGTGCAGTTATCGCACCTTCCCTACACTTTAATTTGTACACACACACACGCACGCATATATATTTATATAAATGAAATACTTCAAAGTATTTATGCATATAAACATTTGTAAATAAACAATACTAATACACTTAATGCACACACACATGTAGCAAAGAGCAAGGTGAAATGTCCATTTGCTATTACTCCGCTGGAAAGTGGTGCCGTCTGGTGGCGAGGACTTGAAAGCGTTCAGCGGGAAGCTATCTGTGTTCTGAAAGCATATGAGCTGGTTGTCTTAAAGGTTATTGGTTTTATTAAGTTTTTATGTGGTTTTGTTTATGCTTGTTGCAAGGTAAGAGATGAGAACTTTTAATTTAATACCAGTATGTTATTGGTTTAAATATGTTATTATTATCATCCTAATAAAAATTAAGATTTACGCTTTAAAAGCACGTATCATAAATATTATTGGATTACAAAGTGTTTACTGTAGACAAACTTTTGTGTAGTGACGTCCAAGTGGGCAAAGTGACCAGCCACGTAGTTTGAACTATCGTGTTGAAACATTCGCCACTTCAGAGTGCAATGATTGCAGTTAGCAAAAGGAGAGGTAATACTATTTGACATGAAAAGTAGTGCTAGAAACAGCACCGTCGTTTCTAGTATACATCCAGAAAAATCGGCCAAATATATTTACCAAACGCTCGGAAATGGCCAAAGCGTGTTTTTATGGGTTTTCATTACTAATGCCTATTTAATAAGGTCCCCAACTAATGGAAGTANAGTATTATCATCCTAATAAAAATTAAGATTTACGCTTTAAAAGCACGTATCATAAATATTATTGGATTACAAAGTGTTTACTGTAGACAAACTTTTGTGTAGTGACGTCCAAGTGGGCAAAGTGACCAGTCACGTAGTTTGAACTATCGTGTTGAAACATTCGCCACTTCAGAGTGCAATGATTGCAGTTAGCAAAAGGAGAGGTAATACTATTTGACATGAAATGTAGTGCTAGAAACAGCACCGTCGTTTCTAGTATACATCCAGAAAAATCGGCCAAATATATTTACCAAACGCTCGGAAATGGCCAAAGCGTGTTTTTATGGGTTTTCATTACTAATGCCTATTTAATAAGGTCCCCAACTAATGGAAGTAGATTATAAATCAAAAAGGAGAAATTGTAAAATGCCAAGAACGTAAGTGGCCAGTCAGTGACAACTTTACCCAACATAGCAGGGCGAAGCGGACATTTGGGAAACAAATTTTTCAATCTCAATTCAAATATAATTCTCAATACTATAAAAAAATTATATTTTTAATTGTTTGTATAGTTACTATATTCTAGGAAGGACAATTATCTATTAAATTTTTACTCACAGTAGACTATTTCAATATAAATTTACCGTTGATTGCCTTCTTTACCCTTCTCTACACTATACATATAAATAAATGCAGTGTTTTATATAAACATGAGGATAAGATAACACATTTTTGTGTGCATGCATATTAAATTATGTATCTGCACATGTACGTTTTACACATAAGCAATTATAATTCGTATTTCTACATGTAGATTCAGGTATATATTCATTTATATATTTGTGTTCATGTGTAGGCACGAAATTATATTTACGTGCACTTACATAAATAATTTATATTTATGCAAATATATGTTTATGCACATAAAAATGAATAAATTAATATTTTTTAAATCCACAAATAAACATATTTATTCCAATCTGCATGTAAGGTGTTGCGAAAAGATTGTTCTGCAAAATAAAAAAATTACCCAATACATTTGACAAAAAGTTTTCTAGAAAGATTATGTTTATATGAATCTAAACTAAATCTGTTATTTGTGACCGTTCAATAGGCAATATGATCCTCTTTTGATAGGAAAATTTAATGCTCCTCCAAGGGTTCCATTGCAAGGCGTGAAACATCTTCATCAATTCAAATATTGTAGCAATTTTCCTCTAAAAGTTTTCACCTGAGTTCATTTAAAAATACCAACATTTTTGATAGTTTGGATGAGATAATTTTTATCCCTGATATAAACTTTAATTCCAGCTAAGTTTTATACTATAATAATAAAGAGAGCTCCGATTTTCTTTGTGAAATTAGTGATATTTTTCACTCAAATTTCAAAGGTGCACGACAAGAATCACAATCCAGGACTGAGTTTTAAAGTTCCAGAAATTTCCAGTATTTTGAAATAATGTGTTTTCAAAATTTTTATGTTAAAGAACGCTCACCTCCTTAATTTATCATTGCAAATCTTAAGTAATGTAATATTTTCTATCAAATTTTTATAAAATTAATCTTTTAACCATATTTTTTATTTGCAGCTGTTTACGTACTTATACCCTTAAAAATTATATTTATGTATACATTTAAAAACCTGGACATCTCCGTATATCTATATTTCCATAAAAACAAATTTCTGAACACATTATTTTGTTTTGTATCTTAATGGTTCATTACGAGAGTTGACAAATATTAAATATTTAATTTTGATTTGAACTGTGATTTAAAGCAAAAGATAAACAAATAGTTCCGGAACGTTTTACAATAGATGTGACACCTTTAAAGGTCAAAACGAAACTTTTTTACAGAAGCGCGTGGTAAAAGACTGCGTGGATAAATAGAAAGCAAATTTTAAACAACGGTTCAAAGTAAAAAAAAATTATAAAAACATTTTGAAGAGTTGAGTAGAATATATAATGATAAGGACACAGGGCTCTGATGTATAAGTATTGGCAGCGCAGTGCGACAGAGCCACACTCGACAAAGAAGTAGCAAGCAAGCAGCGAGCAAGCAGCAAGCGAGATGGAGCAAGCACACGTCTGGTCTGCCGGTCTCTCAAGAATAGCAGCGAGCAGCGTCTGGAGAATAAGGGAGTGGCCAATCACGCTCGAGCAAGAGGAAAAACCAGTAGCTGCAAGAAACACTGGTGGCTAGCTAATCAAAGTGGCCGGCCAAGCCAGTCAGGAATCAAGGCAAAACCCTTCATTAATGATTACCCCCGTTTGATGGAAGAAATCAGGATAATCAATCTAAAGTCCCTGTATATATATTTCCCCGGTTCGTTCAGGACAACAACGTCACATGTCAAGAATTTTTCGTCCTAAAAATGTTCTCGGTATATTACTGAGGAATGTTGAAACCTATCATAGACAGCCGTAGGAAGAAAACCGCTTGTTGTCAGGGAGGCCATCGTGTCTTCACAAATTTTTGGATAAAAGTTTCCTCCAATAATTTTTAAAAAATGCTGCTGGTAAAAATGTTATATTTACAAAATATTACAAAACAATGCTACACATATATACGGGCTTTAATTTAAGATAGTGGGCTGTTTTCGAAAAAATAAATATTTCTCGTAAAGAAAGTCTACGATACAGAAGTGTTAAACTGAATACATACATATTTCTCTAATGAAGTACTACGTGATTTTTAAAATTACAGTATTTTTACATAATTTCTAAATGATTTATCTTAAGGCGATTAGTGACATAAGTTCACCGGAAGTACGCTGCTAGTTTATGTATTTACATATTTGCGTTTTAATGTCACAGAGAGCGTTATGCATAAAATTCTTTATCTCTCGTGTTGTAATGAATTTCGAAATATTAAACATATCCATATATTTTTATAATATTACTTCAAATGCTTGGTGTTTTAATTATAGTGTAGCCGTAACAAATTGCATGCTCTCTTGCGCTCTATATTAATTTTTTAATAAGCTATGGCATATATATATATATATATATTACATTAATTTAAACTCTGTACAATATTTTACCATTTAATTTGTATGAAAGAGGCTTACGTGGTAGCATTTGATGTGTTATTTTATTTGGTGGGTTTCCTTGTGCACATAAACTGAAGTCTGGAAACAATGATTATATTATGCATATTATTAAAATTTCCTCATTAACGTCAAATATTTGCAAGGAATGAATGTAATCGGAGCTAGTAACAGTAAATCCAATAAAAACCATTAATTTCATCCATTGCGGTGAAAATTATAATTGCTTAAACTGAAGTGGTTTCTCCAAGAAACGCTTCCTTGTCTTAATTTGTTTATTTTGTTACATGTGAATACTGTAGAAGTATCTTAAATGTGAAAGTCAAGTTGCCTAAAGTTTACTATATATCTGAAGACAATTAAATATAAAAGAATAGAAAACTGTGTCCGAATAGTATAAGTAGCTTCCGTGACGTAAGCAAGCGTAATTTATATTAATGGAATCATTTTAATAAAGTCCAATATTAGGGAGTTTTAATAAATTTTGTTTTGAAAACGTGAACAAAACCACTATTGCAATATACTCTACTATATATATATATATATATATATATATCTTTAATATATATACCAACTACCTAAGAGACTTTCTTTGTTATTTGAGTAATTGTCTTTGAAGTTTGTCGTCATTCCTATATATATAGGAATGCCCACAAACTTCAAACACAATGAAACAAATAACAAAGTCTCTTAGGTAGTTGGTATATATATTAAAGGCATATAATAGATTATTTTTATGTTATTTTAATTGAATTCACATATTCTGAATGTATTTAATGATAAAACTACATTTAAAGTAAAGTAGAACCATGTAGAATTACCTCACTTCATATTACTATTTCAATATGAATTTATTATTAACTCGATAATTGTTCTTTAAAAGTTGAAGTCAACCTATTTGAAAAATGCAATTTTCTTATAACAGAGTGAGCATTTACGTCTTACAANGTATATAATAGATTTTTTTATGTTATTGTAATTGAATTCACATATTCTGAATGTATTTAATGATAAAACTACATTTAAAGTAAAGTAGAACCATGTAGAATTACCTCACTTCATATTACTATTTCAATATGAATTTATTATTAAGTCGATAATTGTTCTTTAAAAGTTGAAGTCAACCTATTTGAAAAATGCAATTTTCTTATAACAGAGTGAGCATTTACGTCTTACAATAACAATTTCGGAAGCAATTTAATTATTCAACATGTATATCACACAATATAAAAATTCTCTTAACATATTATAAAATACATCACACATACACACAGATTCGGGAAACTCGCCACCTCCTCTTTTCTCCCAGGCACGCGCGTTAAAACACACACATCAAAAACCGATTATTAGGAAAAAAATTGGAATGAAAATTTTTAAGGCAAATATTGACAGAAAAAAATAATTCGAGTAGTTATATAATAAATTAAACTATATCTATAACTTTTTGCGAAGAACTTCTGTTTACAGTATGGTATTTCGAATTGTTTCAGCGGTAACAGAAAATACTATTTTTTTTTTAAGATGGATCATTAACTACTGGCGAAAAGAAATTAGAAAAAAACTCTNGCGGTAACAGAAAATACTATTTTTTTTTTAAGATGGATCATTAACTACTGGCGAAAAGAAATTAGAAAAAAACTCTTTAAGTGATATAAGAAAAAATCACAAAAAAAATTTCAAGTGCTTGAATAAGCTAAGTATGAGAGGGAACAAGGATAGTCATTCTTCACCCGAGCACTGACAAATGAACCAATAAACAATAATCTTACGATTTGTCATTAAATGAATTTCCTTCTGAAAAATCCTAATTATGCGACTTAAAATTCCACATTATCTGACAAGTACTAGAATAAGTTTATTATGTGCCTAATATCCGAAACTCACACTGCAACAATGAATGTTCCTTAGCCTCCTCAGTTAACAGAAATAATGTTTTACCCTTTAAAAAAACTTTCAATTTATTGGCAGGACTAGGGGTTTAGAGTAGTGAGACGTGTGACTTATCTAAAAATATGTTATACAGCAAGGTGAAAATTATCCATCTAAGAGAAACAAATAAAAACTGGAGAATATAATAAATGAAAAATTATCGTAATACTAAGTGCACGTTTTCGCGAAAGAAACCATAACCTTTCCAGCCCTTCTTCAATCCACACTTTACCATGCTAGCATAGGGGCCGTAAAGGTAAAAATATACTAGGTAAAGCTGTAAAAACTCCTTAAAGTGCTATATACATAATATTTTGTATCACACTACAACATTGTATTTGGCTACAACCTTGAAAATTTTTGCCTAAAATATTACTTTTTTAATTATCACGTTTCATATGCTTTTCAGAGCAGAATATTTAACTACAAAATTAATGTCTACAAAATTTTCAACAAAAAGTTTATACTATACTAAATTTAATGCCGCAACAATATCGATTATTCTTCTATAACTTACCGTGTAGGAGCTGCGAGATTGATTAATTTTTGAGTTTTATTCCACATCTTTATATAACTGCGAAACTCGAGGAAATATTTGAAAAAAGCTGTTACTGTTTTTGTTTTCTATGGAAATTACCATGTTGTGAAAGTAGGGTTATAAAATATTTTATTTTTAATGAATAATATTAAGTGTACTATTTTATAAAAATCTTGTAATATTTTCTAGAAAAATTACTAAATATGGTTTTAATACCCTTAAGAATTTTTAGGGAAGGTTCATTGTGAGATCAACGTAGAGAATAATGCACGACACTGCCCTAAAAAATTGACAGATCACTGGCTGCACACTTCAGTCCAGCTTTCCTACAGCCTAATGTCCTCTTCATGCAACCTTTCAGGAATTTAATTGAAACAATGTGAAGTTCAGTGGGCGCAGGTACTTTATATTTTCAATAGGAGCCAACCTATTTGGCTTACTTCCCAGCCTCAGTGCGATGGTGATAAATCATTCGCCATCCATTTCTGAACTTGGTAATCATTTGGAGAGCAGCTTCTGAGACAAACAACGCACGCTGAAATTAATTTTTCTCAGTGATTTTGTAAATGAGTGAATCCTGAACTCTGCCATAGAAGAGTTAAAGAAGCAAGTGTTTTCGACCTTTGGTAGTCTTGCCAGTTTCAGCAACAGTTTAAAAAATGAAACGGTTTCTTCTGATAAAACTTCCGAGTCTTAAGAACATCGTTATTTTAACTGTACGGTGGGCGGGAGAAAGAATTTCTCCCAGAGTTCAATTATCATTCTCCTCTAAAATCACCAAGAAAATATATTTCTACTTGGTTTTTCTTTCCTCAATCTTTAGCTGCTCTTCAATTTCACTGTTTTCAAACATATCACTGAAATCAGACACGGACGGGAAATGAATTGCTGGCAATAGACTAGAACTGGAATGTCATCCCGAATTGTCTAGATAATTATTCATTCAGATAAAACTATTGCACCTAAAAAAATTTTACGTAAGTCCATTTAAATGCCTTAAAGGTAGCACGAATAGTACATTTAGGTGTAGGAAATCTTGACTGTGCTGAGTGATCTGCAATAATTATAGTGAATGTTTTGCTTTGTTTACGACACTGATCTAGAATACGAGTAAAGTGATGATCGTGTCAATACGCAGTTAGCAGAAGTTTACTCATTACTTACATGGCAACTACCATCCCCTCCCCCACCACCTTAGCGGCCAGCAACAACATGTGAAAGAGTATCAAAACAGTATATTATCATTTGAATTGTTTTTTCTACAAATTGTAACAAAATATTCTGTAATTAATNGAAAGAGTATCAAAACAGTATATTATCATTTGAATTGTTTTTTCTACAAATTGTAACAAAATATTCTGTAATTAATATTCTACTTGTCAAGCAATTTCAATAACGCTTTTATTTATTTGTGACGTATTATAAGTTGTTTAAAATAAATATTACCGTGAGATATTATTTGAGAAATTTCCTTCGGCCCTATCTAAAGAAAATATGTAAAACCAAGTTGTGTAATTACATCTCTAGCTCACAAACGGCTCATATTTTACTTTACAAAAATTGATTTAATAAATTTGTAGAAAAATTTTCTGAAAACCAATAATTATCAAAATATTTCCATTAGGATCCTCATCACTTACGATGATTTCAAGAAAGTAATTTTGGCGTTATTTTTCTGATGTGACGNGAAAGAGTATCAAAACAGTATATTATCATTTGAATTGTTTTTTCTACAAATTGTAACAAAATATTCTGTAATTAATGTTCTACTTGTCAAGCCATTTCAATAACGTTTTTATTTATTTGTGACGTATTATAAGTTGTTTAAAATAAATATTACCGTGAGATATTATTTGAGAAATTTCCTTCGGCCCTATCTAAAGAAAATATGTAAAACCAAGTTGTGTAATTACATCTCTAGCTCACAAACGGCTAATATTTTACTTTACAAAAATTGATTTAATAAATTTGTAGAAAAATTTTCTGAAAACCCATAATTATCAATATATTTCCATTAGGATCCTCATCACTTACGATGATTTCAAGAAAGTAATTTTGGCGTTATTTTTCTGATGTGACGCCAAATCTTGGGAGCGAAAACGAATGCAAAATTGTTATATAATTTTACCAGACCACCTATCTTATACAACAATATCAACAAAGCTGTATGATTAGGGAATGAAGAATGGGAGGGAGCGAGACGTCTTATTGGCGCGCAAAAAAGAATAGTAAAATATTTCTTTCTTAGCCTACACATAGCAAAATAGCCCCACTTCCTCCTTTTTTACGAAGAACAATTCGTTATTTGTTTCTCCCACGCTACTCACTCATCTCTTTGTTACTAATACAATACAAAGTTTTTGAAAACAAAATTTTGCCAACCCCCCTCCCCATCTACACCCAACACACATAATTGTTTCTACACAGTATACCTCTTGGACCACACTTATAGGCACCCCTCCCTGAATATGCGTTGGGAGAAAATGTATATATTTTGAATTTAGTAACGCAGTAAAAAGATAAGAGGTTATCACTTATATGTGACTTGGTTAATAAGTAAATAACAACCAAATCAATAATACCTCCGTCATATGTGATTAAGATTAGATTGTTAAAAAATATATGTTCCCGGACAATGTATTTCAGACGAGACATCTAAGGATACCAATTTTGAGGAACAAAGCGCAAATTGGAAATGTATGTATGTAACTGCTCTCTCACTACAGTTGGACTACAGCGATGTTTAGTAAGTTGGCAGCTATACTGGATGTTCTTGACCATTGCCGAGATCTACAGACTGTTTCAACGAAAAATTCCGTTTTACATACATAGAATGTGCCAAATTGGAAATCTGTGATTTTCATCCCAATGAAAAAAAAACACCACCCATTAAGAACTGTAACTACATGTTAAACAATTGGACGAAAATATTTTATTTAATGTGTAAATTAAATCAATTAAATCGATATAACTGTTTAAAATTGAATTTCAGTTGAATTACAAATATTTCCATTTCATTCAATCACGAGATCACCTGTACAGTAAAGTAGAATCATATAACATTATCTCACTCTTTCTTACTATGTCGATACCAATTTATTATTTAAACAAAGATNCGAAGATTGTTATTGAAATGTTGAGGTTTTTCGCTTAAAAAAGTATTAATTTGGTAGATAGTGAAACTGAGCGTAAGGTTCTGCGTAACCATAAAATTTATGTATTTAAGTTACTACGTCCAAAGCAATTTAATTAATCTACACTTCCATTTGAAAATATTACAATTTTCTTAACATGTTGTATAATAAATGTTCAGAGAAATACAAAAAGTTACTTGTAATTTATTTCTTTTAGTAACACATTTTAATAAACTGTATATAATGATTATTTATTTTTAAATGCAAGAATATTTTTACAAACAGTAACAACATGAAATAAAACAAATTACTAATTTTTCTTAAAAAATATTGTCTATTTATTTATTTACAGTAATATTTACATCCAAACCGTATAGTACACAGTTCAGAGGTGAGTTATTTACTATAATAGCAAACATAAGAACCCTTTAAGAAATTCACTTAATTATGTATTATCTACAATCATCTGCAAAATCGCTACTGTAAACTGAGTTTAGTAGTCGATACCCGTATCAGCAACTGAGGAATTGTAGTTGGTCGGGAAACCACACTTTTTGATGTACGACTGTCCATTTCCTTGTCGCAGAAACTTTGTGACCGAGTACAAATCGGGAAACGTCGTACATTTGATCTTTTCGACATAGTAGCCACCGCTAACATGAATGTTGTTTAAATATTCGGGGTAGTACATCTTTGGTGCAAAGTCCGGTCAAGCCTCACACAGACGAGTTCGGGGGTCCAATTTGCAGCGATACCTATTTCAGATATCGTAAGCATTTGAGTTCGGAGATGAGCACAAAGTCATTGAATTTAAGCTTACTCTATGTTTGCATGTGATTATCCTCTTTGGGTTACAGTATACAGTTAATGAGGGAATCGTTCTTTATATGGGTAGTAGAGTACACCATACAGTTGTACTGGCGAACTTGTTTAGGCAAAGTGTCAGTCGTCTCGTATTTTCCTCTCACCATAAAATGCTTCCACCTCATGTCCTCCAGGGTGCTACAGAACCTCTCGGATTTTGAGGCTTTGAGATTGCTGTATAAAGAATGATGGCTTATATTATGCTTCTTGAAGCCTCACAATTTTTCATTGCAGAATTCTTTGCCTTTGTCGTTTTATAAATGAGCTATAAGTAACTGTTAGTACAACATCTGTGTCCTGACATCGAACACATTCCTTCCTTTAAAAGTAAAGGTGAATTGGCACAGGTGAATTTGCTATTCACTTCTATGATCTTCAACGCGTATGCCCATTTCAAAACAATTNTAATTTATTTCTTTTAGTAACACATTTTAATAAACTGTATATAATGATTATTTATTTTTAAATGCAAGAATATTTTTACAAACAGTATAAACATGAAATAAAACAAATTACTGATTTTTCTTAAAAAATATTGTCTATTTATTTATTTACAGTAATATTTACATCCAAACCGTATAGTACACAGTTCAGAGGTGAGTTATTTACTATAATAGCAAACATAAGAACCCTTTAAGAAATTCACTTAATTATGTATTATCTACAATCATCTGCAAAATCGCTACTGTAAACTGAGTTTAGTAGTCGATACCCGTATCAGCAACTGAGGAATTGTAGTTGGTCGGGAAACCACACTTTTTGATGTACGACTGTCCATTTCCTTGTCGCAGAAACTTTGTGACCGAGTACAAATCGGGAAACGTCGTACATTTGATCTTTTCGACATAGTAGCCACCGCTAACATGAATGTTGTTTAAATATTCGGGGTAGTACATCTTTGGTGCAAAGTCCGGTCAAGCCTCACACAGACGAGTTCGGGGGTCCAATTTGCAGCGATACCTATTTCAGATATCGTAAGCATTTGAGTTCGGAGATGAGCACAAAGTCATTGAATTTAAGCTTACTCTATGTTTGCATGTGATTATCCTCTTTGGGTTACAGTATACAGTTAATGAGGGAATCGTTCTTTATATGGGTAGTAGAGTACACCATACAGTTGTACTGGCGAACTTGTTTAGGCAAAGTGTCAGTCGTCTCGTATTTTCCTCTCACCATAAAATGCTTCCACCTCATGTCCTCCAGGGTGCTACAGAACCTCTCGGATTTTGAGGCTTTGAGATTGCTGTATAAAGAATGATGGCTTATATTATGCTTCTTGAAGCCTCACAATTTTTCATTGCAGAATTCTTTGCCTTTGTCGTTTTATAAATGGGCTATAAGTAACTGTTAGTACAACATCTGTGTCCTGACATCGAACACATTCCTTCCTTTAAAAGGAAAGGTGAATTGGCACAGGTGAATTTGCTATTCACTTCTATGATCTTCAACGCGTATGCCCATTTCAAAAAAATTNGAAAGGTGAATTGGCACAGGTGAATTTGCTATTCACTTCTATGATCTTCAACGCGTATGCCCATTTCAAAAAAATTGTATACCGGAGCCTACGGTATCATATTGACGAGTTCCAGTTGAAATAGGTCGTTCATTCCACACCTCATGACCCTAACTGTAGGGAAGAAACGGCCTGGTGGTGTTGATGTTGTATTCAACTGTTCATAGAATTGTTCATATTGGATGTGCCATGTTGATTTCTATTTATAGTCTATTTCTGTGTGATAAATTTTTTCTTCAATATGTGTATCTCAATTAGTTGTGAATTTAATCCTGCATTGACATATTGTTTCTACCATCGAACATTGTTATTGAGACGCTAATTATCCACACATGTGCATGAAAACAGGAAACTACGATGGTAGGGGCATGGAGCACTAGACATTATCGTACTTCCTCTGTCGTACACACCAACCCAGCAGCTGTTAGACTGTTGCGATCTTAGAAAGGGTGCAGTTTTTCTTGTGTATCCGACAACAGTTATTCCATCAATAATCGAGTAAATGGTACTTTATACTGCACGCAGGAATATTCCCACCATGGAATGCATGGAATAGAATTCACCCCACTAGTCAAAACGGGTGAAGCATTAACAAGATGGTTTTGCTTCGGCTGTACAGGAAATGCTCTGTCTTCTTCACGATAGTCAGCAATCGTAGTTCGGAGCCTCCATATTTTTAAAACGCTTTGTGCGCAATACTAAAAAGTAGCATTTCGATATGAAAAANAATCGTAGTTCGGAGCCTCCATATTTTTAAAACGCTTTGTGCGCAATACTAAAAAGTAGCATTTCGATATGAAAAATAATTTATTTAAAAAATTTGTCTAATTTATTTAGATGGTATTGTGCAATTGTCCTCTTTCGATTCTTAGAATTTATTGCGTATAACAATTTTGGATGTTTAATTTTTTACGTATAAATATNGTATTGTGCAATTGTCCTCTTTCGATTCTTAGAATTTATTGCGTATAACAATTTTGGATGTTTAATTTTTTACGTATAAATATATATATATATAATAACCATTGCATAAGCAAGAGATGCATATTTCGTTAAAAATATACGCACGACATCTAAACCGATTATACATAAATGTGTGTGATAAGGTTTTACGTTGAAACCTACAGTGTATATATTCGAATATCAAGGGACCATGGCTCTGGGCGTCTCTCATGAAATCGTTTCCCACATTGACCCTCAGGGTTTTGCTGCACAATTGTCATATCGTTGGTAGATGCTACAAAGTGTGGGTATGTTCGGGGACTCACTGAGGTATGATTAAGTTTGATTATGGTTGATTTTCTCTAGGCTTGAATTATTTTTGAGGTTTGTTTGACTATGAAATTTGAGGTATGTGTATTGTCTATTTGGGGGATGTAGGGTGTCTGTTTCGGTTCTATTTGTGGTATTTTTTTAGTTATGTTTGATGCGTTTTTGAGGAATGAGAATTGAAAATTTTTTTGAAAAATATCATAGCAGGGAATAAGTGAACATTGTTTCAGATATTATTTAGATCTCATATGCTGTTATCTGTGCTTATAAAATGCAAAGTGCATTTTGGTTTACATTAGAGTGTGGTGTTATGGTAAATTCCAAGTTTCAAGGGCCTAACTACAANAAATGCAAAGTGCATTTTGGTTTACATTAGAGTGTGGTGTTATGGTAAATTCCAAGTTTCAAGGGCCTAACTACAATAATTTCTTAATTATGAGTGTTATGTAGGATATTGGGCTCTATACGCCACTTACAACACGAGGAGGCAAGGTGGCCACTACCCAAAACGTGGTTTAGCTTTGCCTGATAACATTAACTTGCATTAATTAGGTTTAAAAAAATCCTTAATATTAAAAATATGCTTAAATCTTTAATAATAGTCCTGCGCTATAGGTGTTGCGGTGGTGTAGTAGTCAGACAGCTCGCCTCCCAACTAGGTGAACCGGGTTCGATTCCCGGCGGTGTAACTTCCAGATTCTAGCATTTGGGAGTCGTGACGGAAGATGCCGCTGGTCGCCGGTTTTTCTAGGGGTTTGTTAAGAGCCAAATCTCTCCACTCCCCTCGAGGGCTTTCGTATGATTAGCAAACTGCAATATAAGTACGAATTAGTTTATAAATGATGAATCCGGTGATATTGTTATAAATAACAGAGAAAGCTTCCTTCTTTGAATTATGTTTATACTCAAGCGGAGGTTGTTGAAAATGGTTCAAAACCACTCAATTTTTATAACTTAGTTAAACGTAAAAGAAATTTTAAACACTGAGATATAATAAAGTTACTTTTGTGGGTGTACACTTATTACAAAAATCTTATTATCAACTTCAAAGGAGACTATTGGCGTTAAGTTAATAAAATTACAAAGCAACGTTTTATTGCTCAATTAAACGGACTGTTCTTACCTTGCAGGATGCCGAGGGCTGATTATGTATGCAGACTCTGGCGGGCGGCACGTCGATGTCTTTGAGGCCTCCTCTGGAACATCTTCAATGGTCGGCGTCGTGGCAAGAACAGACGCTCCTCGAGCTGTCACGCTGGCCTATATTTGTGCACCATCGCACCCTCGTTCTTAGTCTGCCGGTGTGGAGGGAATTTATACTGTGATGACTGACACCGGAGTTGGGCAAAAGTGTCCCTATCGCTGAGATTTTCTGCCCGCTGTCCTGGGTAAATGTATATGTGTGATTGCGCATTCAGGCAGGCCGTTGAAATAAGGTCTGCCCACGCCATCACAAAAATATGCAATGTACTCTAATTATGAAACTACTAAAAAAAGTGCACAAGTTACAATTATATGAAAGAACTGCTTTTTTCTTTTAANATGTACTCTAATTATGAAACTACTAAAAAAAGTGCACAAGTTACAATTATATGAAAGAACTGCTTTTTTCTTTTAATATAATTTCTTTAATGCGGTTAGATTTTTCCTCAAGATTTGAGGCCTTGGCTATTGGTTTGATGGATTATTAATTTAAAATATTAAATTTGGCCAACTCTAAATTATTAAACATAAAACATAGCCATAGATATATCAAAATATTATGGAAAAAGTTACTGAAAGAGGGCATTTTGCAGAGTTCCGTAATACTCTACGCATATTTTTACTTTCAAGTAAAATACAATTTTCTTGGATGACTTAAATTAATTTATATAAATTATCTCTTTAACTGTAGATTGTTATTAATTTTTAAACAAAAAACTATATAAATTTTATGGTTTTGCTATAGTCAATGTGTGTCACCAATATAGAAAATTGTGTTTTTAAATTCGAGTGATATATTGAAAATAGTAGNCTTTGCTATAGTCAATGTGTGTCACCAATATAGAAAATTGTGTTTTTAAATTCGAGTGATATATTGAAAATAGTAGAACTAAAAATATTTAAAAATTAAATGATCATTAATTAACAACATTTACATGCAATGTTTTTCATTATTTACACTGCTGAATGGAGAAATAATTTTGAACTCGGACTGAACTTGCAGATTTTCGATTTGGCACATTCCATGTCTATAAAGCGAATGTTACAACCGGCTTACGGAAGTAGTCTGCTGGCCACGGAAAAGCTGACAAATTTCCAAAATAACTACCACCTTTCCCAACATGGCTGACGTACCGCATGCTAGTACTCAAAGAGGTTTCATTAAAAATATATTGTCCATTTAAACCATTTTTTGCTCTATTATGATGTAAGCATACTTTCATAGCTTATAGAATCACATTGAACGCCTATAAAAATTTAACTAATAACTTCCCATTCAGTTGTTCCTAACGTGACGTGGTGAACAGTAATCAGTGTGCCTACCTACCGTCATAAATTTGACTTAAATCGTATTTTTATTTTTGGTATTGATCCATATGAGTTCATACAATGCTATAGTGGCTAAGAAATACGAAAATCATGTTGAGGTGCATGCTTGGTCCATTGTTTCCTTGAAATGGTGCCAAAAATTTAACACGAATGTCATATCATACCTGTTTAGTACCGGAAATATTAAAGCAAAGATCCAATTCCCAGTAAAAGAATNATGTACTCTAATTATGAAACTACTAAAAAAAGTGCACAAGTTACAATTATATGAAAGAACTGCTTTTTTCTTTTAACATAATTTCTTTAATGCGGTTAGATTTTTCCTCAAGATTTGAGGCCTTGACTATTGGTTTAATGGATTATTAATTTAAAATATTAAATTTGGCCAACTCTAAAATTATTAAACATAAAACATAGCCATAGATATATCAAAATATTATGGAAAAAGTTACTCAAAGAGGGCATTTTGCAGAGTTCCGTAATACTCTACGCATATTTTTACTTTCAAGTAAAATACAAGTTTCTTGGATGACTTAAATTAATTTATATAAATTATCTCTTTAACTGTAGATTGTTATTAATTTTTAAACAAAAAACTATATAAATTTTATGGCTTTGCTATAGTCAATGTGTGTCACCAATATAGAAAATTGTGTTTTTAAATTCGAGTGATATATTGAAAATAGTAGAACTAAAAATATTTAAAAATTAAATGATCATTAATTAACAACATTTACATGCAATGTTTTTCATTATTTACACTGCTGAATGGAGAAATAATTTTGAACTCGGACTGAACTTGCAGATTTTCGATTTGGCACATTCCATGTCTATAAAGCGAATGTTACAACCGGCTTACGGAAGTAGTCTGCTGGCCACGGAAAAGCTGACAAATTTCCAAAATAACTACCACCTTTCCCAACATGGCTGACGTACCGCATGCTAGTACTCAAAGAGGTTTCATTAAAAATATATTGTCCATTTAAACCATTTTTTGCTCTATTATGATGTAAGCATACTTTCATAGCTTATAGAATCACATTGAACGCCTATAAAAATTTAACTAATAACTTCCCATTCAGTTGTTCCTAACGTGACGTGGTGAACAGTAATCAGTGTGCCTACCTACCGTCATAAATTTGACTTAAATCGTATTTTTATTTTTGGTATTGATCCATATGAGTTCATACAATGCTATAGTGGCTAAGAAATACGAAAATCATGTTGAGGTGCATGCTTGGTCCATTGTTTCCTTGAAATGGTGCCAAAAATTTAACACGAATGTCATATCATACCTGTTTAGTACCGGAAATATTAAAGCAAAGATCCAATTCCCAGTAAAAGAATAGATTTTATTAGCTGATTAGACTGTGGATACATAAATATATTTTTATTATAAAGAACTAAAAAAATTTTCCTTACATATATAATAATTTCTTATATTTTGGAGGCAGTATTTATGGTGGCAACTTTTACAAACTTGTTGANATTTTCCTTACATATATAATAATTTCTTATATTTTGGAGGCAGTATTTATGGTGGCAACTTTTACAAACTTGTTGATAATTATATAAAACCTATCTCACAAGAAAATTTTACTACAACCTAAAAAACAGCAATGTTTATTTTCTAGGGATTGGAAACAAACATTTTTTGTTCGTTGAGCAGATTAAATTGAGAGTTTTTGGTCCGCGCTTAACAGCAATGTCTTGAACGCTGGCGAGTGTGAGTGAGGTGAAGATGGAGCATTGGCTCAATGCAAGGATGGAATAAACGGGATAAATACGAGAAAACTCGCTCGCCAACGGCAACATCTGCCACATTTCCAAATGCGAAATACCGGTGACCACACCAGGAATCAAACCCGGTTTGCCTTGGTGGGAGGCGAGTAGTCTGACTACTACACTACCGAGGCAACCTTCTGGTCTCTGGTATCCTGTCTGCAAGAATATATGGTATAGGCTTGTTTTGAATCCCATGTAAGTTTCTAGTATTTAAAAGTACATTTTGACTTTTTGTATTTTGTTCGTAACAGGCAATATGCGCAGAATGGTCGTCACCTCTAAAATGGAAAATGTATGAAAATTAAGATGACATGGTTTTGAAAATTGATTATAAATAACACAGATTTTATTATATCCGGTGGCTATTAATACGTTGCGTACTGAATAAAAAAAAAACTTAAATATAAAATGTTAATAGCGGTTACATGCGAAATGTTATTTCCATATGTTTGTGTTGCAAGTGGAAGGACAAACGACACAGGGCTTGAGTCAACCTTTGACAAAACCAAAAACACCTAAGCCATAAATCGATAGCACTTAGATCGGAATCTATCAGAATCTAGAAGTATGAAATTATTTTAACTTTTAAGAGAAGGTGAGATAATTTGTTTACTAAATGATGAAACGAGAATAACATTATTTTATGGAACAAAAAACTATATAAGTCTTACTTCTAAAATCTCGCAACATCGCACATGAGAGCGAAATAACATTACAGAAAAAAAAGAAGGTTCCAATTATTTCAAATTTTAGTAACATGCTATACAGAAGACTTGAAAGGTTTTTATTTGCAGATGCGCATTGAAAATCTTTCACAAACATCACCTAGGATCTTGTTCTCCCGTGTTACACATTATATTAATGCAGAATATTTTTAAAGCTACAGCTTGTNCAAACATCACCTAGGATCTTGTTCTCCCGTGTTACACATTATATTAATGCAGAATATTTTTAAAGCTACAGCTTGTTGTATCAATTTCAGCCTGATAAAAATGATGTTATTTTATCAAATATTTTGAAAGAATAACATAAATATAAAATGTNTTGTATCAATTTCAGCCTGATAAAAATGATGTTATTTTATCAAATATTTTGAAAGAATAACATAAATATAAAATGTTTTCAGAATTGGTAAAGTGGTGGGCAAACTTAATTAAACACTGGCCAACATAAAATGTTTTCTGATACCGTTCTTTACGAAAGTGTTAGGCTATAATTGTAAGTAGTCTCGGTAATTCCTAAATAAAAACTTTTGACTGATGCCAGAAAAATTTTACGTACAACACTTACTCCAATATCCTGTTTGCTCCTATAAACTTATAAAATAAAAAATGGTTTTTGTATCATTAAAAAAAATACTCCGTTTTTACTATATAGGCTAACATTTTCCAGATAATACAATATCCCTGACTGTGAATTATGATTTTGTTAATATTTCATATTTAATGTACTTATTATATACTGCGAGAACAAATTTGACTATATTCAGTTTAATTATTTCAAATGTACGATTAATAAAACGGAATAATGATGTTATCTTTCATTTAAAAAATTCCTTCATTTATGACGTTTTTTGTAACACACATTTTTTTCCCCCACAAAAATTATTTCTAAGTATACTTTGTAGGAAATATTTCAGTAGATCACCAAATATACTATATGAACTTAATTTTACGGGAAGTACCACTTTCCAATATGTCAGAGGAAAATGGCTACAACAAAGCGAATTATTATTAAATTACAATACGACAATATTGCCTTTTCTGTTTATATTTGTTTAATGGTTCCAAATGTATGGCACAAAATTAGCAATATATTGTTACCGCTACTTTGAAAATACATCACTTGTAGACTAACATTTGATATGTTATTTGTGTTTCGTACCGCCACTTGTGCGCATAATTTGAAGTGAATTTGTTGCATATTTCGCGCAATACAACGTGTATAATATTTCCGATTGTACAATTTTTTGCAAAATAGTGAATAAATGAATTTTAGACTACTTATTCATAATAATATATCATTTCGTAATGAAATTGGGGAAATAATATTTCAGAAAGGGCATGTAACAATCAAATATTTTAAAAACTCTTATGTAGATAAATGTCTCTTTTGTTATATAACACCATAAACTGATGGTTTCTACAGGAATGAAATTGTGAAAATGAGATAAGAATCGGTTGAGGAGTTATATAGTTAGTCTACATAAGCTTGAATATACAAGTTGCGCTACCTTCCAAAATGTTGAGAGATGTATGGTATTAATAAATCTTTTAGTCGTCATAATTATACAGGATGGATATGAACTGGACCGACAAACTTCGTCAGATAATTCCTCATTAAAAATAGGTCGAAAATATATACACATCATATAGCCTTAGTCTCTTCCGAAGGGGTGAAACCCGCCCTTTTAAGCGTAGTTGAAGCAAACGTTTTATGCTCGTAACACAGCCAGAATGAACGATAAATGTCTGAGTTTCTTGATACTGCATTTTTAAACGACGAAGTAAAAAGCACAAAAATACGGGCTCTAAAATCAACCTCCGCCAATGAAAAGTGAGTGGTTGGCAGCGCATTTTTTAAAATAAAAATGTAAATATAACACTTTGTTTCTTGTTTCTTTTGGATTTGTAATCTACCGTACATGGCGGACAAAACTTCCGTCATCTAGTTTTAAGTTAAATGCTGCCGTTTTCGGGAAATTAATTCATAATTTTACAACAATGAATCTCAACATCTAGCAAATTGCAATGAATTTGTTGTCGGTGTATGATGTTGCTGTTTTAAATGACACCACGTAATGTTCAAACAATTCATGTTTCATGTGTTATCCACACCTACCCCAACAAACTGTGTCTGATATACAAGTAGGGCCCGTGGTGGTGCAGTGGACAGACTGCTCGCCTCTCACTAAGGCGAATCGTAATCGATTTCCGGTGGGGTAGACACGAATATTCGTATCTGGGAAACGTGGCAGACGTTACTATTGGACATGTTTTTTTTCGGGGCACACCCATTTCACCACCATATAATTTCGCCATTTCTCCATCTCCAACCCAAATTACCTTCATCGGCATAAATTAATTCCTTGAAAACGGCAGCATTTAGCTTACAAACACAAGACGGAAGATCTGTTCACCATGTACGGTATATTACAAATCAACTGGAAACAACAAACAAAGAGAAACATTTACACTATTGTTTGCAAAAATGTGCTTCCAACGCCTTACTTTTCATGGATGAGGGTAAATATTGGAGCCCATGTCTTTGTGATTTGTACTTCTTCGTTCAATAATGCAGTAACCACAAACTCAGACAATTATCTTTCATTCTAACTTTGTAACTAGCTAATAACATCTTTTAAACTAAACTTTAAATGGCGGTTTTCAACTCTTCGAAATAGAATTAGGCTTTATGTTGTGTGTACATTTTTGAGCTATTTTTGATGAGGAATCACCTCACGAAGATTTTCGTTACAGTTCGTATCCATACTGTATATTGGTAACCAATGAATGTTTGTCAAATCGGTTATATAGTTTTTTAGTTATGGTGTAACGCACTACAAAGTATTTATAAGGTATTTATTTCAAATTTAACATTATATAAATATAAACACAGAAAGTTTCCCGTATTATTTTGGAGTGTATTGATTGTACCGAGATTAATGAAATTCGGTTCAGTAGTTAAAATTTTTTAAAAAGTACACACAAAATAAAAAACCTACACTCAGACTGACAAGAAAATTATCCCGAAGATTTTCTTTCCAAAAGAAAACACCAGGTAGTAGTACCTGTAGAGGCTTACCAAGAACAAAAAATTTTCCAGTGTGTATATAGATGTACATAAATTCATACAAACATATAAACACAAACATGCACACAAGCTGAATTACATTAAAAATAACCACACTCAGAGCACAGGAGGAGAAAGATGGTATGAGGAAAAATAGTGCAGTATATTTAAGTTTTCTGCGACTGGTCATGTAGAACGGAAACCGAAGGACGCCAATACCACTAGAACCTGTACAACGTGAACGGTCGTAGAATGAAGCTTGTACAGTATGCCAAGTGTGAGTGTGAAGTTTCTTGACAAAAACACGTTCCAATAATCTTTGAACAACCTAACAGTTCGAGAGAGGGCGTATATATAAAATATTGGAGGTAGGGTAGTCTTTACATTGAACTGCCCACCAACTGAAAAAATGCGACTAAAGTATGCGGCAGTTTTGGGATCAGTAGAATCATAATGGAACATACGCGCCGGGAAGGCTGTCAGCGTTCTAGAATGAACATCAGATGGGAAGAATACTTAATCGTTTGCCAGGCGCGAACTTGACCAACACTTTCCTTTTTCACCATGCAGACACATACAAAGGAATCACTAGTGAACTTTTCTTCAATCCGCATTATTGCGAGGCGACTTGCACAGGAAGACTATCCTTTTAACAGTCTTTCATTAACAACCTAACAAGGATGACTTCGTAATTTTTGTCGTAGTCGACTATAATAGACGAATGTGGAATGGAATACAAACAGAGGGTTGGCATTTATCTTCGTCAACTTCCCCTTGGGCTGGAGACAGATAAAGTCGAGGTGCAAAAATCGCAAAATATCTGAGAAAGAAAATTCAGGAAAAATATCCGTTACGGACTCAGACCACCGTGTTGTATGTGGGATACATTGCCTTGACCTTAGTGACCTTAATTTCGAAAAATCTGAAAAATAGCAAAAATCTGAAAAAAAAAAAAAAAAAAAACAATTAATAATCTATCTACAGACCGCATTACTAACTCCCATACCACAATATACAATGTGGGTGACACTAACCGTGACGCTAGTGAGTTTAAACAAAAAATCGAGGAAAAAACATAAAATTGAAAAATCCTTCATATCTATGAAAAAATTACGTTATTGTCACACAACACCCTGACCTTGACATTAAATTCAAAAACTGAAGAAAAATTGCAAAAAAACTGGAAAAATTCTAAAAAATTAAGGTTAAAATGACATTAATGACTTTCAGCGCCGTTTCGCATATGGACGACCTTGAACTTGGTAAAGTTGAATTCGGATAATGGAGAAAATATATTAATATTATTAAAATTCTTAAAAATCAATGAGGAAATGCATTACTTAACACAACAATCATACTACACTGGGTTACTTTCAAAATGCTCTGTCAATTAATTATTGACAATATAGTTGGTCAACCTGTTGACCTTCCAAAGCAAAAAATTGGTTTTATAGAACACACTTACCCTCTCCCCTACGCTATCACTCTCATCCTCATCACACCTCTAGATAATTCACCTTCCTCGCTATTTACTTCTCGTAGATAGACAACTTCGAAATCCACACATGCCACCATTCCACCACCCGACTCTCCACACTCTCACGATTTAACTCGACATAGATCGACTACCTCAAAATTTACTCGCCATAGCACATCCCCCTCACCCTCAACCATCGCTTATCAACCCACACGACTCTCCACCCCCCTCACTTCCGACTGCCAAACCCTCCACCCTAACCCCCGACATTCACATCCTTCCACCCACTCCAGCTAGTTTCCTTCACTCCAGTTACTCAATATAGCTCGACCGATTAGTTGTGTTCATTCCAACCCCACTAATCAGTTGCCATACCTCATCTGATTATTCGATTAAGTTCGACTCCCCTCCACAGCTGCTGCCATGTCACATAACCCCATAATCACACTACAATCAATTCAGCCAGCTCCAATTACTTACCATACTTCGAAACCCCCCACCACACCAATAAAATCAATTGACTATTTCGTCGGCCCCCAACACCCCTCACCATCGCTCGTAATTGGCTCAGAAATTACAGACTTACATTATTGGCTGGCAATACCAAAGGACAATACCAGCCGACCATACTAACCAAACAGGTCAGGCAATCATACTCGCCAACAACTGACTGCACCCAAGATTGGCACCACCCAAGACTGATACCTCCCAAAGACTGGCTCCTGGCGAGACGAAAACCTGTCAAACTGACGAGAAAATTGGTCAAGACCAACCATAAAGACCAACCGACCATACCAACAACCTATACAAACAGACGATGATTACCAATCTCGAGGGGCTGCGGTGGTGTAGAGTGGTCAGACTACTCGCCTCCCACCAAGTTAAACCGGGTTCAATTCCCGACAGGGTCACTACTGGATTTTCTCACATGCGAATCTTGCTGGACGATGCTGCTGGTCGGTGGGTCTTCTCAGGGTTCTCCAATTCCCCGCCCTTGCCTTCCAGCACTACTCTAGATTTACCTCGTTTAACCCCCATCGTGTTTCAAGATAGCAACTTTAAGAGCAACCCAAATCTCTCCACTCCACCAATATCTAAATCAGTAGCTTAATAGAAATCTCGTTGCTAACTTCTTCGCACCAAATTTTAGCAAAATTTCGTAAAACCTCACAAAAAGTCTCACCCACAACAGACCATTCCAAATGGTCATACCAAATGGCCATACCAGCCGACCAGACCAACCGACCGACCAGAGAGACCAAACCATACATACTAGCCATATGAACCAAACAAAACCAGCCGACCATACGAACCAACCATACCAGCTGGCTATACGAACCGAACATACGAATCATCAATATCAAACACCCATTCCACCCAACCAAACCAACATCCCAACAAGACCGACTAGACATAACAATGGGCAAGAAGTACCATACGAACCATTTGTACAAGCCAACCATATAAGCTAAACTTTCGAACCGACAATAGCAGCCAGCTGTACGATCCAACCATGCCACACAGCCATAAGAATGGGATATACTGAACAACCATACTAACCAACCATACCAGTCGAGCACATGAACCAGCTATATCAATCGACCATATGAACTGCTCATACTAGCCAGCCATACGAACAAACCATACCAGGCAACCAGGTGAAACAACCATACGACCTAAACGAATCAGTATTGATAGCCAACCACACCACCAAACCATACTAACCAGCCAGACATAAAATACATTCTAGCCGACAAGTCTTTCGACCATCAAGATCAGTCAACACCAACAAACGATGATGCTTACCAGCCAACTAGTCATACATACTAGCAGACTTTATAAAAGGAAAATAACAAAGGACAACATCAGTCGACCAGGCCAACTAACCAGACAAGCCAACCATATCGGCAAACTATACCAGCCAACAAATGAATGCATCCAAGAATGACTCCACCCAGGACTGGCTCCTGCCGAAACCATATCCTGCAAAACACAATAGAAAAATGTAAAAAAAAACAGTAAGAAGGTCCTACCATACCATACATCTCTACCAACATATGATAACGACCAATCTCCAAACAAGTATATAATACGAATCTCTTTGTTAACTATTAGATGCAATAACTTGGGAAAACTTCGCAAAATCTTCATAAATATTCGCAAAATCTTCTCACATTTTCAAAAAATTGTCGCAGATCTTAGAAAAATTTCGCAAATTATCTCACTCACAACTGGTCATACCAAAGGGCAATTCCTGCCGACAAGATCAACCTACCTGCCAGGCCGACCATTCATACAGACTGATCGTTACTAGCTCAGCATACCACATGGCCATACAAACCATCAAAACAACTAACCAGATAAGTCAACCATATCGACCAACCATAAACGCCAATGATTGACTCCACACTTGAGCAACTCCATTTAAGACTGACTCCACACAAGACTGGCTCCACCCAAGACTTACTCCACCCGAGACTGTCTCTACCCGAGAATGAGTCACCCGAGAATAACTCCATCCAAGAGAGACTCCTGCAGAGACCAACTTCTAAATTGCATAGGAAAATGAACAAGTACAACCAGCAAGACCAACGGCCAAACTAACCATCCATGCCGACAGGTGATGACATCCAATCTCGAAACAATTTGCATAATGCGAATCATATTCCTGCCCCCTTCATGAAAAACTTCGCATTATCAATTAAATTATCTCACCTACCATGATCATGCATTAAATCGGGTAGTGAGTATCGGAAACTATGCGAAGCTCGTCTCAGGCCTCATCGCAATACAATATGCACACTATATATCACCCCTCAAATTATGCCATGAACAATTCTGAGAACACTGACGAGAGATAAGAAACATTCCTGAAATAATGTCATGGTCCATGTCACAAGTGAAAATGCGAGCTACGAAAATTTTCTCAAAGCCTGTCGCGAGCCATACATGAAGCAATGTGTGACGAGGGTCGGTGCCTGAATGGGTGAATAATTTGTCCACCACAAATAATGTATACATCAGCTTCGTTTCCAACGAAACCATATATGGAAGCGTCATCTCCATCTTCACCCATAAGGTCTCATAGATTTTGTGGGGGTGCAGTTATTTACGCATCGGTCGACCAAGCCTCCTCACACATTGCTTCTCGACATGACTAGAAAAATGCTTTAAAATGCTTTTCGTAGCTGTTATTTTGGTTCATGACATAGGCCATGGCGTACTATAGAAATATTTCACTTATCCTTTCACAGTTCACGAAATTGTTCATTGCACACTTTGAAAGATGTTACATAGTACGAATATAGGTTCGAAACATGGCCCACGACGAGTTTCGCATAATTTACGATACTCACTATTCGATTTACCGCATGATCGTGGGTGACGATATTTCTAAAGAGTTTTTCAGTTTTTCCGAAGTGTTGAAAAGTAATGCAAGTAGAGGTTTGGAATTAGATTCGTATTATGAGACTAGCTTCTAGATTGGTCGTCATTATCTGTTGGCATGGATAGTTGATATGGTTGGTTGGTATTGCTAGTTGGTCTAATTTATAGTTCAAGAAAATTTGGCAGGAGTTGGTCTCAGCAGGAGTGTGTCCTGGTTGGAGTCATTCTCAAAGGGAATGATTCTCGGGGAGTCAATTTCGGGTGGAACAATTCTTCGGTGGCCTAGTTATTGATTAGATTCATTCATGGGTGGAGTTATTTATTGGCCAATATGTTTGGTGGAAATTTTTAGCTGGACTGGTTGGTTTGGATGTCTTGTATGGCCATCTGGTATTATGAGCTAGTAATAATCAGTCTGTATGGTTGGTCAGTCTGGTCAGTTAGTTGGACTGGTCGGCTAGAATTGCCCTTTGGAATGGCAAGCTGTGGGTAGGAAGCTTTGCGAAATTTTCTAATGATTTGCGATGTTTCCCGAATATTTGCAAAGATTTTGCAAATATTTGCGATCATTTGCGAAGAATTGATGGATATTTGTAAAGATTTTGCAAGGTTTTGTGGAATTTTTGCATGAATATTTTAGGAATGAAATTCGTATTAGGCGACATGATTCGAGATTGGTCGTTATTGTCTCTTTTATAGATGGCTCAGTCTTCCTGGTTGGTCTTGTCCATTGTTCTAGTCAGTTTGGCTGGTATTTTTCTCGGCAGAATCTAGTATTGGGTGGATTAACTCTTGGGTGTAGTCAGTCTTGGTGGAACCAATCTTTGGTGGTGTCATTCTTGGTTTGATACAGTCATGAATTGAGACAGTCTTGGGTTTTGTCAGTCTTGGGATAAATTGGTAATGGGCTGAGCTGTATTGTTAGCACATTGATGTCTGCCAGAATAGCAACTGAACAAAAGGAAAAATAAATTTAATATATGGTAAATTTTGACCATTAAACCCAAAAAATGACACTGGGATAATATACAAGTAAGCAAGGAGGTTAAGTGAGATCATGTTCTATTTCATTACTGTATTGAAATTACAAAATACGAGCTTGGCAACATTTAGAAAACCAATACAGTTATGTTCATAAAAAGGTATTGCCCACATACAACTGCAAGACAAGGTAAACAAGGAACATGAGGTAACCACTCGTGAATTGCAAGAAGTTGTATAGTTGCTTACTTATATGTTGTGTGAGGTAGCTCCCTGGCGAGGTAGACAAAATTGGATATTTAGTTAGGTAGTATAAATTGTGTAGTTTTTTCAAAACTACATGCTGGGCCAGAAAGCTGACAAAGAGTGAACGAGGTCTCAGAGTGGAAGCCACCACTGGCGAGACGATAGACCCACCCGAGCAGGCACGAAGGGGTAGGAGGAGAAGTAGGTAAAACTAAGTTGCGGAAGTAGGAGAGCGATAGAGGACATATTGCATGGGGTAATAGCTGCCATTCTCGTGTGCACAGTTCAAACTCAGTGGGAATTTAAAATGATTCTTGTCGTCGCGAATTTACAGTTCACAGTGAGACTTGGGTTGAGTCAGTTTGGTTGGAGTCAGCCGTATGTGGAGTCAGTTATAAGCCATTATGATTAGTTTTAATGGTTGACTGGTATATTTGATTGGTTGGTCTGCTTGGCAGGTCTGGTTGGCTGGTATGGTTGCTTGGCAGGTCTGGTTGCTTGGCCTTGATAGCTGGTGTGGTCGTCTGGTATGGCCAGCTCTTGTGACGATTTGTGAAATTTGTGCTAAGTTTTGCAAAGATTCGCACAAATATGTTAGCAATGAGATTCGTACTAGGCATCTTGTTTCGAGATTGGCCAACAGCTGTTGGGCTGGTATGGTTGGTGTTTCTTCCTGGTTGGTCTTGTCCATTGTTATAGTCAGTTTGGCAGGAATTTTTCTTGGCAGGAGCCAGTCTTCTGTGAAGTCAGTCTTAGGTGCAGTTAGTCGTTACCTAGTATGGTTGGTCGGTATGGTTGGCTGGTCGGTTTGGTTGGCCTGGTCGACTAATATAGTCCTTTGGTAGGGTCTGATAGTAACGATTTGTCTGTTTTACTGGTCGATGGGTCGGCATGATCGGTTGCTATGTTTGCCTGATCTTAATGATCATTAGACTGGGCTGCTTGAATTGACTTTGGGTATGGCCAGTTCATATGGTTTGGTGGTGTGGTTGGCTGTCATGGTTTATTAGTATATTTTACTGGTATTGTTGGCTATTATGTTTGGTTCACCTGGTTGCCTCGTATGGCTGTTCGTTTGGCTGGCTATAATGAGCAGTTAATGCTGTCGTTTGGTACGGTTGTTTGTTTTGTTTGGCTAGCATAGTTTATGTGTATGGTTTGTCAGTATGGATGGTTTAAATTGCTTGTTGCTATTGTCGTTCATATGGTTTGTTGGTATAGTAGGTTCTTACATTTGGCTGGTAAGGATGTTTATCGTATGTTGGTCTTGAGCATTTGTATGCCCAGTCAGTCTTTTTGGGCTGTTTATCTAGTTGGGCAGATTGAGAGTTTGGTGTGGATGATTCATAATTCGGTTTGTATGGCCAACTGGTATTGTTGGTTCATGTGGTATATATGTATGGTTGGTCNTTGTGGATGATTCATAATTCGGTTTGTATGGCCAACTGGTATTGTTGGTTCATGTGGTATATATGTATGGTTGGTCAGTCTGGTCGGTTAATTGATCTGGTCGGTTAGTTGGTCTGGTCGGTTAGTTGATCTGGTCGGTTAGTTGATCTGGTCGGTTAGTTGATCGGGTCGGTTAGTTGAACTGGTCGGTTAGTTGACCTGGTCGGCTGGTTTGGCTCTTTGTTATGGTCATCTATGGGTGAGATGATTTTCAAGGTTTTCCTCAATATTTGCAAAGATTATACGTTTCAACCCTATGAGTTCTTGGCCTGAAGGGCTGATTACAATGTTCTGGCTACCGTTTCCGACGCTTTGGGGGCATAAGTGACCAGAAATATACCTGAGAGACGATGTTGTTACTTACTGTACTTGTGCGGGGTAGTGGTTCCGTCAGTAGTTGAGATCTGGTGAGTTGGGTGGCCCCAGTCACAGGCCATCAGACTGGCTGTGGTTGACTTGTTCCACTCAGCTGGCTTCCTCTCGATGTGGTGCTCCTCGTTGAAGCTCACCACTTGACTCCGCCTTCTAGGTGCGTAATTGTAACTGACTGACTGACTGACTGACTTGACTTGACTGACTGACTAGCATCCCGGTGTGGTGATACTACTCGTCGACATAACTTATTCTCATGATGCAGAGTATCACAGCCTCCGACAACGCCGATATGACTGACCTTTTAACACTATCTCTGGTTGTCTCTGCTGGGACCAGAACCTCGCAGCCACTTGGCGTCCCGATGGACTTACTGTCACATAACTGCGCTATTAAACTGACTGACTGATGTGATTTACTGACTCGGCTGGGGTCCGATCTCCCCGGCCTCGACTAACTGCAGCACTGACTTCCTCTCTAAACGGATTGATTCAATTGACCGATGGCTGATATAATTCATTCTACTGGTGCGGAGTATCACAGCTTTTTTCACCCGGCTGACTTCCACGATCCAGCTCCCAATCCTGACTACCTGCACATCCCGGTGTGGCGGTACCGCACACCACACCACATGCTGCTCGTAGCTTTTTGGCGATGGGGTTTCACTGACTGACTGTCTCTGCTAACTGACGCAACTGGGGCCCGAACCCCCGTCCTCGGCTGACTGTCTTGACTTCCTCTCTCAGCGCGCAATTCTAACTGACTGCCGACTGTTCTCCGAACAGATTGATTGAACTCCTCCCGGTGCGAAGTATCGCAGCTTCCAACTGCCTCGATATGACTGACCTCACCCTTGTCTCGAAAAACAGCTTTTAAACTATTTGAGCGCCCTCCCTATATTCCTACATGTGTCTCCCTTGTTGAGGAAGGGAGGAGGAAGTCTTTGGAACAAAGAATACTTCATACTCGCACAATGGTTCTTGTAGGCAGAAGGGGGTAGGGGTGACCTACACACTAAAACTTACCCTGTCAGCTCTTCTTCTGCTGCATGTGTACAAGTTGCCCCACAGTTTCTAAAGGGGGGAGGAGTGCTCGTGGAACAACTTCCAAGCCTGTCAGCGTTTTTCTTTGGTGTGTTTCACCTTCCAGGTGGGTCGGCATAATTCTCCTGTCGTCCTCCATCCCTATTGTAACTCCCTTGATGGCTATTTGTTTAACTCGGTGTAACGTTGGCATGCCCAAGTTCACACATTTTTCTAGGAGCAGAGGGGGGAGAAGTCCCATGCTGCAGCGACACATGTAATGGCCGGCATGCGCTACCAACATCTGGCTTCTCCGCACATGTACTTGTTGTAGGTACTCGCACGTTTTGAAATTGGTGGGGGTGTCAGCGAGGTTTCTATTTCCAATATGATTTACACGTCAATTCCATACCGGCTCTGCAAACTGACCCAGCCGCGCAAAAAATTCTGTTTTGGTTCCATCTCTGTAGTTCCCATTCTGTGGCTGTCGCCTGTCTATGCCGCATGCTCACCTCCCATGCGGTCAGAGTGGAGTTTATCTCCTGGTGTGGACAGCTGAGACCTCCCTACCTCTCTGACCCTTCCGTCCAGCAGTCTCCTAATATGGTCGCCCAGCTGTCATCACTCAAGGAGGCGCATCCCCACAGTTAAAAGTTGTGCTCTGCCTGTAAAAAGGGCCTAATACTCTGGCTCAACTCTTACAAAACAAGGCATCTAGTCTCATGTTACATTGTTTTTCAAATACCTCGCAGGCCGCATACACTGGGAATAAAAGCTTACTTCTAAGTTTACTGGGACGATTAAAACAGTCTACTAGTCCGCAAAATTTAGGGGTTGGCACAACAAACTGACTGACTTTTCCTGGGTTCTACTTCTGCTGTGGACTGCACATCACTGTAAAGTGTAACTTCTAGCTACATATTTGAACTCGCAAAAATAAAATACACAGGGCGATGCACACCTCTGACATCCTTACCTTACAAACCTTCTTTCGCGGTTTCACATCTTTGTACAGGGTTACCATTTTCATGGTTACAAAGCTTTCTACATTGTTACACAATTATACAACATGCCCTAAATTGATCTCTCCAGATCACTAAGTTTTCTTCCGTGCTTCCGTCGCCCTCGCCAATCGGGGACTTTGTTGAGTAAATGCAAACATTTATGGCATATGGCCTGTAATGTGAACAGTTGACTGATAACATTTACGTTTTGGTGACAGCTATTTAATTTCACTGGTAATGATGGCTTCACTGGCCATGCAAAAGAAAACACACTCTTATCTCCTAGGCTGGGACACTCTGTTTCCATGTTCAACTTATGTCTGGGGGCACTCTGCTGGTTTTACAAATGGACTTCCCATAGGTGGAAGCAAACATACAAAGTAAACTGACTCATGGTATGTTTTACTGCTACGGTGGCTCACATGCCGTGGAAAGAACAAAAATAAGACCCTTATCTTATACTGCTTCTGATGTTTCTCCGAGCGGGCAAATGTCAACTCACAACACTCTTGGTAAAAAATAATTTTAATAAATTTTAACATGCCACCCGGCTGATGGCCTATCTGGGTACCTTACCTCAACAGGTAAATTATATTCAACATAAAAAAAACACTTAGTCACCCTTAAGTGTGGCGTGTACACGCCTTTCGGCTGAAGGCCTAACTACACAGGTCAAACTATAAACACTGTGTCGCACTTAAGTTTCGGCGCATTTAGGTTGGCAGGTCGGGTATCCAGCCCTAGCTTTCTCAGCGGGTGACATTGGGTAACAACTTACCCACACAGTTTGTTTCTGTCGGCTGTTCAGGGGTATCTGCTGTGATGACTTGGGCCGATAGATAGTACCTAGGCCCGACCACATGGTGGGGTGTTGGACCTCTTGGCACTCAGGCCACTGGGGCCCAAAACAGGAATTTCCCTGTGAAGAAATTCTAGGATGGTAAAGGACGCGTGTCTGATGTTTGCGGGTCGGCCTAGTGGGCGGCTTCAAGTGAGCACGGCTCCTGGTGAAGACAGCAAGGGAATAAAACCGGACGGTCGTGGCGGTACCCACCTGTTCTGAGGGACTCCGCACTTTCCCGCTTGTGGGTTAGACGACACAGTCGGACACAGAAAAACCCATATGTGCCATGGAAATTAAGAGGGAGCACGGGATGATCCGCTTGGCCAATCCAGGGGTACTCCCTGGAGTTCGGATCAGACGAGGTTGGACTCGTGCTGGCAGTGGTTGACTCCGCATGCTGGAGAAGGCTCGGAGAGATTCCCCCTCTTGCTAAAAGAGCCGGACGTTGAACAGGATTGTTCCGGGGGCGTGCCCGAGATCACGTCAGGGGCGTGGGTAGTGCTCCGGCTATACCACACGCTTGGTAATCTGAGTGCTAGAATCTCAGGCCTTGTGGTAGGACATGCTCTGTGCGATCTGCAATATCAGATCGGGGCTCTGCCTGGTGCGGCCTGTGTACAGGTCGGGGCAAACGGGTTTGGTCAATTCAGAAAGCGCTGGTCATGTCTGCGATGAGAGGGCGTGATCCCTCTTCCCCGCCTACTGGGAGGCCGGGGTGCGGTATGGCCTCGCGGCTAAGAGCGCCCCGTTAACAAATAAAACCACGACTCTGTCGTGTTTACAGTTACCTGTCGGCTGTGGGGCGCGTTGTTCCGCCTCACACTGTGAGACTGGGTGAACCTGGACAGCAGGCATGGTGAGGGTGGGGAAAGATGTGTTTCCTTCCTCTCTTTCTGTTGACACTCTGGACTGTTGCGTTGCAGGCTCGTCCTCGGATGTGGCTGCGGTCTCCCAGGTTCGACTCTTGGTCAGTGCACTTCTCTTCATTTCTTCGATTCTCAAATTCTGTCTGTTCTTCGTCTGCTCTCTCCTCGCGCATCTCCTTCACTTCCGTCTTCGCTCTTGCATGTCTGTCCTCCTTCGCATTCTGCCTGCATTTACGTCTCTCTTCACTTCCTTCTTTGCTCCCTCTCTTCCTGACCCTTTTGCTCACTACTTCTCGCTTCTCGCTCGTTCTCCATCATACACATCTTCCCGCGCACATATACTTTCGGCCGGTGCATGGCTTACTCGGGCTTTCTGCTTTGTTTACGACCGGTGGCGCTATGGCTCGGGTGTGTTGTCGCCCGGCTCTCCATACTTCGTTATCATCTGGCACAGTGACAGGTTCACCCTTGGTACACTGAGATAGTGCGTAGGGCTGTGTTTATTACTTTTGCCTGCTATCTTCCCTTTATGTTTCACCGTCCCCTGACCCAGTAACCCACTGCGGGTTCTTCTTTTCGTTTTTTTTTTCGTTTCTAAGTATTTGTGGCCCGATAAGCGTGTCTCACCGGCGCTCTGCTTATCCTGCCTGGCTGCGCTGTTATTCACCTGTCCGCCTGTCATGATCTCGTCATTGACATTGTCCCCCATCCAGGGCACTCATGACCTAATTTTCTTATCGGCCAGCACGGTTTTCCACCCCTGACCGCATGGCCTACCTCACGTAATTTCCCACCATTTAGTGGAATTGACCTCTCTCGCTCTCCCATTTCCTCTCCTCGCTACTCTTGTCGGCTAGCTCCATTTTCGCCACATTTACTATTGCCGAACTATCCAGTGGGCAGTGGCCTACTTCTTCGCTAATCTTCCTTCATCTCTGCTCCTCGCTACACTACCTTCATTCTCCCTCCTTGCTCTCACAAACTCGCTCCTCCCGCTCGTCCTTGTTAATTCCTGGTTTGTTGGCCTCGTAATTTTAATCATGGTGGGATAATTAATTATTTAGTTGGCGCCACAGGGTTTGAGACTCCACGAAGTCTTTGGTTGAGCCTGATTAGTTCGGTAATTCAGTAAGGGTGGGACCCCTTTTCTTGGGTATAGTCTGATTCTTGATTTGGTCTCTACAGACTTATCTACATCCCACATTGTTGGGCACCAATTTCTCTTGACTCTATTCCCCACCTCTGGCGAATAGGATCTCAGAGTGGTTCATGGGGTCCTCAGTTAATGTTAGAAGGCACAGACTATAGGTGCCTTGAAGGTTGAGGGTATATAAAACAATGTTTCATTACATCTTGGTTTTAGCAGGTTGATTTGTCCGGGAATTTATTCATTCATGCCTGGAACTTGTCCATGATATCATAAATTCTTTCCCGGTACCTTGTGCTGGGAATTTACTCATATGTTTCGACCCTGTGAGTTCTTTGCCTAAAGGGCTGATTACAATGTTCTGGCTACCATTTCCAATGCTGTGGGGGCATTAGGTGACCGGACACATCCTTGAGTAAAGACATTGTTACTTATTGTACTTGTTGAGAGTTAGTGGTTCCGACAGTAGTTGAGATCTGGTCAGTTCGGTGGCCCTTGTTACAGGTCCTCAGACTCGCTGTGGTTGACTTCTTGCACTCAGCTGGCTTCCTCTCGACGTGGCGCTGATCATTGAAGCTTGCTACTCGACTCCGCCTTCTCTGTGTGTAATTGTAACTGACTGACTGACTTGACTTGACTGACTGACTGCCAGACTCGCGTTCCAGCGTGTTGATACTACTCGTCGATGTAACTGATTCTCCTGGTGCAGAGTATCGTAGCCTCCAGCTGCCCCGATATGACAGACCCTTTAACACCGTATCTGATTGTCTCTGCCGGGACCCGAACCCCATGGCCTTTCGGCATCCCGACGAACTTACTCTCACATAACTGACTGACTGATGCGACTGACTGATTCGGCTGGGGTCCGATCTCCCTGGCCTCGTCTAACTGCTGCACTGACTTCCTCTCTTAACAGATTGATTCAACTGACTGATGACTGATGTAACTCACTCTCCTGGTGCGGAGTATCACAGCTTCCTACTGCCCTGATATGACTGACCCCTTAATGTTGTGATTCTCGCCTGACTGAATTCCACGATTCAGATCCCGATCCTGACTACCTGCGCATCCCGGTGTGGGGGTACAACACGCTGTGCCACCTGCTGCTTGTCGCTTTCCAGCGATGGGGTTTCACTGACTGACTGTCTCTGCGAACTGACGCAGCCAGGGCCCGAACCCCCGGCCTCGTCTGACTGACTTGACTTCCTCTCTCAGCACGCTATTCTAACTGACTGGTGACTGTTCTCTGAACCCATTGATTGAACTCCTCCCAGCGCGGAGTATCGCAGCTTCCGACTGCCCTGATATGACTGACCGCTCCCTTATATTGAAAAACGGCTTTTTAAACTATCTGAGCGCCCTCCATAGATTAAAACATGTGTCTCCCTTGTTGGGGGAGGGAGGAGGAGGAAGGTTTAGAACAAAGTATACTTCATACACGCACCATGGTTCTTGTAGGTGGAAGGGGGGTGACCTTCACCCTAAAACTTACCCTGTCAGCTCTCCTTCCGCGGCGCATGTTTAAGTGTCCCTGCGGTTTGCTAAGGGGGGGATTGCTCATGGAACCATTTCCAAGTTTGTGAGACAATTTTCTCTGGCATGTTTCACTTTCCGAGTGGGTCGGCGATATTCTCCTGTCGTCCGCTTTCCCTATCTTAACTCTCTTGATGGCTATTTGCTTAACTCGGTGTAACGTCGGCATGTTTAATTTCACGCTGTTTTTTAGGGGTGGTGGGGGAGAGGTCCCATGCTCTAGCGACATGTGTAATGGCCTGCATGGGCTTCCTATATCTAGCTTCTCGACACGTGTTCCTGTCGAAAGTACTCGCAGGGGATAAAAAACCCGCGGGGGGGGTGTCAGCGAGGTTTCTACTTCCAATATGCGTTACACATCAACCTTTTGCTTTTTTTTCTCGATTTCCAGTTTAAGGTCACTAAGGTTGATGTCATTTACATCCAACATGGTGGTTGGGTCAGTAATGCAATTATTACACATGTTTTAAGAGTATTTTCGATTAATTTGCGATTGCTTCTTTTGTTTCTGATTAAAGTCACTGGTGTCAATGTCAAGGTCACACACATGTAACATGGTGGTCGGAGTCACTTACACAATGTTTTCCTAGATGTTTTGGATTTTTCAGATTTTGCAATTTTTCTCGTTTTTTTCGATTTCAATGTCCTTATCACTGAGGTATAGGTCGTCAACATACAACATGGCAATCGGTGTCACACAATTATCACTCATGTCTATCGAGGGCGCCCTGAATGGCAGTGCATGTGATGTCGTCCAAGATGGTCCTCGCCTCCTCAGTCCCCAGTCCTTGCAACAATGCGAAGTAAACCATACTACTTTCTCAAAACTATATTTTTTTTGTGGATTTAACCAATTCTTTCAAGGTTTAAGACAATTCTACTAAATAAGTGAGTTGTAAGACTTTTGAACTGAGTGATATTTCTGTACAAACCACATATTATAAAACTATTAGATTCATTGCATTTCTTTATAATTCAGTAATTTACATATATTTTTTACGAAAGCAACAATCGTCCACAGCTACTAGGAGTATCCCAACTCGATACTCCTCAATGCTTACCTGTCTGACAGCATGTGAAATTGGTGGCCATTATTTCAGTGCATGTTGCAGCCTCAGAGTACCTGACCATCATAGATTATGTTCATTCAAACGGAATGGAGGGAATGCTCTCTATGCACAATCAGCTGAGAATTGTCGGATGGCACACGACTGCACAGAACCTTGGGGACCATGTCCTGTATTGGGGTCTCACTAATGGCAACACAGTTCACCCAACAGTGTGTCAAGACAGAAATCCAACGCAGTGAAACCAGGAACATGCACTGTCTATAGGGAGTTTAACCGGGAATTCCTGTACTTGTTTTGTCCAGAGATCGGGCCATAAGCAGTCCACCATAAAATTCTATCAGGACAAATATATATCTTCAATTGGAGCTGCTTTGGTTTAACAAGTAGTAGATGAAATGTGAGTTCTGGATCAGGACCTACGTTTATACATTCTTTGGAAATACTGTGAAATGTAAGAACACCTATAGAGGTATCGATGAGAGTTTGCTCTTAGGACAAAGACCTCAGTAACAGAAATCAATGCTCGAAGAATCGTAATTTAAATTTACTTCGTTTACAATATTTCGCAAAATTCTGTTAAAAAATTTTAAGGGCTTCTATGAACCTTGATATTAGGTTCAGGTAGAAAGTACCCCATATATTTCCCACTTTATTTTGCATATTGTATCATCACCTTACGAAGCTTGTCGGTAATTTTCCGCCCTATTTTGTATATATTTGTAAGATTAAGGATTACTTAAGTGTTTGCAAAATTAAATATACGGAGTTACCAGTGTGTTAATTAAATTCAAAGTAATCTAAGTATTTGTTGTAAAGCCTAAAGGATATTGTGGATGCCTCCATTGAAACAGTAGTACGAGGGCAAATCAATAAATAAGTTACACTTCCACGTTATGGCCATTTATGAAACCAGCTATACATAGGCAACATGGCTATGTCAACATACAATATAAGTTCACTTTTCCACATAGTCCCCAAGAGCCTGTAAACATTTCTCGAAACGGTCAACCAACTTTTCGATTCCGGATGCGTAGACATCTCCTCCAGCGCTATGTAACCACCCGGAGACAGCTGCTTTCACCTCCTCGTCGTTGAACCAGTTGCGTTAAGCAATTGAAGAGAAGCGCCGGGGAAAATTGAGTGCCGGTGTGACTTTGTTGCACGATAACGCAACACCTCACACGGCCTGCCAAACGTCCGAACTGCTGCAGCGATTCAAGTGGGAGGTATGGCAACATCCTACATACAGTCCAGACTTAACGCCATGCAGTTTTCATGTTTTCGGTAAACTGAAAAAGGATCTCGGTGGACGACGATTCCGAAACGACGAGGAGGTGAAAGCAGCTGTCTCCGGGTGGTTACATAGCGCTGGAGGAGATGTCTACGCATCCGGAATCGAAAAGTTGGTTGACCGTTTCGAGAAATGTTTACAGGCTCTTGGGGACTATGTGGAAAAGTGAACTTATATTGTATGTTGACATAGCCATGTTGCCTATGTATAGCTGGTTTCATAAATGGCCATAACGTGGAAGTGTAACTNCATTTTTATTGATTTGCCCTCGTACGTTACTTTGGATATACCATTTTTCATTCAATTGAAAGTAAGAACAGATGATTTCACGATAAATATTTATTTTATGGCCTGTCAATAAAATATAATTTTTATCTATTTATCATAATGACATACTTATTGTTCGTCTCCAACAAGCATTCCTTGGTGTTTTATTAGAACGTTTATTTTACATTCGATTAGTTACGTACATGTGCGTGTGTAATTTGTTACCTGCGTGGTGCAGTTTCAGTCTTTAGATAAAGCCAATCCCTTTGAAGGTGTTACTTAGCTAAACCGAAATCCATACCACAAATCATATTTCAACAATTATGTTACATATAAATATGTTGTTTTGCATTCAGCAATAATAACAGAACTGTTACAAGAAAATTAATGCAATGTAAATAATAAGGGGTTTTTGATGAGTTTTTTTCCCCGCTGTTCTCCTACTAATCATTGTTTTTCTCTTTTCAGTTTTCCTCTACTGTTTCACCACTGTCCATTTTGTAGAAGAGCGCTATTGAGTGCTGGGATACATGTCTTCCATTATTACTGTTCATGTTATTATTTCTGTAAAGGGTAATTTTTGTCAATAAACAACATATAAAATAAAATAAATAAAAAAATAATAAGGCATGCTTCAAAATATTAATTTACATAAATTTTTATTTATAAAATTTTTATAATAATGCGAAAAGAAAGTGAATTGTAAACAACTGAAAAAAATCAGTAATAATGAATAATAGTTTATACTTATAAAATATATATTTATATCCGACACTTCACAATTCAGACCGATCACTGAAGCCTTTGCTATTCCAAAGGCATTGCTGACTACAATTATAAAGTAAAGGAATTTGCAACAATAATAACGAAATGTTTTAGGCCGACATACTCGTATTTACGGAAATGAGGAACATAATACCAGATTTTTTTTCACGATTGACGATATAAACAATGCAAACCATTTCTAAACATAAAAGGTTGGATTCATACCAAGTGAAACATGCAACAAATACACAATAAGGGATTTATAAACCTTATCAAAAAAAAATTTTAAGTTTAGTCTTAAATATATTAGAGTAAAACATTGAAAAATAAATTCACGAATGCAGAGTCAAATATAAACAATTGCGAAAAATCAGTTGCCCATTACTTTTAATAAAGGTAAAAAAACCAATAAAAAGAAATAAACATTGTACATGTAGAAAAGAAAACTTACAACTTAAATTTAAATTACGAACAGAAGGTGATGAAACGACATGCACAATATTACAATTGCATTATACTAAGTAGGTCAAGGATATATTTTTGTTTTTTATTTCCCATTAAACATACAAATAACGAATGCGGGGTGACTATGAAAATAGCACACATATAAAAAAATAAAAACTACATGAAAAACGGCTGAATATCAAAATTAGTAAGTCACTATGGAAAAAGTGGAAGTTGTGAAAAAAAGTGCAATATTGAAAACCATGGTACAGGAAAACGAGCAACCCTAGTATATAAACACCATCAACAGAGAGTACGTGTTTATTTGTATCATGATTCATTTTGGGGGTAGATGCATAGTAATCTTCGAAGAACTTGCGAAGTTCACACAAGAGTATTTTAACGGTAAAACGACAAAAAATTAATGCTTCATTCTTAATGAAACAAAGACATGCAGCAAGAAATTTACAGTGATTTAATAGTTTACTATTGAGAAAATTCCTTGACGAACAACAATAAATTACGCAGCCGATGACCATCGCTAGGATTACATTTATTACATTGCATTTAAAGATAAAACAATATAAATGTTAAGTTCCCAAAATCAAATTAAAACACTAGGTTTACGCGAGGAGATTTTGTTCAATACGGATTCTTTATTCCTTGAGTGAACACCAGACGTGGCATCTCGTGTCTCCCTGTGTAAAAACATGTTCACAAAATTGTAAAATTATGCATCCTACTAATATTATAAATGCGAAAGACTGTGTGAGTGTGTGTGTATATGTCTGTTATCACTCAGCTCCATAACGGCTGAACGGATTTTGATAAAATTTGGTATGTTGGTGCTTTAGGTCCTGGAATGAGACACAGAATACCGTTTATCCCTGAAAATTGTACGGTTCCTGTGGAATAACAACAAAACGTAACTATGCAACGGCTGGGAATGTGACAGAAATATTTTTTTCCTCTGGTGTCAAAGTATATCAGGCCGCCCAAGGATCTATAAAATAGCTCAACGACTGCTATCAATCGATAACAACCGGGACCGAATATTTAACGTTCCCTCCGAAACCCGGAAACGCTCAGATGTTATACCACAAAAAGGTCACCCATCCAAATGTGTGCCGCTGGGAACGTTGCTTAACTTTGGTGATCGATTAAGATTCCTCAGCCAAGCGCAAAAATTAGTACCTAGGTACACTTATTTCTAAAGCTTCAACTAGATGAAACTCGTGTTTTGATTTTCATACATCGACGCTGTAAAGCTGAAATGTGGTAACTACGCGATAGTTGCAAAGATACACTCCATAAACAAAACCCTACTTCTTGGCTATCTGGTAAATAATATTTCCTTCCTTTTGGGTTGCCGTTATCAGTTAAAAACCTAGGACAACATAGTTTAAATTTATAATCCTCTTTTCACATAAAATTACTCACATTTCCCAATTTATTTATTAGTGTATCACTGTAAAACTCAATCGTAACCGGGCGAGGCCGGGCCGGTTCGCTAGTATCTTCATATGAGTGCTACGGGTGAAGAAACCTGGCTCTGCAAATACGAAATTCGCAATAAGTCTCAGAATAAATATATGTGGTGAAGATGAGGGCGGAGTACTTACAGTTAGAAAGTCTCGACACACAAGGAAAAAAATTGTGACATTTTTCTCTGTAAGGAGCATATTGGAAGGTGTAGTACTCGATTCCAAAAATACAGTCAATCGTAAGAAGTTCAACAAGCAGTGATTGCCTCAAGATTTCGAGGAGCTAAATTGTAACTTAAATGTACCAATCACCAAACACCATAATAAGAAAGAATATATATTATAATACCCATGGTTAAGACTGGACACATGTATTTTTTTCCACCACGACAATGCACTATCACTTCTTTCAAATGTTTCCTTTTTAGATTCTGGAACACAAACAAAAGTTTTTTGAACATACGCTCTAAAAACCTAACCTTGCACTATCAGACTTCTCACTGCTTTGAAATCTTAATAACAAGGTGAAAGGCATATTGTTTTCTACAAATGAACAGATAATACAGGCATAGGACGATGCCTGATGTGAGAGGCGATTTCACTAGCTCTCACTTTCGTGATATTTCTAGCATTTAATCTTGTAAGTTTCATTTATATTCAACGTTTCCATCACAATGTGTATGATATTATCCCGCATATAGGTAATTACATACATATTTCTCTATAAAAGTATAAATCTCCTCAATTTTCATTTCCTGTTTGCATCAGAGAGATATTAGGTATCAACACGAAGTGTTCATTTCACATTGTACCAGCGACCAGCACCACGACATCGTCTTTGGTGGTATCATCAGTAACTCTGGCTAGACTACCTACATTGCTGGATATGTCATTCGCAAACCATTCGCGTTAGGCCCTTAAAACTTGAAATGTACGAGACAAGATAGGGAAAAAGTAGTATCTTCTGTGGTCTACTTGGCGATCAATCCACCAATCTATCAATATTTCACACTTTCAATAAATTTTTCGATATTTAAATCAATACTAAATCATTTATATCCATTAATTCATAGACAATATATTTCTTTATCGCCTGTCCCCGATCCATATTTATATATGAAAATAACAATAATTCGCCAGCAGTTTCTAAACTTGTACTTGGTTACTGCATTAATATGTTGTATGCAGTCCACTTTCTGTGCATTTATACTTAAAATATTAATTCATGTTCTGTATGAAGAATACTGATCGGTTACCAAGGCGTGGTCGCGGTGGCTGAGCGGTTGAACTGCTTGTCTTCTTCCAAGGCAAATTGGGTTCAACCCCCGGCCGGGTCAATCACGGATTTTCGAAAGTGAGAATCGTTCTAGACGATGCCACTTGTTGGCGGGTTTTCTGAGGAATATCCTGTTCCCCCGCACTTGCTTTCTGGCACCGCACCATTCTCACCTTATTTCACCATCATAGGCTCTCAGGTCTTTGTTAGGAGCCGCCCAAATCTCTCATCCCAACTCAACTCAATTACCAAGACCAATTATACAAAACGACCACACCAACAATACCAACCAGCCAGAACAACCACAACCACTAACTGTCCAGACCAACCAACCAAACTGACCAACCATGTAGACTGTCCATACCAGGTGATCATACCAACAACCCATCCAGACCAATCTTGAGGTTGCTTGAAGACAGTATACATGATTGTCTTTATGATAAAGAAGATCATAACGATGGTTACTCGTAATCATCTTTATGTGGTATTCTTTGTACAATGGCGTACGTTTGGTAATGCAGCAGGTTGTGTACTGAAAACAAATACCTGCTTGTTGAATTATACTTGTCCCATTGTTGCAGTGTGTGTTGTGTCATACATTTTGTTATTATAGTGAATTTTCATCTATAAATGAAATTAATTTCCTAAGGACATTTTCGAATAATACTTTTAAAATTAATTTCATTCTTCCTATGGATACAAGTGTTAAGCTGGTACTAGTTCGTTTTGAACACTACGAGATAGGAGCACTGACCCGTCGTCGGATCCATCATTTCGTAGTTACGTTAAAGTGAGAGTATAACTAGCAAATATAAAATCAACTTCAAAAATGTATTCCAGACACCTTTTATTTGTAAGGAAATATAACATAATATAATGTTTCTTACTTTTGGGGCATTTAAAAAGGTTTTTTTTTTCCTTTTGCAAAACGAGTTTCATAGAATTAACCTCAATACGTCGGCCTTTTTTTTCCACTTTCGTTCATAAAGACACCTTGTTGGACTGTCTTTATATAAAGACATTCACGAAGCATTCAAAAGACCATCATGGCGACATATTGAGTTAAAGAATAACATTTCTCCTCATTAAGATAATTAGGCTGTAAATATCTTTATATAACGACAGTACAAAGTTACACAATAGTGCCCCAGGTCAACTAACCAACAAGACCGACCACACAAACTGATAATCAACACCAGCCAGTCAAGCACGTCCGACCAACATAACCAAACAGATCAACAACAGTCCTCAGTCAGTTCTTCCTCATAATATTCCTCAAAAACTTTACTCAAAAATATCCCAAAACGCCTTCCTTATAAATGTTCCTCAAATGCAATCCTCAAAAACATTCTTTAAAATTCCCCAACGATATACTTTAAAAAATCCCTCAAAATATTTCCTTAAAATTCAGACCACAAAAATCAGCTCTCAAAATTTTTATATTTCAAAACATTAATATCTCAAAACATTCATTCCACAAAGCATTCATTCCACAAACATTCATTTCACAAAACATTCATTCCTCGAAACATTTATACCTTAATAAATCCAGTATTCAAAAAATGCATTTGTCAAAACATTCCTCAGATATCAATGAGACCTTAAACATAAATCAGTCTATTTTAATCGACTCTGAATACATAATACTTAGGTTTCAATCATAAACTTTCTTAGCACTTGCTCGCAGAAATTTAACCTAAGCCAAACTGTTTCCGTCAATCGTATACATTATTGAATTAACAAATATTTCTTATAAAAAAAATGTCTTAGAACTTGAACACACAGTACTTTGTGTACATAGTTTTATTGTAATTTTTTATACACTAGATATTTGCATGTATCAGATGCTTGCAGATCGTTTATAGTACCCAATGGTCTCATTTGATATAAACCCTGTCCTTCAGTTCACACATTATTGAATATATTTCCTTATTGTGTGACAGATCTACATCTTGTAGAAAAACCAATCAAATGGTTAAGTTTATTTTACCAAGGCCATTAATTTCTTCGGGATATAAGTAGACGGTGTTCTTGTCGTCTTCTGCTTTATACTGAAAAATGTAAGGGTTATGAAGACGATAACGCATACATTGAAGCGTAAATGTGGTAACTACGCGATAGTTGCAAAGGTACACTCCATAAACAATACCCTATTTCTTGGCTATCGGGTATAAAAAATATTTCCTTTCTTTTGGGTTGCCGTAATCAGTTAGAAACCTAGGACAACATAGTATAATTTAATATTTTTTTTTTTACAAGAACGAATTGTCTTTTTCGAATTTATTTATTTGTGTATCACTGTAAAACTCAATTGTACCCTGGTGAAGCCGGGCCGGTTCGCTAGTGATTAATAAAATATTGTGAAAACCAAAGAGCTCTACAAAACCCCGTGTGTCCCTTTATTACTGAGTGACTGATGACTCACGTTTACTGTGTTGTAACGAATGAGAAATCCTAGCATTTCGTATCTTTTGCGTGCACTGATTTCGTAGCACACTGTAAGATTCAAAGCATTTTCTTGCCTTCTCATTATCACTTTTTTTGCTAAAAATGATTTCTGCTTTCATTTCCTAGCATGATGACCTTTCCTCCTGAGACAATTTTTTTTATGTGAAAATGTGTGTACTTATATTTTATAAGTCTTGATCTCTTTACAAGACATTTGATCAGAACACACAAACTTTTACCATGGGTAAATATAATGAATGCGATATAAAATTGCTGCACTCAGGACATGTCGAAACGGAGTGGTACTAGGCCCAGGCAATGGGAACAACGAGAAGAATAATTTATTTCGACGTCATTAAAAATGAGCCGTTTGTTTAAACAACATTTTACGTTTTAAATACACATTAAGGACATTTATACACAACTCATACGGTCTGACATGGAATAACAATGACTTCTAATGCTATCACATGAAATAACTTTTCATATTTGCCACAGCTGCTGCTCCAAATACTGCAGACCCATTGATGATTTAAGTTGCAATCTCAGATAATTCCATAAATGTTCTTATGGTGACAAGTCTAGGGTCTGGGCTGTCCAAGGAAAGTTGTCGACTGCACGAAGGCATTCTGGAGAAACACATGCTTTATATGTGCGTATACGTTCCTCTTGGAATATTGTCCATTGGAAGTGTTCCATGAGGAAACACATGAGGTCATATAGTCTCCTGAGCATACTGCTGTGTCGTAAATTTTGCTCTAGTAACCACCGGGGAGACTGAAAGGCACAGAAGATTGCTCTTTATAACATAATGCCACCAGTTCTAGGAGTGTGTCGCTCATCAAAAAAGTACACATTTGTGCACTGTCTCCTCGGCCATATATCTCACCTAATTGCAACATACTGCAAAAGAGAAAGTGGTTATTAGGGTGTGAGTGAAGAGGGCATTTGGTACGTCAGTAATAAAGATCTTTTAAATGTCGTTTCGCAATAATGTTGCCAGAGACATCGCACTGCATGTCTCTGGATGCTGGAAAGAAATACTGTTGAACGAGATCGTGCCCTTTAGACGATGAAATGTCCTCCCTTCTGATGGTCATTAATGCTGGCCCAGAGCCTTTCCGGCGCAAATATGTCCCCACATGTTCCTACTGCTCTCATTATCATTGATCTGATCGGTATAAATGGTCCAGGTGGTGAACCACTAAATGGAACGACCACCCTACCACCCGTTCTCCTATTTGCCCTCTCTTAAACTTTCTAAGTGGTCAAATGCATTTTATCATGTGTTAGAAATTTACCTAAAAGTCAGAACCTTGAAATGTCTCGAGAACCATATGCGATCTGCTTAGGATCTTATCAAATATGTCAAAATAATGACCCTTTAAACTTAACCTCACATTCGGGAAGAGGAAATGTCAAAAGGGGTGAAATATGGTTGGTATGAAGATTGTATCAAAAAGTGGCCATGTTCACATATTTCCGCACTGTACGAGCATTTGTATTTTCGTTGCAGAGTAATTTATTTACATCCTTGCTTTTTTCAGACCTTCTGTGTCAAGTTTTCTCCCTCAGAGCCATAAAAACTACCAATTACAACTGTGTGTTAACAATTTGGTCCAAAGAGACAGGTTCGTGGTGCTCAGTCCCATTAATCTGATGAAGGTTTGCTGCTACTGTTCGCTTCTCATATAAAAATCGCAAGCTTTCTGTGCTCTTGGTCATAGTAGTTGGTATGGAATATTTACCTATCTTCACAATACGACGCCACTCGGCAGCTAGAATGCGTACCGTCTCTCACTTAAGGACACTGCCTTTGCAACGCCCTCATTTTATTGTTATATAACTTGTTAAGAACCTATTTATATTTACGAACGGGTCTTCAATTTGGAAGGATCTGATAACAATCGACTATTATTTAACATTATTCTTTACCTCAATTTTCACAGAAACATTTCACTACACTTACAACAAAATTATGGCTAAACCCTTATCCATGCTCCTACAGGTTAATTCTGGCATGTAGCCTGCATGAAGACAACAACCAATTTGTATATTAAGTTTGTATACTAGCAACTACTCGGAAATAATTCCTATGATATTCTACACAGGTGTGCAAAATTTAAGAACGGGACAGGTTTTCACATGTAATGTCTTACAGCTGTTTCATTTTTGTGCATAGAGTACCATAACATTGTCGATATTGTATAAGAGTATTGCAAAGGTGAACAGCAATTATCAAGAAAGGAACCTAAGTATACAAAGGACCATTCTCCAAATTGGATTCCGAGACCAGTATGACAGAAGACAGAAACGTTTATGTGACAGGTAGCAGTAAAGAAAATTGTAATCCTCGGTAGGGTATATGATCACCACTGACTGCGATGCAGAATGTGCATCAACTATTCGTATCTAGTATGAGGTTATCGATGAGCTATTGATGTATCATGGCCCATTTATCTTGTAGTGTCAATCACAGCTGCTAAGTCGTTGCTGGCGGCTGGCGACAATTTGCCAGGTGCCTCCCGACATTGTGTCACACATATTCGATTGGATTTTGGTCCGAGGATCATGCGGGTCAATCTTAGTGGCGAATATCCTCAGTCTCCAACGCTCAGCGACAGCCACTGTATGATGAGGTGTAGCAATGTCGTCCATGAACAGGAACTCAGACTCCACAACACCCTAACACCAGTGACTATTAAATATTAAAAATAACACCTTTAATTCATTTTCAAATAATTTAACTCACTTCGTCTTTCTTCTTAATACTCAAATTCCCTGCCATTCTCATTTTGTATAAAATGATTCTTATAAATTCTTACTTAAAAATGTAATATTTTTCTTGCTAATTTCTTTAATATTAACTCTTATTCTAATCCAATTGCTGTGCTACTTACCAACTGCATGTTTTCACACATTTATTGGCAAATGCACAACTTTTGTGTACGTATTCTTACTATATATACAAAATAATTTATTCAATAGTTCTGATTTTCTCCTTTTTAATCAATTATAATTTAATTACCTATGTCTACCTCTGAGTATGACTGCTAAGTTATATACATATACAGAATGTCCCAGTAAGTAGCGTCAAGGCGAAGCAAGGAGGTGGAGGACCTCAAGACCTATTCTAAACACCCCTATGTATATTAAGCCTGTGTTGATAGTTTAGAAGCCATGTATTTTTTGCTATGTTTTGTGCCTTACTCGCAGATCCACGATAAATTTTGGCATAGTGACATGAATAAATCTGATAGACACTTAAATATTTGTTTTGGATTACCTGACTGAATGGCCAATCTGGTGCAACAACAATACGTTAATCGTTCTTAGTATGGCACAGAGAAAGCTATCGAAAAACAGAAAAGTTCAGAAGCATTTTTAGTCCATAATATTTGGTGAAGTTTTAAAAAAAAAAGTTTACATCAAACGTGTTCCTTACCTACGAAAACATCCCCTTTTTTAAGTTACGTACCCTGCAAATTTCATTGCGCTTCTTCCACGGCTTCATCCTAGAATGCGATTCTAAATGCAGTATGTGCGAAATTCTAATTTGTGAGAGTAAAAAAAAAAAAGCATTGGAATTTACATTTGCGTTAGCCAGAGACAGGTACTGGTGTTTACCAGTTCTTTTTTTGCAGTCAGTCAGTTGCTTACCATCTGCTACTACGGTTACAGCACTGTTTCATAATTCTTTCGCAAGTACTGAAGTGCACAACAAGGTGAATTTATGTTAATACATGGACTGGAAACGTGGCACATTGCACTAAACTGTGAACTGTATAACAAATTGGCGTTTTGTAATTACTAGGGACTGTATAGCACCATGTTTATACCAGTATTTAATTTGCATGTGAGTGACCATGGCATATTTATCTCGTGAATACACACAAATTCATTACTTTTGCGATTATGCAAGGGGGAACTCTCTATTTGCAGCAAAACTCTACAGGGATCATGTAGAACGTAGAGCTGTGTCTCAGCCCAAGCGGTTCCCTGACCACCGAATGATTCTTAGAGTTCATAGTGCCTATATGTAAGGTCACGTAGCAGGGCCTTAATCTGGCCCTACACCCACTGTGAGGGATCCGGATGTGGTAGATTTGGTTGTCGAAAAAACGGTGAGAGACCCATCGAAGAGTGTCAGAATGGTGAGTCGCCATACCAGCATCTCAAAATCAGAGGTACATCGCACAATCCAAGCAGCTGGATATCATCCTTCGTATGCCAGAAATTTCCAACAATTGCGACCAGAGGATTGCGACAGAAGAGTGAAGTTTTGTCAAGAAATGTTACGAAGACAAGAGGACAAGATGTTTTTCGGACAAATTTTGTGGACAGGCGAGTCCCATTTTAAGCGCAACAGGATGTTTAATGTCCGTAACTACTATTCATGGAATATCGGAAACCCACAATTGACAAGAGAATCTTATTTTCAAGAAACGTTTAGTGTTAATCTGTGGTGTGGCATACTAAACGGCCAGCCAATCGGCCCATTCCAATTGCCAGATCGCTTGAACGGCGAATCCTAATTGCATTTTTTAACTAACGATCTACCTGGACTGCTAGAGGATGTTGCTTTAGAGCCGCACATAAACATGACTTTTCAAAATGATGGTGCACCGTGTCACTATGCCTTGTGCGTAAGGCATTTTCTAAACCGAAGGTTCCCAGGAAAATGGGTTGGACGTGGCAGACCCATAGACTGGCCTCCAAGATCACCCGGCCTGAACACGATAGATTTATTTGTGTAGGGATATTATAAAGGAATTTTTTACACCGCAGAATTCCGCAGTTTGGAGGAACTAACAATAAAACTGCAAGACGCCGAAGTAACCATAAAAAACATTTCATGGCGTTTCGACGCCTGCGAGAGAATTTTCCTGGTGATATTCTGAATTTCGATATTTTTCTCGGCGCTATGCTAAGAAGCATGAACGTAAATGTTATTGCACCGGATTGGCCATTCAGTCAGCTAATCAAAAACCAATATTCAAGCTTCTATCACATTAATTCATGTCGCCGTACCAATATTTCTCGTGGAACTGCGAGTAAGGCACAAAACATAGCAAGAAATCTTAGACCCTAAACTATTAACAATTGCTTAATATACATACCTCCTTGCTTCAGCTTGACACAACTTCCTGGCACATCTTGTATATTTACACTAGAAATATATTATGCTTATTTAGAGAAACACAATATAAACTGTAGGTGCAAAACAAAAATGTTATTAAAATAGCTTTATTGTGCGTATTTGTTTCACATTGCAACAGAAAGTCACTTTTTCATATACAGTCGATGAGAAAGTTTCTTCAGCAGATTAGTATTCGTGATCATGTGGGGGGGATAAAGCTACAAGCACTTGGTTTAGATGCTTTTGTTAAAAATATCAGTTTTATAGATTCCAGTAAGTATAACGGATAGAATTATATAAAAACCTTCAGTTAAACATGACTACATGCCATGCATTTGTGCGATAATCTACCTCTAAGTCACGTAGATTTTTGTGCCCGGCAACTGTTCCCACGCTGAGGTAGATCCGAGTAGGGCTGCCATCATCAAGGGGTTGAGATGCCGTATCTGTGTGGGACATACCAAGGTGACACACAAGTTGACCAGACAAAGAATCTCCAATGCTGTTTAGCCGTGTGTCCTGGCGCCCTCCCACACCGTTAAGCACCACCGCTCGCAAATACACGCTCGGTCTGGGTGAGGTGCTATCTTTACATCTGCTGTATCTCTAAGACTGTACCAAACGTATATTTCCCTTCGCTTTGTCGACTTGTCATTTTAAGTTAGTCCTCCTCGACATCTTCCCCAGAATGCGGTTTTTACACAACTGCTAGCACGAGTCGAACCTCTGTGAATCGGCAATTGTAGGGAACCTTCAGTGGAGCCTATCGATCGTTCTCTGCTCTTACATGAATTTCCATTGCACTTTTATGCTTACACATGAATGTTTTTTAAGCAAAATGAATTTCTTCACATTAAAATTTAGGTTTTGGGCTTCAAGGTTGACCTATTGGTCGCGCATTGGCTTCATATTTCGACTCTAGCCAACAAAACAGATGGCAATTTCCCAAACCTCAAAGATATGCTATGGGAGGGGTGTTTTATACAGCTAAGCTCCTTTGTTTAAATCTAGGGGTTGAGAAAAAGGAAACGAACTCGTGACACAAGAAGTTTACCTGGCCAGAGGAAGTTCTGCACTTTGTCTGACATTTCTGGAATCATGCACTGTCTGCCACACTTGGATTCCAGGGTGTTATACTCAAGCATGTGGATACCTACCTCCCATATTAAAGAGGACGGCGAATCGCCATACCCTCGTACGATCATATAATACTGGTAAGTAAAAAGTAATTATTTTTAACTAGGATGTTTGTTGCAAATTTTCGATTTGACATCAATTATGTTTATGAATAAAACGTCATCGTCAAAATACGCNAAAAGGAAACGAACTCGTGACGCAAGAAGTTTACCTGGCCAGAGGAAGGTTCTGCACTTTATCTGACATTTCTGGAATCATGCACTATCTGCCACACTTGGATTCCAGGGTGTTATACTCTCCCAACATATCAAGCATGTGGATACCTACCTCCCATATTAAAGAGGACGGCGAATCGCCATACCCTCGTACGATCATATAATACTGGTAAGTAAAAAGTAATTATTTTGAACTAGGATGTTTGTTGCAAATTTTCGATTTGACATCAATTATGTTTATGAATAAAACGTCATCGTCAAAATACGCTCGTAAAATTTCCAACCGTGAGTTTGAATAAATATTCAATAAACTAGTACCATTTTGTGTATACGACCTTTGAATGGTCGTAACGTTTGTCGTTATCTTTACTACACCCATAATACAAGTGGTTTTATTTTAAGGCTAACAGTTGATTTTGCATTAATTTTGTTATTAAAAGCTGAATTTCTCAAAATATATTTTGTTTATTTAGCATATGTTTAAATAATACGTTTCTATTAATATTTATTATAATGACTTCTCTTGTTTTTTTAATTTGTTAAATTGTTATTATATTACTTATTGAATAATTTACACTTTATTCAAAATAGTAATTTACAACTGAATATATGTTGGCATGTTCAATTGAAAAGAAGAAACATACCAATGTGGATATGATATAATTATTCATTACAAAGAATTTCATGACAATTACAGCATAACGATAGAGGAGTTACTTAAAATAGGCCTATATAATAAATGAGCAACGCTTCTTAACATAATTATAGTTCAGAAGGCACGCCTTGACTCGAAACCGAGGGCTGATTTGGATTTGCAAATCCTGTGTGTGCCTTACAAAATAAAACATTTGTAATCAATAAAAACTTATAATTTTCAATAAACTGGTATAATTTGAATAAAGATATAGAACATTTTAACACTTTCCATTTCAAAGAAATTTTAAGTTAAACTTATGTGGCCAAATTTACTTTATTATAAAATGATCAATATGTTAGATGACATATTTAGAGGACTGAATTATCACATATGATAAGATGATACGTTATCATACACAGGTCTAAATATTGTATTTACGAAATTTATGTTGTATTTTCTCCTTAATCTTTAAGCAATGGAGACCGTAACTGTGAAGTTTACTAAGGTAAAACTATATACAAAAAAAATTCTTGAGGTTGTAGAGGTAGGGGAAATAATAAAAACGATGATTTTGATACGAGTGACTGACTGAAACTTTTTTATCAAACGTTTCATTTGTCTTTGAGATCAGACTGCAGTGAACCTGATTTTTGGACCAAAGAAATTCATTTCCTAAGAATATAAATAACGCAACATTGGTTTTCATTAGGTTCTTACAATCCACTTAGATTGTTTTACGTGACTATAAAATAGTTGATTTAGAAATATGTATCTTAAAGACGTTACATTTGTGCCAATTCTTTGCATGGTGACTTTTAAAAATATGGGAATTTTTAGGTATTTTTAAGATTTTTCCTTGTGTGTGTATTTAGGAATTTTAAAAAGGGGTTTTTGTAAAGTACTATCTTTATTAGATATTTATGTAAATCATTCAGAATTTTCTGAGTTTACTTATTTATGTCTTTTAATTTGGTATTACAGTATTATATATATTTCATAAAGTTATTTAGATGTATATGNGAGTTTACTTATTTATGTCTTTTAATTTGGTATTACAGTATTATATATATTTCATAAAGTTATTTAGATGTATATGTGTAGGTTACGATTTATTTGATCGAATTATGTGTAGTAAAAACTTGATAACAACAGTGCGATAAAACTGAAGTACGTCGCTGTGAAGGTAGGTAGTAGGAAGGGCTCAGCTATTCATTGACAGGTTATTACAGATGGAGAAAGATGCTTAGAGAAGTAGGAACAGTGAAGATATCGGTCATGGCCTTTAGTAAAGAATCATCCGAGAATTCGCTTGGAGTGTTTGCGGGAAACCTTGGAAAACCGAAATCAGGATATCCGGACCCGGCATCGCATCCGTGTCCACCAGCGCGATTCCATTGGTTTAGAACTGTACCACCTCGCTCGGCATGTGCTTGGGGAAACTGCAGTTAGAGAAAATGTATTTTATGGGAAATGAACGTATTTTGATTTGACAGTTATTAAGTGGCTATCTGCTCGTTATGCTAGCACAGTTACAGTGCTGCCTCCAAAGCGTTACAATAGTTTTAAAATCAATGTTCCAAGTGTTTTAGTGAATTTTCAGGATTACGTATTTTAAGTTTAACTAAAATTAACTGAAATGTTTAATGGAAGCAATTTACGAAGTGTTTTATAATGCGTTAGGTGCAAGTACATGTTTTATTAATTCGAGAAAACCAGAAAAGTTGTTATTTATTTCGAAGGGAGGCGGCGTAAATTGTCTTAGCACTATTAACATACAACTTTAATTAAACGTGACCGGAGTCCATACATAACCTGTGATTTTAATGTGTGCGTTTACGGAACGAAGACTATGACTTTTTGTTCTCGGTGATCAAGGTTGCCTCAAAGGCAGAACATTGTAACAAATTATTACATTGAAANAAGACTATGACTTTTTGTTCTCGGTGATCAAGGTTGCCTCAAAGGCAGAACATTGTAACAAATTATTACATTGAAAATTTTTTTTTTTAATTTTTAATTTACATGTTAAAATTTTTTTTATTTACACTGACGATATCTTACTCTTCATTTATTCGCCCAACAACCCAAAATGTGAGTCAATAAGATTTCAAATTTAAAAAATTCCAATGAAAATAAAAATAATAATCAGGATGGTCTCGAATATAAATGCCTTAAATTCAATATTGGATGTTTCTGCATGTGAAGTGCAATTGAGCAGGAATGGAGGTCTTACTGAGAAAACATAAAAGTCACACATAATGACACATTTTTCCCCGATTTAGAGTTTTTTTTTCAAGCTCAGTGTATGTTGCAATGATAAGTTCATGCTCAGCATTAATTATGTGTTTAAATGCGCCTAAGATATGAAAGTAAAAAATATTATTTTACACAAAAGTCGGTGCAAGTTTATAGCCAAATTCGAGTGAGCTAACAAAATTGAGTAAAGAGGTTGCCGAAAAACGAGAAAAATTCAGGTAAAGACTTAATACAGAAAGAGGAAGAAAGTAAGGGGGGAAGGAAACAAAAAGAGAAGCGTTCAAAAACCTGTTCCACTAGTCTCCAAACACGCGCGTAGGAAGCGGGTTGATCTCTTCGAGCGCGGGCCGAACTATTCTACCCGTTCAGAAAACATTAGCTTACTGTAACCATGTGTTTCTTGCCAAGGAATAATAATCCTTCTCTCGTTACATCACACTGACCAATTGATAAAGCAATAATTTTTAAATCACTTTTATCTAGGAGGCAGCCTTACTATGTCATTCGTCTCTTAAGTTCACGCCTACCTTAAACTTAATCTTTTGAATCTATTTATCTGAGTTTTAGCTACTGAAATACGTAAGGAAATATGACTTTGTACTAGGATTTCTATTACACAATATATTGACTGCTTCAACATTGGAATAACATTTTTTATCTAGTTTCGTTTATGTAAACTAAAGGACGAAAACTTTTTGACTGTTAATTTCATTATTCCATGAAAGTAAAACGGATTAAAAAATGCGTAATTTTGAATGTATCTGATCGTCGCCTAGGTAAACATGTAATTAAGACAAGTTTAAAAACTCTGTTTTTCATAACGTGCTTGCATTGCAGAACTTTGGAACATTGGTTCGCTAATCATTATTTCATTATACATTTAACACACTTTGGTATTACCAAGGTAGGATGGTAGAAAGCAACTTCAAGGCTATTTGATCACGTCTTAAGTTGTAAGTGAAGTGGAGTTCCCCCAGAAACACATCATCATATTATTTGTATTACCGGTGTCCCGAGTTGGATGAATATAATCATGGGTCTTACAAGGCATTATAAAACACAGAACGTACATGGTGTGTGACTGAAATTAGTTACTCACCTATTTCCGAACCAGTTGAGTTACTGCAGACAATTTTATTATGNCCCCCAGAAACACATCATCATATTATTTGTATTACCGGTGTCCCGAGTTGGATGAATATAATCATGGGTCTTACAAGGCATTATAAAACACAGAACGTACATGGTGTGTGACTGAAATTAGTTACTCACCTATTTCCGAACCAGTTGAGTTACTGCAGACAATTTTATTATGCAATTTTGGCTAATTCTTAAAGTCATTCTAAATTGAAGCATTTCAGGTGTTTTAATTTAAATACCGGAAGAATTTTACACCTGTTAAATGTGTCTTACCACACAAGACACTTCGGGTATCAATTCAAAAAACTGTATTACGCTAAGATTTATAGTCAGTATCTGACAGTAAGCTTTGATAGTTTACAGACACTTACTTCGAATGTTTATTCCCAAAATAAGTCTTTTGAGATCCGAACCGAGAAGAAAAAATACCTGCGGATTTCCAAGTGCACGCATTTGGAGAAGTTTGGGCGAATCTTAACATCGTGGTCTTGAGAGCCAATGAGGGTGAATCGAAGTGATTATGGAACAGCGCCGAAATGCAAGAGTGGGGGAAAAACAGATCCCCGAGAAGGCCTGCTCACCAGCGGCATCGTCCGGCACGATTCCCACGTNGATGCAAGAGTGGGGGAAAAACAGATCCCCGAGAAGGCCTGCTCACCAGCGGCATCGTCCGGCACGATTCCCACGTACGAAAATCCGGGAGTGGCCGCGCCGGGAATTGAGCCCGGCTCGCCTTAGTGGGAGACGAGCGCTCTAGCCACTGCTCCACTACAGCCCATACAATTTCGTGATTGCGGTAGACAGCTATACGATTTAGTTTACTCTAAAGTAGTGATGTTATCAGTTTCTTCGTGGGTTTATTTTAAAGCCCGCGTTTATTAGCGTTCTAAGTTAAACACCCCACTGGAATTCGATATCATTTCGTCAACGTAGGAGGCCGGCAGTAGTATATCAACTGTTAGTTCTACCCCAGACATGTTACAACATATTACTTTACAAAAATAGTATATTTTAATATTATAAACTTAATTAACTATTAAACATTGACATTTTTAAAATTTATTTCATCAAATATTTTATGTTGTATTTGCCATTAAAATTATATTTTCTATGACTAACAGTTTGTATATTACTTCTGCTCGCCCAGTCCAAAAATATTTTACAATATTCATATATCAGAAAATTTTATGTTATAAGCATATCTAAATACATAAATTAATGTATGTCACAATTCTATTATAATAAAAAAACATGGGTGCATGTACTTATGTACGCGCGATAGAAGTTATACTTCCTTGGTGTGACTAAAATTAAATTTTATTACGTATGCAAATAATTTATGTTAGTAGGAATACCATAAAATGACCGAAGAAAGAAATTAAATAAAATTTAGTAAGATTTTATTAAAGAACATAATTAAATACTTACAAAAATTAACCTCAAATAATTGAAAACACTTTCAAAATTTTAACATACAATATTTGTCACTAACAAGTTTTTCGCGGTAAAATGCAAGTAAAATTAATTAATAAGATATATATACACACAACGAATTACTAATTTAAATGAAATATTTTTCAGTTTGCTTATTTCGTAAACTGATTTTCTGGTGGTTTTAAATATAACCCCGTGCTATGTTGAGTACCTTGCGTTTGTATACAGCTAGACGATACACGTATGCGCGTTGAGTCATACCTAACGTGACCATTTTTTTCCCTCCGAGCGGGACGCCCTTAAAAAAAAATATATATATATATATATATATACAGTTTTAAAAATAAAACACATGTTTAAAATATAGTTAATGTTTATTGTTCAAAAATTTAAATAAGAACTAATCTTGTGCAATCTGGTGGGTTGGCTTCTTATATTTTTCGGATGAGCAAATTTGCTTTAACATATCAGGTTTAGTTTTTAAGTAGGAATGGAACTGTTGACATGACTTGTTTATGTTACCCTTTATTATCAGAATGGCTTTTAACACTGGGACTACTAATTGTGTTTTTTCACTCGTCCATATTTTATTCATATGGGAAAACACTCTTTCGACTGGAGCATTACTGCCTGGCAGACATAAAATGTACTCGATTATTATACGAAAATTCACATAATTGAGATTATTTGTTTGAAAGTGTTTGAATATTTCAACCCAACTATCTTCAGCAGCAATATTCTCAGCGTTCCATTCTGTTACTTTCTCAGCTGTAATATATATGGAAATCAACGAAAACTCGTCAAACACTCCTGTATCTTGACTGCTACTGAGAAATCCCTTCTCTATAAGCAAATCCATCACACTTTGAATCTGCTCCCACGTGGGGACCGTGGTCAGGTTCGCCCATTCAAACACTTCTAATTCTGTGTTGAACTGACACCACTGCTCCAAGTATTCTTTACTTGTCTTGTAAAATTCTGCTGCCGTTGTTTTCACATCTTCCTCAGTGACAACACCAGTTTCTTGTAATTTCAATAATATACTACGGGCAGCGTGGGGAAGAAACAATGAATTTTGTTTCAGTGTCAAATTGTCTTTGAGCCGATTAATTTCCTTCGCGATCTCTATTGCAGACACAGTTTGTCCCTCGATCTTTAACACAGCTTGATGAAAAGTGGCTGCCTGTGCGTGCATAAAAAATAACCACAATTCAGAGCTTTCATTCTGAAAAAAATGTTTTTATTATATAAAGGCAGTTTTCGATGCTCATGAAATAGTTTTTTAGAGGTTGAAACATTTTTAAAACTCTCTCCAGCGCGGGCATTAACGCAAGCCATCTAGTTTTACTGTAGCCTAGAAGTTTCTGATATTCTGTGTCAACTGCATTACAGAATTCTTTAAGAGCTTCAACGCGAACGCTATAAATGTAAAAAAAAATGAATAAATTTGTACAATAATACATTCAAAATCAACAGGACGACAATCTGCAGCTGTTTGTATCGCATTGTGGATTATGTGAGATCCACATCCAATTCCTATGAGTTTCCTTCCAAGAGACTGGTGCAATTTGGCCCAAACATTATTAACTCCTTTTCTATTTTGTCCTCCAAGATTACAGTTTGTGTTGTCTCCACAAAATGCCACAATTTTTGGTTTTAGTTAATTTTTTGTTATAACTTGCGTCAAATAACCTACAATAATATCCGATGTTTCTCCTGGTTGCTCTTCAAATTCAAAAATCTTGACTTGTACTCCGTGTGGTAAAAAATTGCGGACTAAGATCGGAAATAATTTCGTGGAGGCATGATTTGAAACATCTGTTAATAAAGTTATACAATTAGCTTCACGCAGGTGCTCCTTTAACTCACGTGTTGCCATAGGTGCCAACACATTCATAACAATAGGCTCAGATTTCGTACGAGCGCAAAAAATGTTTTGTTCGAAACATGTTTGTATTAGGTTAGAAGCACAATCATTCGAGCGAAAGCTATGATTTTCTTGCACAGTGTGAAAAGCCTAAGCACCTTCTGCTGCGGCAACTTCAAAATCTTTGGAAGACGGTGAATCGGTTTTCTTAAAAAAATTAAGCATCGATGAGCTTGAAGCGGCAGCATAATCGGATAATCTGTGTTTTTCTGAACGTAAATGTTTCTCAATATCACCAGCACCACCATGTGCAACACTAAAATCTGTACGACACTTTTCACATGTGACGTCTGTGGGAACACTTTTTTGTTTTATAAACAGATACTTGGTTTGCAAATTAATATTAAAAGTGCACTTGCGTTTAGGCATTTTAAAACTGCTATAATCACATAAAATGCAAAGATATGTCTCGTGGTGATTGCGTAATGACAAGTCAAATACTAATCAGCTACTTACTGACAGTTAAAACAGTCACTGATTCGCCACCTACCCCCGCCCGTCCCGTCACCTCCTCACACATAACGCCACTCGCTCCATTCCCCGCGCATGTGCAGTACGGACCAGCAACACGGCGCGGCGCGGGCCACAAGACTTGCTGCTTGCTGCTTTTGTTTTGTCAAACGCCCTGTAAAAATGCTTAACACCCCTGTCGCCCTGTGTATCGATCAAAGCGGGACTGTCCCGCTCAAAACGGGACGTATTGTCACGTTAGTCATACCCCTACCACGTTCACTGTCGAATTTCGTTACACTGTGCGCGCACAATTTCCGTTGCACACTAAACTTTTACCGTCAACGCGCCAAAAGAAATATAACTTAAAAATGACGAATATAATATTCTTAAGAAAATTCTACATCATTCATAAGTTTATATTCTTAGCTTACTTTGATACTTTATGTGTAAAATAAAAATGTTTAAAATTCATAATTTTATAAATCAGTTTTCTATAATTGTTATATATTTGTCTGGTTATATTTTTTATTGTCATTCAAAACACAGTATTTTATTTCACCATAAGCAGTACTAAAAGTTCTAAATTTCAGTGACTTTAATTANTATTGTCATTCAAAACACAGTATTTTATTTCACCATAAGCAGTACTAAAAGTTCTAAATTTCAGTGACTTTAATTAATTTATTCAGTCACATATCATTAAGCTTCATAATTGGATTAAAATTTTTAACTCAAGAACACTAGCTACATTTTCATGTTTAAATATTAAGAAAGAGTTTTAATCAGAAAAAATTTAATTTTATTAACTTAAGAGCAAGTTGTCTTAAAATAAAAATATGCTTATTTCAATGGAGAGGTACTTAATACATTTCCTAAATAAAATATCATATTTCTGGCAGGAATGAGTTATTTGCCGTTATAAAACTATATTATTTAATTTGATTAATGATTAACTTCAAATTACATATAATTTAATAATATGCTCTGATATAATAGAACATAAATTAATGAGGGTTACATACTAATTATTTATAGCTACCTAATTATAATGAGCTAGTTGGTAATAAAAAGAATAAATACAATGGTGAAATTACTACCAAATTATTATATAAGTAAGATGCTTTTTCAATAATACGCGTACAAGAATGAAACTTCCGCACGCTGGCACAACGTACTACTGGGAGAAATAATCGTTATCCCTGACCTTACAGTAGTCGACAATGAAGGTGGTGGCACAAATCTGTACGTTATCGCCCTTGCGTAACTCGCTTTTTCAGCTGGTGTGAGCATTCTTACCTCTCTTGAAGTAGAGTAAGTATTCTTTACCCGATTACAGTAATCGACTATCGTCTCCATGATATTTTTAATGGTGTCCAATTCCATTTACAATAACAAGCACTTGGCAGAGCTGAAGTCAAGGCCGGAGGAATTAGAGATTTATCTACTTTAATTTATACATACTAAGTGCTTGGTGCTTCTGGTAGGCATAATTGCAGAAGCGGCTCGAATACGATTCACAAATCACAAATAGGCTTAAGTAAGGCCTCAAAGTGTGTGTAAAAAACTATGAGCAGCTTGTCAGTTTGATAGTGTTTGTACTAAATTCCGATTAGAATACTCTTTTTACCCAGCTACAGCATCTCAATACTTGCTGGAACAATTTTTACACAGTACTTAGGTGTTCTAATTATTGATGATCTGTAATTTTAATGTGTCTCGGTATGTTATGGTAGTAGGTGATTAATCGCTGGCAAACGTGTGTATTGAGCGTGTGGATTTACAGTTGTGATCTGAAAAGCAGTCAAAAGTTCATAATGTATCACTAGCAGAACCTGTTTTCTTGGGTTGTCAGCCTATGAATATATGTATATATATATATATATATATTCTCTTAACCAGATAGACAACACGCACAGACGCAACAATAAATGAAAATATATTTTTCCTTTTCCAAATCGACTACCCACACATGCCAACTCTACATGTGTAAGTCGGGAATATATTTAGAGACATACACAAATTTGCGAAACATGGGAAGAGAACAAGAGGTTGTAATGATATTATTCGTTGTAATTATGGAATAGAAAATAATCGCAGTTTTCATTTTAGAAAAGTTAAATTATAAAAGAAATGATTACCAAAAAATGTATACATGTAAGAGAGAATTTTCATATTACGAAATATATTTAAATTGGAAGAGTTTATATAAAACTTAATTAAGTCAAACAATAAATAAAAGACTTTTTACTGAATTAAGTAATTTGTTAAATGAAGAATAAACGAATTTATTATCCTTTAGTATTTAGAATTTAAAAAAATATCATGTAATGATAGTGAATATTAGCAAATATTTATTATTGAATTATTGATANTTAGTATTTAGAATTTAAAAAAATATCATGTAATGATAGTGAATATTAGCAAATATTTATTATTGAATTATTGATATAAAATATATAACATGACACATCTCAAAATTAATCAACGTTATCCGAAAATTATTTGCTTGATTGTTTCAAACTATTAAACTATTAAGCAGAAATAATTTAATTATTATGCTAATAAGCGAAACATTATGAAATTAATAAAATAAATAAAATAGTTATAACTTTACTGACTAAATTAATTCAAAAAATTTCAAGTAGTAAATTTAAAACAAATAAAAATTGAACAAGTTACTATTAAAGACATTGTTAAACCTGTATAAGGAAAAAATTAAGCAATGTAAAAAGGATTTAGAATTTTTTTTACTTGTAAATATTGCTGTTTACAAAAAGTGTTTTTAAAAATATTTTTTGAAAAATATATTAATTAATGATACAAATTCGTAATTTACGTTTCGTAATCTATAAATAATGAAAATATTTTATTCTATAAAAACAAATCGAAAATACCATTAAATATACTAATTTTTGAGTATATTTAAAGAAATATAACATTATTCATGTTAAATTACATAATGTGATAAAAATATAAAGCAAGTGATTTTTCAATAGTAAAACCCATTTTTTAAGTTATATATATCTAAACGAGCAATAATTATAAATCCAGAAATAATAACTAATTACATATTAATAAAGGCAGATTCATATTTTATTTACTTCGAAATTTAATTGGACTTCCGTTGCATACAGTGACTACAGAAAAAGTAACAAAACACAAAGAACGTATATAATGACGAGAAACCTAAATAAAATAAAATTTGATAAAATTAATAAGCACATATGTGGAAAAAACGACGCTAACTATGACAAACAAAAAAAGGCAAAACTACAAGCGAAACATAAACAGCAGAAAGTCAATGATTGCAGGAAAAAAAATAGACTTAAAAAATCATAAAATGTTATATAGTTCTATTATGACAATAAATTACACGAAAACAACAAGGGCAGAAAAATTGCAAACAAACGTCATCAGCAAAATTTACAATTCAAAACACAAAACCGCGAAAGGTCATAAATCTATAAATGGATCAAAGAAATATAAAGATACAGTCCGACAACTAAAAACAGAAAACAACGACACCACAAGTTTAACAATATGTAAACAGCAAATTCCACAGAAAAACTCATGAGTTTTCGCAGCTGCGATTTGCTCCAGTCCTCAGTTGATTAAACAACAAGTTTACTGTAGTATGGCCGTTTTACTGCAAAACTTTATTCGATATAGTTAATTTCTTCGGTTCTTCAATGAATAAATTTTTAGTTTCAAAAACAACATGAGATTTATATAAATATATAATATACAGTGTGAGTATGTATGCAATGTGAGTATATATGTATATACACTGTGAGTATAAGAGAGTACCCCGAATTTGAAGGTCTATAATATCAAAACCAAACAACCAACTACCTCGATTGACCAATCAAATGAACCGAGGAACCGTTAAGTTTGTTTACCACACATTCATAAATGTTCAATGTGACCACCATGAGCGGCCCGAACGACATCTACGTGACAATCAAACTCGTTCCACGCTTTTGTCAGCATGTCCGGTGTTATGATTTGAATGGCGTTCGTAACATTCTGTTTTTGAGATGGCGAGGGTGTAGCGAGCTCGCATTCGACACGCCAATGTGAAGGGGATGGTCTGATGTTTCCTTTATGGTGCGCCATCCGATTGGCACCTAGCTGTTCGCGGATACCTGAACGAGAGGTTGCGCAACGCTGGATTGGTCGAGAAGTAGCTGGAGACCAAGCTCTTCATCACTGGCCCCCAAGAAGCCCTGATCTTACCCCGTGCCATTTTTTCTATGGGAGTACATAAAGGATCAAGTGTTTCGTCCACCATTGCCAGCTAACATTGAAGACCAGAAAACGAGAATTACGGATGCCATCGAAACCGTAACACCGGACATGCTGACAAGAGTGTGGAACGAGTTTGATTATCGCGTAGATATCGTTCGGGCCGCTCGTGGTGGTGCCATTGAGCATTTATGAATTTATGTTAAAAAAAAAGGTGATTGTTCCGTATTACGTACTCTTATGGTAAAACCATAGGAAACCTGCGAGTGCACTATCGAGTATCCACTCNCTCCAAATTTGGGGTATTCTTTTATACTCAGCCTGTATAATATGGTGCAAAAATGTGTTATATTATATATAGTAAAATGAAACATTACGTATTTTTATCATAAGATAAAAAGAAAATGTAATAAATAATTACAAATGTTTAGGTTTTTTATATATATTTAACCTAATCAAAAACTTTTTAAAAATATTCCATTTTTAAGAAAAATCATACACATGCCCATTAGACAACTCATTGTTTCGAAAAATTATTATTGATGTGAAGAAGGCGTCAAGAATGCTCGTAACATATTTCCTGACGACGCAAAGGAACTTGTTGATAGACTCAAATATTTGATTGACTTGCAAAAACGCAGGGATCTCTAGCACATTGTTGGGCTATCTTCAATATTCGATGAACTTATGGCTTGAGGTTGTATGAAATGAGGCTTTTGATCTGCATATAGCTGAGAAATGTAAATATCGAATGTACAAAATAATTATATAGGTAGAATGTATATAATTCTTAATAAATTATATATTTTTTTACAATTTAATATATGTTTTGTTTCTCATACAGTCCTTTCTGCTTTCCTGAAAGAGATATTAATACAATGGTGTATACAATCGATTGCTAAAGAAATTCTGTTTTAGATAAAATTTATCCGAGCCTGTGCAGGAGTGCTATGGTTTGATCTGAGTTATTATGCTTTATCGTATATTAGGTGGTGAGTCTAGCCAGCCTGCTAAAATTCCTGGGTCACCGATGTGGACGTCGAGTGGTGAACACTGAAAATTGCAATTAATATATGTGTGTATTTTCATTTTTTTCAATTGCGTTTTCTCATGTTGGACATTACTGAATAAAATTTTATTAAAATAATATGCATGTTGCCATTGTTATTAATTTTTTTACCCATTGACGATAAAATGACATCCTGTTATCTAAAATATTTTTTAATTAATACATTCTTCTGTAAAAATACTAATAAAATTGAATATGACAATTCCCGTTTTTTGTGGGTATGGATCTCGTTGTCATTCGTTACAGGTGGATAACATTCTTGCCGAGAGTAGACGGTCTCTTGTGGCTGATGCCTGAATCATGAATTACCACTGTGCTATATTGGGCGATATTAAAAGTAAAAGGAGAGTAGTGTGTTACAGTGAGGAATGGGGCTGGAAGGGAGCCGACTAAACAGCCAATAACAATTGGCGCGGTTCAGTCCTCTGCCGGACATGTTGTGGGAGGTCCTCGGGAAATGTAAGTTATTTAAATAAATGTAAAAAAATTTTGTTTTTAATCATTTTTATAATAATATTATATTTTTGGATATAGGAAATTTTCAAAGCTAAGGTCAACCAAGGTCACGGGCACGGGGTCAAAGTCAAAGTTGTGAGGTCAAGGTGAAGTTCACCCAGATCTAATATGGCAGTTGAGTGACAACATAACATCGTGGCCGGTAGGCGCCTGGCGCCGTGTGTATGAAAAATGGCTGCCATCATCCACTTGTTGTAGGTGAAAATCTAAATTAATGTTTTTCTTTCACCTTGAGAATAGGGTAACATAGGAAATAATTTTTATCAGAATCAAAAATGGTGCAGCTTCAGCCCCTTGATGATTTCACAGAACATTCAATATTTTAATTTTTAAATACTTTCTTGGATATTTTGGATAATTTTGCGATTATTTAAGATTAAGGTGGTCAGGGCCACGGGGTCATGAACACTGGGGCATGATCTCGGGTCAATGTGATGGTCACCTGTAACCGTTATGGCGGTCGGGTGACGTCACAACATGGCGGCCGGTCGGCGTCTCAGATTCTCTCCTGGATCACATTATGCCCGAATTTTCATTACCATACTACTGAAATTTAAAACTATACTGCTCACAAAAAGTGTAGCATATTCCCCACTGCTCAGAAAAAGTTTAACATATTCCCCGTTCACCAACGACTACGGAATATTTATGTTTCTAGTATGTGTGGATCGTACTTACGTTGTGTGAATCTTGTAAACATAGGCGTCTTCCCCTCCAACGACATGCTTATTGCACGTACAGAAACACAGTAGGTTCAACCACAGGCCTTTAAAAAAGCAGCAATTTAGGAATAGGACAATTTGCCTTAGAAAATGCTTAATGATCTTGTTTTTCGCATACGTCGAAAAATACACGCGTGCCTCAGTAATCGCGGAGGTCCTACACATTACTGAAATTTGTCAATGTATATATTTGTGTTGTTATTGAAACTGATAAGATTCCTTATTTTAAGTTGTTTTTCAGTTTATGACTTGTGTGTGTTTCATACTGGGATGATGTAAACGAGTACTGTGTTTTTTTTTCACTTTATGTACTATTAGGAGTACAACATGGCATGTAGAGTACTTTCATTCACTACAACATCCTGCATTCTGATATATACTCAACTTTTTGTGACCAGTATATTTGGCCAGTATAAATAAAAATTAATTTTGTCAAATTACCTATATAATTATTGCATGTGGGACTATAAACTGTTTTGGAGTGCTTATATTCAAAGACAATGAGGAAAATGTGACACACTTCCCTGTCTCGTAGACCACACATGTTCCTGTGAACAAGTAATACTTCGCTGAAAAAATAGTAACAAAATGTACAGACGTTGTATGTCCGAAAGAAGAGACATTCATAATAAGAGGTTATCTCTGGAAACTTAATATTAAAAAAAAATATCTGCAATGCATAAACGCTAGACACGCTGTACTTGTCCGTGTACATCTAGTTCCCGGAATCAGTCAAGAGTACAAACTTTTAATAAAGCAGCAAAGTTACCACGACAACATTAAATTTAACAGGGTCATTTACTTAAGATTTATTGAAGTCGACAATTTCGAGTGCTTAGAACGGTAGTAAAGGGAGGTGGACCCAAAAAAATGGATATTGTTGTACTCACATTTCAAGTACTCTCTCAACAAAAATAGAAAACTAGTATTTCGATTTTATTTAAATATATTTCCCTCAATTAGTTTTCTTTTAAAATTTATGTATACTAGATATGTTAATAAGTAATAAATAATGAAATAATAATATATTTATAAAAGTAAAAATTACATATCATGCAAAATTTAATCATTTTAAATTTTTTTCATTTATTTATGAATAAATAAAACTTAATCTTACTTTATCATATACTAATAAGAATTTAATTTTTTTTTACTTTTCAAACAAAATAACTCTAATGTTATTATTTACTAATGAGATTTACAAACCAAAATATGTTATAACAAATTGGAAAATCGTATATTTATATNGTTGAGAAAATTTAATTGCAGAAAATTGGAAAATATTAAATTCAAAAATCAAACAAATTTTGAAAAACAAATAAATTATATTAACATAACTATATGAAGTCTCAAACCAATTCATTAATACAATTTTCATATACATAGTGTAATATTTTTGTATAAATTATGATAGAAACAGCAAAAGAAATGCAAATAATGTTCCTCTAGCTCATATTAAAAATTTTACGCAAAATTGGTAAATTTAATTTACTCGATTATAATTTTTATGATCATTACAGAATCAAAATGCACAATAAACATGTTGGCATGAAACTACAAAACAGTGAACAAGATTAATTTAGACATGATATAATGTCATAAATAAATTTATATCAGCAAAGAGAGAAAAAAATGGAAGTCATAAAAAATTTTGGATGAAAATAATACAGAAAATAAAATTTTGTGTATAATAAATACATATCACAAAAACATAAATTTCTTTAATTAAAATAATAATTTTTTTTAAAATAAATATTTTTATACTAAAATTTAACAAACGGGAACTTCCACAAGGAAAAATAATCTGAAAATGTTAAAATATTTGTATTGTGCGTGGTCTCTTACACCGAAGGGCCAAAAAAACTGGTATAGGCCTGCGTATGCAAATGACAGATGTATTGAACCAATCAGAGTAACGCGATATGGTCGGTCGGCAGCTAGATAGGTTACTGCGGTTACAATGGCAGGTTATCAAGATTTACGTGAGTTTGAACGTGGTGTTATAGTCGGCGAACGAGAGAAGGGACATAGCATCTCCGAGGTAGCGATAACATTTGGATGTTCGCGTACGACCATTTCACGAGTGTACCGTGAATATCGGGAATCCGGTAAAACATCAAATCTTCGAAATCGCTTCGGCCGGGAAAAGACCGTGAAATAGCGGGACAAACGACGACTGACGAGAATTATTAAACGTGTTAGAAGTGCAACCATTTCTCAAACAAAAAGGCGCAGATTAGATTTGTGGACTGCCCTGGAGAATTCAAGGTGTGAATTGCCTCCCTGATACCTTCCGACATTAGTCAAGTCCATGCCACGTCGTCTTGCGGCACTTCTGCCTGCTCGTGTAAAGAGAGGGGGGAGGGAGGCTACACGATATTAGGCAGGTGTAACAGTTTTTTGGCTCTTCAGCACTGAAAGCTGTGTCCGATCTCTCGTGCGCCGACTATAACAACACGTTCAAACTTACTTAAATCTTGATAACCTGCCATTGTAGCAGAAGTAACCGATCTAGCAACTTTGCCAGACGCTTGTTGTCTTATATAGGCGCTGCCGATCGCATCGGGTTACTCTGATTGGTTCCATACCACTCTTATTTGCGTAAGCACAATTATACCAGTGTTTTTGGCTCTCCAGTGTATAAGTGTGTTAAATGTGGCATGGTATTTGCTAGGTACGATATCTTGCAAAAAAAAGCAAAAAACTGCGTAGCTGAAAGACCTTCATCTGCCAAAAATCCGTCGTGTACAGTCTCCATTCACAGCAGTGTACGAGTGTATTTCCCACAAAACCACGGATTCTGGATGAGCATCCACCATCGTGCCAGCAACCATCACGCACAAGAATCGTGGCAGGGTCTGGGTTGGATAAAGACAATAGTTTCGTAGAGGCTCAAACTACATTCCACCACAGACTTAAGACCTATGCTTTCACAACGAGAGTAGGTATTCAAAGGCTCTTTGCATATTTTTTTTACAGAATTGAGGTAAACGTCGCTGTTGGCTCTCCACGTAAACACGCCATTACAAAATGTTATGTATGGCTCGAACGCAGCTTTGCGAAACCGACCCTATTCAACAAAAATAAGGTATTGGAATCCAAACGCAAAATATTAGAAATACTGTAAAGCCTCTGACTGGAAAAATACGTAATGATAAAAAGCATAAAAAGAGAGTGATTCGGGGTAAATAATAACGAAAATCAATCACTGAGTGCGTCTTACCCTCAAAAACATTAGGCTTAACACCCCCAACAAAACATTTTTTTAAATTTCACATTGGAAAAAAATCTTTTGTCTTGTACGGATGCGTTGTGCATAATTTTAAAAAGTCGTTATGACTCGAATCCCCCCTTCACCAAACAAAAACAGATATAAAACCACTTCCCTACCCTCCCCGTAAGCGATATGCACAGCGAAGAATCCTGTGCACTGCTCTTATCAAGGCATTGAAGCTCACCATTTAAAATGATTCTCCATAAGTTTAAAATATGTACATTTAAAAATTTAGGCAGAGGGAAAAAAAATTTCTTATGGTTACTCCACGTACGTCGATATTTCTAGCTCCCAGTGTCCGTATATAAAACTCTTGAAATGCACAAATAATGAACGTAAATTAATTATTAGGAGGGTGGGGGAAATAATTTACCTTGAGGACACTCTGGCGTAAAGGTACATCCACCACAATTACAAAATCATACAAGCCAGTTACATTCTGTAAACCAAATGTTCTGTATTTTCATAAATTTGCATACGCTCGCACCATTAAGAGATATATCTGATCCGTGGTAAGACATCCACCACCATACCCTACCAGAGAACTTATACACTGCTACGTGACTTAAGCCGAATGAAAAGTGACATGCGTACACGAGTATATATATTCGCGGCCTCTAATCCAGCAGATGTCCATAGTATTCACTCTTTATGAATGACGCTAACTATAACACAGTTTTATTCCCGAGATGCTAGTCCACCATGCAGATTTAAACCATTATACGAATTCCAGAAATGACACATTCATACAGGTCTCATTCACCACCCTTCCAACTCGTCCAATCATATAGGGAAAGAATACACAAGTGCGAAATATTAGAGCATATTGCAGTCTGTGCATTACGGAGGCCATGAGATTTTGGAGTTATGTTAATGCCTTTCTAACGTAAAAAAATTTATTCTTTGTACACTTTTTTTTACACATCTGCTCATATCTCCTCTTTTGTTTTTCTTTTCGTATAAAAATAAAAATGTTACATTTCTTTATTAATTTCGGTGAGACCAAAGATATGTTGTAATGCTGTGAAACTAAGAAATAAGAAAAAAAAGTACATTTCCACTTGCTTATACGTCAAACACACACAAAAACACGCACACGCAAAGAGCCCGAGATATCTCAATTTTCAGGCGAGACTGATAGACGCATTAAAAATCTATTAAGGAAAAAGAGTACTAAAGAAGTGGATACGAGTCCCTTAAGAGAAGTAAACGAGAGACACGTACATTCGTAATCTGAACTCGCGCACACGTCCAGCCCCGCTGCACCAGGTGTTCAATTAGACTCTGTCCTAGCGCACTGATCATTGGCGTGCTTAGTGATGGCCCCTAAGAGGAAGTGGGGCTTGTCGCTCCAGCAGCTTGTTTTTATTTCTCACACACGTTAACTTTAATTCATTGGATAATAAACACACATGTGATCTGCACACACATGTTAACCCCAGAGGAGACCCATCTTCAGGCAGACCCGTGTTATGTTCTCGAGATGTTCGGCCCAATTTCTTTTTTAAAATTCACCCCAGGAGAATGCCGGGATAATTTCTTGGCCGATTCCTTGCTTTTTCCCGTTTGCCCTAGTAACTCGCTCTGTTTTAAAAGGGTGTAAATTTTACAAATTTGTAAATATATAATTTAAGCTTGCACACCACCTAGAAAATATAAGCTCACGCTGCTATTTTACGAGAATCGAGTAGGCAGACAGGAATAAAAAAAATTTATATCTGTTCATTTTAAGAGGAAGGGAGTTGCGCCATTTTTTCTTGCATCAAATCCGCGACATCGGGCTTTCAGTATAACGAGATATCCTCGTTTCATTAACAAAAAACGTAAAAAAATTGCATTAAAACAAATTGCAAAATTTAATGGTGACAAATATGTACGCATTAATGTAAAAAAATTGCTATATTTAGCAAAAAGATTTACTTGATATCAGCAATTCCTTGCATTTTTTAGGCATATTGTGAAACCATTTTGAATATTGAGGTATTTAAGGCTACCATTTTGCACCCGATTCTTTGATAACGCTAGGAATATATACCAAATCGGGCCATTTTTATTCTCTTCGTAACTCAGCGAACAAGTCCTTTCATCTGATGATGCATACATATACTTAGAAATATTTCCAGGCCCATATATATAGGGTTCAATCTGTGTCAAACTGTTTGGAAAAAACTTACACAGTATTTGATCAGCCAGCTTCCACAAATACGAGTGTAAACCTTTAATGAATAAAAGATTTAACCCTTGTTGCGTCGGGAAAGGTAGTGTATTTTAGACAATGATTCAAGACGATGCAAGCCCCTGACGATGTGAAATCGTGTATGTCATATACACCTACATGCAAACATTCAACGACTGCCCAGAAATTACTTTCTTGCAATGTTGTTACTGTGTCAAGTCCTTCAGTACAAGTTACAATGCGTGGCGACATGTTTGGAAAATCCAACTAGTGCGATTTTTAGCTGCAGAAACTGCTCACGTCAGGTCACTTGACGATATATCTCAAATAAATACATCAAGGTATGTAAATACATTATTCCTTTTCCTACTGAGAAACGGATTAAGACGAATCACTTCTTCCTGTTAACAATAGGCTGCTTAATATGTTCACAGAAGGTGAGGAAAATATGGCCAATACAAGCACCGAACATTGTGCCATACAATAGGTTCGTGTTAAATATACACGTTAAGAATAAAAGAATATCCCAACTTGAAGTTTTCAAATATCAAAACCAAACAACCTATAATCTTGATTGACCAATCAAATGAATTGTGGAACCGTGAAGATTGTTTACCATATATTCATAAATGTTCAATGTGGCCACCATGAGCTGTGCCCGAACGACATCTACGAGATAATCAAACTCGTTCCACGTTCTTGTCAGCATGTCCGGTGTAATGATTTGGATGGCGTTCGTAACTCTTGAGGTGGTGAGGGTGTAGCGAGTTCGCATTCGACACGTCAATGTGAAGGAGACGGTCTGATGTTTCCTTTATGGTGCGCCACCCCATTGGCACCTAGGTGTTCGCGGATACCTGAACAAGACGTTGCCGCAACAATGGATTTGTCGAGAAGCAGCTGGTAACCAGGCTCTTCATCTCTGGCCCCCAAGAAGCTTGGATCTTACCACGTGCAATTTTCCTCTATGGGAGTACATAAAGGATCAAGTGTTTCGTCCACCATTGCCGGCTAACATTGACGACCATAAAACGAAAATTACGGACGTGATCAAAACCGTAACACCGGACATGCTGACAAGAGTGTGGAACGAATTTGATTATCGCGTATATGTCGTTCGGGCAGCTCATGGCGGTCACATTGAACATTTATGAAGTAATGGTAAACAAACTTCACGTTTACACGGTTCATTTGATTGGTCAGTCAAGGTTGTAGGTTGTTTTGTTTTAATATTATAGACCTTTAAAGTTCAGGTATTATATTATACTCATCCTGTACACTTTCTAAACGGAAACGTGAACTTAACGAACTTCAAAGAACTAATGTAACACCAGTAGCTGCGAATACTAATGCTTAGCAACGATCAACGATACTCCTTCAAAGGAAAGGATACTCGTTAATTTTTAGTTATGTCAAAGAGGGGGGTAATGCCTCTGCAAAAAAAGAGAAAGGTCGTGGATATGATAATGAAGACAATGTTGACGGTGAAAACAGTGGCGAATTTTTCATCGTCCTCACACATCTCCCCTCTGGCTTTGCTGAATAAAAGTGTTGTGAATAATGCAGACGAGGACAAGATGCGTCTATCAGTCTCGCCTGAAAATTGAGATATCTCGGGCTCTTTGCGTGTGCGTGTTTTTGTGTGTGTTTGACGTATAAGCAAGTGGAAATGTACTTTTTTTTCTTATTTCTTAGTTTCACAGCATTACAACATATCTTTAGTCCAACCGAAATTAATAAAGAAATGTAACATTTTTATTTTTATACGAAAAGAAAAACAAAAGAGGAGATATATGCAGATGTGTAAAAAAAGTGTACAAAGAATAAATTTTTTTACGTTAGAAAGGCATTAACATAACTCCAAAATCTCATGGCCTCCGTAATGCACAGACTGCAATATGCTCTAATATTTCGCACTTGTGTATTCTTTCCCTATATGATTGGACGAGTTGGAAGGGTGGTGAATATTTCTGGAATTCGTATAATGGTTTAAATCTGCATGGTGGACTAGCATCTCGGGAATAAAACTGTGTTATAGTTAGCGTCATTCATAAAGAGTGAATACTATGGACATCTGCTGGATTAGAGGCCGCAAATATATATACTCGTGTTCGCATGTCACTCTTCATTCGTCTTAAGTCACGTAGCAGTGTATAAGTTCTCTGGTAGGGTATGGTGGTGGATGTCTTACCACGGATCAGATATATCTCTTAATGGTGCGAGCGCATGCAAATTTATGAAAATACAGAACATTTGGTTTACAGAATGTAACTGGCTTGTATGATTTTGTAATTGTGGTGGGTGTACCTTTACGCCAGAGTGTCCTTAAGGTAAATTATTTCCCCAACCCTCCTAATAATTAATTTACGTTCATTATTTGTGCATTTCAAGAGTTTTATATACGGACACTGGGAGCTAGAAATATCGACGTACGTGGAGTAACCATAAGAAATTTTTTTTCCCTCTGCCTAAATTTTTAAATGTACATAATTTAAACTTATGGGGACATGTTTTATAATGATGTGCGTCTATGCCTGTGTGAGGTGGAGTGTTCGTGTTCCTTTGCTGTGCACAAATTTTCCCCGTGAGTGTAGCAAAGTTATTTTCAGTCAATGTTTTTGAATTTTTCGAGTAATGATTACTTTATAGAAATATGCATGATGCATGCGCGCAAGACACATGCTTTTTTCAACAATAATTTTAAACAAAATGTTTTGTGTATAGGGTTAGGCATGTTGTTTAAAGGGGAAGACGCACTCGGTGATTGATTTTCGTTATTCTTTACCCCGAATCACGCTATTTTTATTTTTTTTTTCTCGTGTCGGATATTAACAGTATGAGGTTGTAAAGTATTTTCGATTTTTGCCATAAGATTCGAAAATCATCCTTTCGTTGAATGGGGTCAGTTTTGCAAATCTTGCGTTTAAGTCATATATTAATTTTTTTCAGTTTTGTTTTTGTGGAGTCATCAGTGACGTTTTGCTTCCTTCTGTATTAAAAATGCAAATATCCTTTTAATACCTTCCCTATTTGAGGAAGCACAGGTCTTTAGACTGTGATGGAATGCAGTTTTTGCTTCCACGAAACTATTGTCATTAACCAACCCAGACCCTGGTACGACCCTTGTGGGTGATGGTTGCTGGCACGATGGTGGATGCTCATCCTGAAACCGTGGTTTTGTGGGAAGTACAATCGTACGCTGCTGTGAAAGAAGAATGTACACGGCGGATTTTGGCAGATGGCGGTCTTTTATCTACGCAGGTTTTTACATGCCTCTGCAAGATATCGCACCTGGCAAATGCCATGCCACCGTTTATACACTTACATGCCACTCTATCTACATTAGTCGAACATTCATACTTTTCGTGACTTGGAACATATTTGGCGAATTCAAATAATGTGTTACAGTAGCATTACGTGTATTGATTTAACGCCTTTGCAATTAGATCTGCAGTAAATATATATTTTTAAAAAACTTAATTCTACTACCGTATTTTATGAGGTTACATATTGCGCCCGAGAATAACTGGCCCAAAAAAAATCACCAAATATAAGCAGATTTGTAATTTCGCGGGGGAAAAAATGCCTTTTACGTGCACGCTTGATAATATCCTACGACCTGATGTTATTAAATATCTGAACGTGCCAGTCACAATGGTAAAAAACGAGGGGCGAGAGAGCGATATGTCACCTGTGGCATTAGACGAGAAACTGTGCCGAGGGTCGATATTGTTCAAATTATATACTTTCCCCACACCAACATGCTCTGGCGGAGAATGCTGAAAACATGAACGGCAGGGGTACGGGAATAAGTAAGGGTGAATATTTGGTCGGACTTAAGTGGTAGGGTGATAAGTAACAGAAAAAATACTCAATTTTGATGGTAATTTAATTGGCATTAAAACGAAAAATGTTTTTGTTTATGTGTCCGATTTTAAGTTTTTAATACAAAAAATTGTGAAGTTAATAAATTACGCATGTAGGTTTATTGTTGATTAAAAAAAAAATTTTTATTAAATGGAATGAAACTTTGTACATCTTTCTATATCTATAAATGAGTGTACCGACAGCTCACATTGCGGCTAAATCGACAAAATTAGCGAGTACCGACATCTTACCTGGCAGTGAAATCGAGAAATTTACACCTCCTATGTTTGAAAATAGAATCAAATATGGAGGGCGCGGACAGCACTATCTATACTTTAAAAACATAAACAAATATTGCTGCTGCCCGGTGGCTAAATGGGCAGCTCGCCTGGTGACGAAATCGGAAATTAATACACTTGCACCACCTAGGTGTTGGAAATATATACAAATGAAAACAAAAAAACAAGATGGCACGTTAAGCATAGGTAAGAGAGAACGTCAGCTCACCTGGTGACTAAATCGAAAAAGTAGCACTGCCTGGCGGGTAATATATTAATGAATACACTAGCGCCACCCATGTGTTGAAAATAGAAATCAATATGGAGGTCGCCGACAGCACCCAATATACTTTAAAAACTTTAACAAATATGGCTGCTACCTGGTGTCCAAAACAACATCTAGCCTGGTGACGAAATCAATGTTTAATACGCTAGCGCTACCCAGGTGATGTAAAATGTAACATTCAAAATCCAAGATGGTTGCCACAGCAATGTATAAATGAATGACCTACGAACAAACCACAAAGATGGCTGTATACGACGGAATAAGCCTTGGCAAGGGGATTTTGTTTGAATGGGTCATTGGTCTGCTGGAAATGGTGTTTGGGGCGACCTATAGAAATTTAAGTTTTGTAAAATACATTTTTAATAATACATTTTTATTAATAATTTTTTTAATAGTTGTTTAGTAATTTTAAATAAAATCGTTTGGAATTTTTTGGATTTTTGAGTTTTCAAATTCAAAAGTCACCGGGGTTAAGATCGAAGCTCAAGGTCATCGACATCCGACATGGTGGACAAGGTGGCAGCCGGCCAAACCGGAATGACAGAGTATGAATATCTCCGAGCTCTGGTCCCAGGTCCCGATGTCCCAGACTTCCCATAATCATTCTACTCCTGTGTATATGCATTATTTCAAAAGCATTTTCTTATGTTGTACATTAATACTGAATAAAATAATTTTTTTTAAAACAATTTTTTGTTTTATTTTTTTTAACCTCATTAGAATTGTAAACTCCCTAAATTTATATAGAAAATATTTTAAATAAAAAATTACTTATGTTGAAAGTAAAAACAAAATTAAATTTGACAATTTGCATACTTTGTGTGTTTAGTACAGGTGGATAGCACTCTTGCAGATGGTAAATCACCTCTTGGAGGGTGATGCCTGAAACTTGAGTTACCAGTGTGATCTAGTGGGCGATACTAAAAGAAATGTACAGTACTTGTAAATGACGAGGAAGGGGGCTGGAAGGGAACCGACTAAACAACCAATAATTTTTAGGAGTCATCGTCTACTGAATGTGGTGCTGGGAGAACCTCCAAAAATGTCAATATTTTAAACTAATTTTTAAAATAATACTTTTATACATTATTAAATAATTTAAATAATAGTTTGTTAAAATGTTTTAAATATTTTAAAATTTGTTTGTGATTTTTCACAGTTAAGGTCACCTAAGGTTAAGGGCATGAGGTCATGGTCACAGGCGTGAGATCAAGGTGAATGCCACTCATATATAATATGTCGGTCGCGTGATGTCATAATATGGTGATCAGTCGGCTTCTGGTGCCTGTCCCAGGTCCCGTTATGCCAGAAGATTCGAAATTAATAATTTTTTTAATTTATAGTTTAAAATTTTGTTGGAATTTTAAAATAAATTTTTGGAAGTTTTTAACCTATTTAAATTTTCTTGGAGAATTTTGTAATTTTTTTTGGGTTCATTTTTATCCAACGTTAGGGATACAGGTTCATGGTCATGGGTCAAGGTCACCCAAATCCAACATGGTGGTCGAGTGACGTCGCAACTTGGCGGCCGATTGGCGCCTAAGCTCCTCTCCCATATCTCATTATGCCAATTCCCATTATCATACAAATAATGTCCTTTGTGAAACTATTGGCATTTTCAGCAAAGTATGTATTTAGGTTGCGACAGAATAAAGTCTTGGCCTCCACGGAGCAGTTTTCGTTATCAATCCCATAACCTGTCACTATTTCGGGATGTGTCTGCAGCTCTCATGTTGACGAATGAAAAATCGTAAACTCTTGGACACAGAGTTTTTCGGCAGTGACAATGGTTATTATGTACTTCACAATTTGACAGGTTAATAACCTGTAAATTCGCACATTTTCGCGTTTCACTGAATGTTATCACTAACAGCAAAATAAACTATAAGATGTATGTACTTTATTCGTCGCATGTGGACGAATACAAAAGNGGAGCAGTTTTCGTTATCAATCCCATAACCTGTCACTATTTCGGGATGTGTCTGCAGCTCTCATGTTGACGAATGAACAATCGTAAACTCTTGGACACAGAGTTTTTCGGCAGTGACAATGGTTATTATGTACTTCACAATTTGACAGGTTAATAACCTGTAAATTCGCACATTTTCGCGTTTCACTGAATGTTATCACTAACAGCAAAATAAACTATAAGATGTATGTACTTTATTCTTCGCATGTGGACGAATACAAAATACGCACCACTGTGGCGACACTCGTATTGAGGTATCAACCCTAAACACGATGGAGCATTTTAAGATAAAATCAATGGCCCATGAATAAGATAGTTGAAGATCAGGTTGCAGTCGTTGATAGATCCAATGGCGCAGAAACAGGTACAACTAAATGAGTAAGCACCTAAGATGGAGTCAGCGATGGCGCTGTCATAGAAGAAAATAGAACGTCATTTTTGAGCATACCATCATGCATGTTTAATTTTTATTTGTGTGAGAACAAACAAGTTTAGCATATTTCAAACGCACGTAAATATTAATAAAAAAATTGAAGGTACGTAAATTATTATTATTTAGAAATTACGTACAACTGGGCAAGTATATACTCATAACATATTTATCTAAAACTAGGGAGGGAGTCTTGTAAAATACTGTGGTTTAAAAAAATAAGCACAAAGTGAATACATTAACATAAAAGAGGAACGAACAACCAAAACTGACCAAAAGGCCAAACAGGTAACTAATGTCTAGTACAGTAGGGTACGCACATGTATGCAGAATGACATATTGTGAATGTGTGCGAAGGTTATAAAGCACGAGCACTGTGTACGTTTAGCATGCAGTGGAAGCTCTTGCACTGTGCTCATCGGGTCGAATTACGCTAATTTGCTGTCCGATGTCTTATATGGTCAAAATACAGTCCCCTAAACATCTGAACGACTTCACCTGAAGTTGAATCCTTCAGAAGTTTTAGGAAAGTGGAAGTTTGCCTATTGTGGCCGAGGATATTTGAATCGCACACAGAATCGTGTCAAGAGCTTCGATGGTACATCTAATTACAGGAACCGCTGCATGAGGGTTCAGTATTGTCTGTCCACGAAAAACCACGGCAATAGAGGACTGGTATATTGTCTTACATGTGAGGGGTGATCAAAATCAAACAGTGGTTAAAATCGCGAGACAATTTCAGACACGCTTAGCATAGCACTGGATGTTTGATAATATTTTTACCCTGTCCAGAAGACTGCAATCAGCTTGTTCGTTTGCTCGGCGACCCGGATGGTGTATGGCATTTATGCCAACACTTCGGAGATAGTGTTTGCTGTGGTGCCAGGAACACAAAGACTGGGGAACTCAGTAATGTGGTGGCGTGTTGTTTTTCTATGTCAGTCGAGTTATTTTCATTAGCGATTTCGGACGTCTATTCATTTGGAGAGATTAGAGAACTCTGTCCTTCATCGTCGAAGGTCACATGTCTGCAAGTAGTGGAGTTCTCATTTGAGGTGGCATAATTCTTGGTGGCTGTACGAAGTTTTACGTCTTCCAAGAAGGTTCAGTAACTGGTGACTGCTGTTGTACTGAGGTTCTTCTTAACATACAGCTTATCTGAGGTGTTGTCGCGAGTTGCCTTGCAGAAGTCGCCAGCTGTCAGCAACGACTACACATCTGCAATCGTCGCTACAAGGAAAATGAGCCATCACGCATCAAGAGCTCGTTCATAATCTCATACTGAGCATCAAAAGACCACGCATAACCTGAATCGAAGTCAGGGGTGACCATGTCCACCAATGAGGAGTGCATTTCTCTTGCCTGCCGCATGCCACGTGGTTATTTCTGTTTTCTGTCCTGCTGTACTCAGAACCCACATTTAAATAATGGTCTTACGAATAATTTGAGTTCCTTTATTCACGTGTGGATTTTAATCATTCACATACTTTTAACAGTTCAGTGAATTTGTGATACACTTTGTATGTAGATAAAACACTGCTGTTCGATGGTGCATGTGAAATTCTGCCCCGTCATTCGTATTGGCACATCAGTTTATTTACAATTATTTCCATATACCTTTCCATACTGTGAATAAACTGTTTAATTCAGATTTATCATTATTTGGGTGATGGTACAGACAGAAGAAGGACGTGATAACCATATAACTGCAACAGGAAAATATTCCATCCTCCAGCATGGAATCCAACCGATGCCATATGTATTCTGAGGCTAATTTTTCCTGATGTTGTTGGCAAAGTTTGCTTAAAATTACGAGCTCTTCAACTTGGATGATGCTAGTGTCTCATTTAGTGACGCAATTGTTCTATGGTTAACAATTTTTTTTAAATAATTTAAACATCCTTGGAAACATCCAGAATGTAACATTCCAGTTTGTTCTCTCCGGAAGCTAGTGCAAACTAAGGTGACGATATTGAGATGTTAACGTCAGAAAACAGAAAGGTAGTTGGGATGGAATATGTTTGTGTGTTAGCCATCTTTAAATGCTTATGTTGAAGATATGGTGTTCTAGAGTAGCTGCAAGAAGTCGCTGTAGGCAATTTTATATGAAATGTTGACGCTTCGATGTTTAAGAACTTTACAATATCCAAACAATACAAATAATTTGAAATATGTGTTTTACAAAAAGCTCTCTACTTAGGTGACAGTGCACATCAACACATTAAAAATAAAACAAAAAACTTCGGATATATGTATTTATGTGTATTTTTTCTAAGGTTATTTTAACAAAGAGAGTTATCAAAAAAGAAAAAAAGAAATTAAAAACACCAAAATTATAAACGAAAAATCTTTTTAACACTTCCATTAAGACATCGTCTTAAAATAGTTACAGTATAAGTAAAAAAAATTAATTTTTGATGACAGACAAATATTAAAGCCTTACTTACAATCTAGGTTACTGTACACAGAAAAAGTAAAAACTTAAATCATTAAAAATATTGTAATAAAGGTAGATTCTCGTTAGTTTAATGTTAATAAAAACTAATTTATAGCTGCAAGCATACTTCTACAACTGAAAATACTTACTTAAGCGTGACCTATTTATGGATAACTAGCTAACCGGCCCGTCTTCACCCGGTTACAATTTAGTTTTAAAGTGATACAATAATAAATAAATTGGGAAAAGACATTCATTTATGTGAAGATAGGAATTACCTTTTTTTTATGTTGGCCTATGTTTTTGATTACGGCAACCCAAAAGTAAGGAAATATTTTTTACCCGATAACCAAGAAGTATGGTATTGTTTAGGGAGTGTATCTTTGCAACTATCGCGTAGTTACCACATTTCCGCTTTCGATGTATGAAAATCAAAATTTAGTTTCATCAAGTTGTAGCTTTAGAAATAAGTGTACGTAGGTACTACTTTTTGCGCTTGTCTGAGGGATCTTAATCGATCACCAAAGTTAAGCAACGTTCCCAGCGGCACACATTTGGATGGGTGACTGTTTAGTGCCATAACATCTGTGCGTTACCGGGCTTCGGAGGGCACGTTAAATATTAGGTCCTGGTTGTTATCGATTAATAGCATTCGTTAAGCCCTTTCAGAGGTCCTTGGGCGGCCCGATAAACCCTGACACTAGAGGAAAATAATATTTCGGTCACGTTCCCAGCCGTTGCAGAATTAGGTTTTGTTGTTATTCCACAGAAACTCTACAATTTTCTGGGATAAGAAGTATCCTTTGTCCTATTACAGTGTCTAATGTACCTGCATGCAACATTTCATCAAAATCCGTTCAGCTGTTATGGAGCTGAGTTGTAACAAACACACACACACACACACATGCAGCTCTCGAATTTATAATATTAGTAGGATTTGGTAGTAAACGAGACGCAGTTTGGTCAAAGTTTTCTGCCATGAACTTGTAAATTACACTGTCCATAAAAGCATGATGATTTGAGTTGAGAGGTGTTGGTCAACGTTTTACCTAAATTTCTTGAGCGCCGATGTTCGTGTAATGAGACGAAGATGAAGCAGCGACGAAATGTCAGGGTGGTGGAAAGAGGAGTACACCACGAAAACCCGCTGGTCTACGACAGCGTCCACCACGTTACGCGCATGCAAAACATGCTTGCTACCCCGCCGGGAACCGAACCCTGTTCACCGTGGTGGGAGGCGAGTTGTCCGAATGTTATACAATCGCGGCCCCCTCGAAGAGTAAATACAGAAGAAAAAATAATGCACCTAAGATGTAAGTTGTAATTCTACAACATTAATAAAATAACAATGCTTTTCTCTGCCGTGACAACCGCTTGACAGATATAAGCGAATTTTAATGTAAAAGTCTTTCAGGAAATTGGTAATAAATTTGTTAATTGTAGTAAGCAGCACATTTATAAGATAAAGGTTATTTTGCTCAAATTTCTGCAAGTATTCGTAGGATTTTTTTTCTGAATGTTAGTGTGCGAATTCAAAAAAGGAACTGTTATATTACATTGAACCATAATTTTTTAGTGTCTTTAATGCTTCTTGTTAAACCGAGCGTGAAAGAAAAAGTTTTAGTTGGTTAAATTTAAGATTCTTTTTCTGTAACTGTGTAGTATTCCCTAACATTAAGTAAGACATGTTCTCAGTTAACTTCTTTATTGCACAAGAAATACGAAAGGCGCATAAATAACAAGACACTAATATCTGTAATTTTCTAAGAAATCATCCAAAAATATTGAAGAACAGTTACATTAGAAAAACTTTAAGGTGATGTATTAAATATGTATGCTGAAGATGGGTTCTTTGAAAGCCAGGTATTAAAATTAAACCATATGCATTGCGTTTTCTACTACAACTGCGTGACTGCCGAAAACTTCAATTAAACTGGCTCTCGCAGTAGGAAAAAAGGAGTTACAGGCTTTCGTAATGGACTTTGTAAACAAATTGTTTTACTATACCGACGTAGTGGAAAAAAATGCAATACTTACTTAAGAATGGCGCATCACAGGACTACTTCTCGCTCTGTACTGGCAATATTATCAGTTTTTTCGAACAGTACATTGTAGCGCCATATTCCTACTCGTAAATCGTCAAGAAAAAAAACGGTTTACTTTCGTCTACCGGTAATGTCCGATAGCCAACAATCTTCCGAGATCTTTGGTATGGTCGGCTTAGGATTCCATTCAAAAGGAACTGATAATCATGACTACGCTACAACCCTTTCAAGGAAGAAAAGTTCATCCCATCGCCAACCGGATATATAAAGAACTTCCGTTCTTATAGTGGCGATTTATGTTCTTGTGGTAGTCCCCATGTGCCACATATCCTTTCTCGCCTATTTTATTCAAATCAGACCTCTGTACGTAAAATTCATTTTACAATATGCAAAGGATTGAAAGGAGTGCTTCCTTGCAGCCCACATGCCCCTTCGCAAGGGAATGAAATCAAAGTGATGTATCATAGCAAAAGGGAACAATATCGATTGTTCAATCTATGCTGAAATTCGTATGGGTTATTTGCGCAACGTGAACGGTTCTTTTGTCGGGCGAAATTTCTCCCTGACCTTTATACCTGTCGGTAGGGGAACCGCTGTTGGTACCTGCCGAATTTGCTTACGGTTGCAGCGACCGTGCCGAACATTTTCAACATGCAAAGAAATCTAAACAAAGATTTTTGCATGTTCCCTCGCTGCTATAAGGATGAATTCCCCAACGGAATTTCCATTCAAAAACTTTCAGTGGTACGTTCCAAGTTACATATACCACACAGTTCAACAAACGGATATTTCCATTCAATCGAAATTTACGTGACTGTCACAGAAATATGTAAATGTCTCCATAAGCGTTTTGAAGTAACGAATGTGACTGCAGAAGTATATGAAAAAAGCCTTCCAAACTCATTGATTTCGTCGTTTGAGCTTTTGGCAGCGCCGAAATACCTGACACTGTGTAAAATTAAACTGAACGTTTTGAAATCACTTTACATATGTATATTTGAAATAAAATTTATCGTCAAATAAAACTGTAGCTTTACTCATATTTTGTAAAATAAAATTATGACTTCATTTATTTTTGAGACACTATTAAAATATTGTTTACGCTCTCTGAAACAGTTAGCATTCATTCATGAAAAACAGAAGATTTGGACAAAACTATTATTGTAGAATTATTTACATTTACCCCCATTGCAAGAATTATTAGAGCAGCAAAAAAAATTGGATAATTGAAAGTCTGCAAAATATAGTCTAAGGGTGATACACGAACTGAATCAATCCGAAATCACATTCCCATCATTCCACTTTCTCTTTTCTGTTTTAAAAATCCCCTCTGTATAAAACCCTGAAAGGAAATTACGGATGCGATATGGTTTTAAAGGTGGTTTACAATTCTGTAATAAGTGTAGTTTCTAACTCTCCCAAAATCCACCTAATAAACTCTCACGGTATTAAATAGCTTTAGCAATGACTAAGAATAATTCCCAACATTTTTTAAAATCTATTTTGAAGGCATATTTCACCCTCTGAAAACGAGTTTATATACATGTAGCAAATAGTTGAAGTACCTAAAGCTTTAACGGTTCATACTTAATGCCTCAATTATTATATCATTTAAATCCACTTTGCATATTGCGTATAATTTTTCATATTTTCGTGACTGACATTATATGTATGCAGTATTTTACTATGAACGAAACTATAAGGTCAATGTTAACTGATTTTTAACGAAGAACAGTATTATTCAGTAGAGACAATAATGCTTCATGTTGTAGAAACTTATTAAAAATTGTGTAATGATTTGTAATGTATCTGCATGCCCAAAACAAATGCAAAAAAAGTTCTCAGCACTTGTTTTGCTAAAGAAACATGCTGTAATTTAAGAAAGGTACTCTGATCATATTACAAATAATAAATTTAAACACCCATCGTACATCTCAAAATGTAGATGTTGAAAGTTTTGTTTTAAAAGTGTATTCCCACTTCTGAAATTTTGCATCTCTTAGTGATGTACTGGAATGGATCAGTATATTTTATATGTAGAAATAGTGTCACATGATATTTTGAGGCGTGTAACAAGGCACTGCATAATTTTAATTCCTATTGTGGATCGATTACAATGGTGTTGGTCACCTCGAAACATATATTTCAAGCACAAGTGAATTTAACTAGCAGGACCATACACAAGCAAACACACGAACGCTTGAACCCAACACTGAAATGATAGCGTTTCCTCGAGTATTATGATTTTTTAAATTTTAATTCTTGTGAAAGTGCCACTTCACGAGCTCGTGTAGTATGTGTACAGCTACAGCTTTAAGTAGGCGCAGCGAGTGTATTACACTTAAGTTTAAAGTTTGAAGTGACAAAAATAGTGTATCTAGCCATGCAATTTCTACACATTTCACACAGCAAATATAATTATACTCGACGTCCAATTTATATGTTATTATCCGCAGGAAAATAAATAAATATACGACTTGAATAGGAATTCCACTTGCAACAACATAATATCAATCATTCCGGTTGCAATATAGAGAAATAAAGATTAAAATGTGTGATTTGGTGTCAGCTGGAATACGTCAGCTGGTAACTCCTATTATGGTTTAATTTAAAAATGAATGTCTAATTCTGTCAATACCTCCTTGTTAAGAGCCACCCAAATCTTTCTCCCAAACTCCCTTATTTCTAACCAAGTCATTATTATTCAAAATTAAATCAATTGGGCAAAAATTCAAACACTTAACACACGTGCTTTCACAGTAAGAAAATTACAAAGTTTCTTTAAATAAATTCAACTAATTATATTCAAGCCCAGAAAAAATTACTGTACCCATTTTGGCCTTAATCCAATGAAAAATAAATAGGTCTATGCTTTCAAAATGACGATATAGTTTATTCGCGGATTCTTCACACTTTTGAATGAAAACTTTTTAAGAACCCGCTATGAACGACGCGCTGAGTTGTTTCCTGACTGTCGCGTATTCCTAGCGTTTTGTACTCGTGTTTCAATAAAAGTATCTTATTTCCGCTAAAATTATAATTTTACTNCGCGTATTCCTAGCGTTTTGTACTCGTGTTTCAATAAAAGTATCTTATTTCCGCTAAAATTATAATTTTACTCACAATATCTATCAGTTATATTTAATTTGCAACAAATATGAATAAAAACAGAGAAAAAATAGCTGTGTGGGTTTTGCCTATGAAGAAGTAGTTCTCAAGCAAACTATTATTACACTGAGTGAGGACAAATGTGATGCGTTGTGCCTTTGGTTTAATTCGCTATAATTGGTTAAGTTTTGCTTGCATGAGGCGGAGGAATATCTTGGTAGCAGAACTTAAGCAGGGGTTCAGAATAGTTGTCAGTATCCGTGAATCGACTGTACCAAAAATCACCCCTTGCAAAGGCAATTCTTAAATATTCCAATCTTTTCAGTTACACTATTTAAACAATTACACAGGCATGCGCTAAAAAAAACTATTTTCGTATTTTACCTCTTTTACATTTATTGAGGTGTGCTGAAAATGTAAATGGTTATCAAATTCTCATATCACGCAAAGTTTATCCGCAAAATGAGGTTATATAACTGCCTTATGTAAGCTGCACATTTTTCATATTTAAGGAACTTCTTTACTTTATACCTACTCATTTTAGAAAAAAAAGGTCTTAAATACTTTTTATGTTTACTTCTGGTGCACTGTTCATCGTGACAATCCGAGCACTGCGCAAAAGTGGAAAAACCATTCCCGCTCTTTATGACTGAGAGAAATGGGACTATATGGCTATTTAATTTAATTAATGCGTACATTTAAGCATTTTGGAAATATTTTAATAAAATATCGATTTGCAAATGTTTTTTGTCCAATAATATACCCCTAAATTATTTAGCTAACGCTGTAAATAGGTTAACAGTACAAATGCTGATTGCAAAACATTGGTACGTGATAGAGAAAAACTAAGGCCAGTTTTGGAATCAGCATCCCAAAATCCTATTTGGATAGCATAAATTTTGCAAAACTTTTTTTGGCCAAAATTTTGCATGCTTGTATTATCAATGTACTGAGTTAGAAAATAAGGTCTTAAAGTTAATCTCACAGTAATTGTTATTTAAAGGAATTATTAAAATGTTGTTCAGCTGCTAGTATAATCTTGAGAAAAATCCATCTCGACAGTATACGGCTTTCAGTACACTATGTGCGTCGATACTAGTAAAAGCCATTCCATTAAATCTTAAAAATAATCTAAACAATTTAAAGTTATTTCTAGATGAATAAAAGAAACACATAAATGTATTTTGCAGACATTTACACTCAGTTAACTTCTTTACAATTGATCACGGTCAGTTGAGCTAAGGTAAGTTTATTACGTTCAAAAGTAACAGTCTCATTCAGGTGGAGATGGAGACGACGTTATTTATATTTATTTTAAAAATTCACCCCTTTCTAAGTCCAGAACTCATCTTTTGATGTAGTCCACGTAGTCAGCTACGAGTAGAATAAAAATTATGAGTCGGGCATAAGGGGATGTGGGAGTAGGCGCCAGGCGCCAGCCGGCAGGCCGTCATGTTATAACGTCAACTAACCGCCTCTCGAAACTGGCTGGCCATGACCTTGACCCGTGATCTTGGCCTTAACCCTGTTCCCGTGACCTTGAATGACCTTTAAACAAAAAATCCAAAAAAATTGCAGCAAAATTAAAAAATCCCCTTCAAATTATAATAATAAAAAGTGTTTTCAATTAAAAAAATTATTAAAAATAATACTTAAATATGTATATGTAGGAGGTCCAGGGATCGATGGCCGGTGGATAGACTAATATTCCGACATGACCAACTCTTGCCAGGTCGACCAGAGTCCATCTCGTCAGCCACATTAGATGTCGGTGACCTTGACCTTTGGACTTAACCCCGGTAAAATTGAAGCCAAAAAATATGGAAACTTTACTAAATTTATAAAAAATTCCAAACATGCATTAAACATGTATTTTAAAAATTTGTAAAAAATTATAAATAATAATTATTAAATAACGTACATTTCCAGATGTCCCACCACGACCGACAACCAATTAATTTATTGGCTTTTTAATCGGTCATTTACTCAAGTTCGCTCGACATCTTCCACGCCATGCCATATCTACTTTCCATTTATTTTTAGTATCATCCACTAGAGCGCACTGAAAACATGTTTCAACCACCATAGATATATATTACTATCGACAAGAGTGCTATCGACCTGTACCGAATGGTGACGAGTCATGTAAATCATCATATTTAATTTTTTATTGATTTTTAAATGCAAGTATATTTATTAAAAATTACTTNGTGACGAGTCATGTAAATCATCATATTTAATTTTTTATTGATTTTTAAATGCAAGTATATTTATTAAAAATTACTTCTATAAAGAGGGTTTTTTAATAAAATAAATAAAACACAACATATCCTTTTACACAAAATTTATTCAGTAAAGTGCGACATGAGTAAACACATATACAAAATATATTAATTTCAATCTTCGGTGTCCACCACTGGATGTCCGCATTGGCGACCCATGAATTGCAGTGGGCGGGAAACCCCACCACTTGACATACGACCATCCATTACGTCGTTTCAGCACCTTCTCAACCAAATACAGATCTGGAAACTATGTAGGCAATATCTCCTCGGTGTAGAAACCTCAGTGGATGGGAACATTATTCAGATCCTCAATAAAGTAGGTCGTCTAAGCATAATTTCGTATACGTCAAACAAGAAAGAGTTCAGGGCTCCAATCCGCTGTAAATCCTTTCTCGAAGATGCCTTTCTGTTTGGAGATGCGTGCCAGGTGTCCAACCTTGGCCTTATTCTTGCGTGGGTCCCTCCTTTTCACGTCAGTGTAAAATGTTCGAAGCAGGGAGTCGTCTTCCACATTTTTGGAATTCATGTGTGTTGTAGAGTGAACGGTAGAATTGTACTTGAGTAAGAGTTTTGGGAGTATATCCTATCACTTGTAGTTGACATTCACAGCGAAACGCCTCCTCATTTTGCCCTTCAGAGTCATGTTATGCCTCTCGACGATAGAAGCTTTGATATTGTGTATGTGGAATAATGATTTATTTTATGTGGCTTATTCAGGGCTTTGAACTTTGCATTGTAAAATTCCCTGCCCTTGTCGGTTTGTAGATTAGTACGGATGCGTCCTTCATGCAGCACATTAGCCATGGTCTCGGTGACATCACGAGGATTCTTCGACTTGACAGGCCTGGCCCAGGCGAATTTCCTAAATGCATCAATGATGGTCAACATTTATTTGTAGCCCTTGTTGACCAGAGCATATGGTATCATCTCGACGAGGTCGGATTGAAATTGGTCGTTCATATCACATATCACTACCTTGCGGCGACGGTGCTTACGTCTCGCAGATGTGTGCAGTTCATTGGTGATTCCCAACCGAATCATTCTATATAGTCTCCCTCATTCACTTCTTCAGTTATTGAAATTATCACGTTAGTGTGAGAGTAATTTACAACCCTTTGTGAAGCGAGCAGTAGTCGTAGTCTACAGACCAGCTCGTTCAGGTGGTCCCAGAATACGTAGTCGGTGTTTTTGTTCGTCTTTCTTCTTCAGACCTTCGCCGCTTTTCAGTGCTAGGCCACTGATGATGTCTGCGAGAAAGTTGTTTTTTTCGTGATCTTCGTCCTCGTAAACACCTGTCTCAGGATTGTTGCCTTGGTAAAGTGCATGTGTGAGTTCGAGCAGCATATTGTATTTCAACAGGTCGGATTCTGTTGCAGAATCTGGGATCCTTGCGAAATAGAAGTTCATTAAGACCTAGGGTTCCACGTGTCTTGTAATCGCCTAATTGGATGATTAGCACCGAGGAAAAATGTATCATTATGCCTATATATGCCATATGTCGTATCATTATTGCGAGATGTGTATGATCGTAGGTAGCGACGAACGAGAGAATTGGGTTTAAAGACTTTTTCTTGTGTAACAAATCCCCATCCGATCCATCGTCCCGATCTGTTTGTATGTCATCATGTTTCCGCTTCTTCATAGGCCCAGCGGTATCGTCGATTTCAGTTTTCACGACTATGGGTGTGCCATCGCTCTCCCTGAGCACTTTAAGACGACGAGTAACAGGCTTAAAAAATTTTTCATTTATAATGTCGCGTGAAATTTTCGCCCTCTTGGCGGGAAAATACTTAGAGCAAACAAACGGAATGATCCGATGTAAGTCGCTAGAGATTTCCGACATAGCACTGAACAAAAATAGTTACTGGTGCTCTCTTTTAGAGGTTAAGTCGTGCAATCTATTAAAAGACTTTCGATCTTGCCCAGGCGTTCGCTGCAGGCATCCAATCTCTCCCAGTTGTGGTTCTGAATATCCATTTCGTGATGAGACGGGAAATCGTGGTAGTGAATTTATGTGTCATATATCCTTCCAGGTTTTTCAGATTCTCTTCATTTTGCGCAGATGCCACGTCCAACCACTCGATAATTTCCTTTTGAACACTCGTTATGTGCTCATTCATGACCACTATATCAAGGACGATCTCCGTCTTTACACGCTCCATTTTCACCCTTAGCTCGGGCAGGTATTTCTGAGAGAATGATTTTTGTTCGAAATTTGACGAAATGTATACTAGAAGCATCCTCGGATCGTCCGGGCTCGCCAACTTCCGTTGCAGCTCGGGTTCAGAGGCCAGTGGTAGGATTTTCCATTTAGGAGGGGGGTGATATAAATTGGTTTTCAAGGTAATGCTGCTGCCAGCGAGCCGCTAATCACACGGAGCAATGACCAGCATCGATTGAATGGTGCAAACCACACCATAATTTGACTGTGGAGAGGTGAAAAATCTTTCTAGGTGATGTGTCATGGTACGTAATCTGCCACTCGGATGGACGTTTGTGAACCGTGTGGATGCCTGACTAAGGGTATTTGCCTGATATGTTATATCGGAAGAGAAATAAATTTGTGGTTGGAAGTAAGTCGGACTGTTTCTTTCGATTTCGGTGTGGGGCCATTTATTGTTTTAATCGATAGGTTGATGAACATTTCCTTGTACCAAAATGTATTCACCGTACCAATCTTCCCACACCGTGTCAAATGTTTAGAATTTTAATTTTTTTGTATCCAGACAATTATTCTGATACCCAAAAGTAAGGTAAACTGCAACATTACTGGAGTGCTATAACGTGAACTGCTTAACTGGCCCGGTGAAAGCGCCGATTTGAATCTAGTAGAGTTTATTTGGGATCAGGAGCGGATCTAGGAACCAATTCAGGGAAGGGGGCTTCTATGGGCGATTATATTGCAGCTCACTTAAGCCAGTTTTTTGTTGGGTAAATGTCACAAGAAATTAAGTTTAAAATTTAGTTTAAGAATAACTGTAGCAGGACAGTAGGAATAAATAGTTATCTAAGCATGTGATTTTTTCTAGTTTATAATTGAACATATTTCAGAACGCGTATTTATTTATTAATCTTGCACTCGCAGGTACAACTGTACAATGCAGACTAGTGTTAGTGGCTATCAGACTTGTCAGTTCTACTGTATGATGTAGGGATTATCCCACTCAACCCATTACATTCAAACCATGTTTGCGAAATGGGTGTCTTTCAATACTGCTTATAAAGGTCAGTAATTGATGAATCGATGAAAATAATATTTCTTAATATCGTAGTTTTTTACTTAGTGAAACTATTAATATTAAGTTATTAATAGCGTGCTACTTTTCAAGACAAAGCTCATTTTATCTAGTCTAAACTACAACTCCAGGGATAGGACGCATTTGAATACGTCACTGTCGGGATGTACCGGAGCGAAGTTTGCGTGTTAAACCATTCGACCAGCAAGCAAAAAACAACTATTCGTAACACATAAGAAAGAACGGAAACAAATTTTGCCGGATGTGTACCAGAACTTAGTGGAATGCCTACCTTAAATGGTAGTATAATGCTGTAATAAGACTAAAATGAAGCACGACGTCCTATATAAAAATTATGCAGTAAATAAACATCCAATATTCACATAGAGGATGTAAGACGAATTAATTTTTTAAGTTATAAGAGTTTATTCATTTTTTTCTGAGAATGAACTGGTTAAGTAACGGAAAATAATGTGTAAAATCTCTGCGAAGAGAAATATGACCTGTCCGCTTTATTCGGTAACCACTTTATGCCAGACGTACTCACTTTAATGACAGTTTGTAATATATGATTAAGAAACGGAAACCGAAATATTTATTTTACCACGCTTGCTTAGCTGTAAGTCCTGTATGCAAGAGACTTTATTTATTAGTCCATCCTAGCAGTGGTGTGCTGTATGATATGATAGAGGGGTTAAAAATATGCTTTAAATATTTTGACGCTGTCGCCCTAGAACACACCACCTGCTGGCAGATGTATTATGTACCTATTGATAACCGTCAACACAAAGTAAACTTAAGTGTTATTACACAGTGTTTTCGTTACTTGTTTTTTTTCTCTTTTACGTTACTAGCTCGCTTTCTTTTAAGTTTGTCATTGTTATGATCACTCATCAGCATACAATGCGAACCGCTCCTTGTTCAGGGTGAAACATGTATTAACGCGCCGTGCACACGAAAACAGACGCTCACATGCCTGCCCACGCGAACACACGCACATGCTAGTGCACACGCTCGACAACTTTCAGCCACCAAATTATTTAGTTTCCTATAACTCTTCAACCGTATACCAACTGCACACAATAAGCCTTCGTAGCGACGGTTAGATCAGTTTTGCACGCATTTTAGTATTATTCCACATAGTTAATAAAAAAAATTAATTAACGTCTCCTGGGAGATATTTCCTTAAAAGAGTTATATAGAGTCACGTAAAAAATTATGGATTTATCTGTGATCGTTGTTTCCTATCAATAGTGAGAGAATTATCTCACGTGTATGTATAATACCAAATGATTTACATAAATATGTTTGAAGGTTCTGTAGTTTTTACTTTGTCATGTTTTTTTCCCCCTGAAATTTGCTACTGTACTGTTGATCAGCAATTATGGCATGGGAGCTGAGGAACACGNGATATATAGAGTCACGTAAAAAATAATGGATTTATCTGTGATCGTTGTTTCCTATCAATAGTGAGAGAATTATCTCACGTGTATGTATAATACCAAATGATTTACATAAATATGTTTGAAGGTTCTGTAGTTTTTACTGTGTCATGTTTTTTTCCCCCTGAAATTTGCTACTGTACTGTTGATCAGCAATTATGGCATGGGAGCTGAGGAACACGGTAAAGACCCAAATACTTCATTCTTAGTGACCATGAAACTTGGTGTCATTTTCNCGGTAAAGACCCAAATACTTCATTCTTAGTGACCATGAAACTTGGTGTCATTTTCTTTTACATTGAAATAGAATTTAACTCCAATCCTCTTACCTAGAATGTGTAACATATTTGAAATATATTATTACCTATTAGATTAATATAAATATACTACTAGGTACTACTTAATAAAAATACTTCGCCAAGTATCATGCCTGCTGAACATAGTCATCTGTTTAATTTCCCGAAAGTGTAAACACTTAATCATTTTGTTGCCTATTACCTGTATTCACAGCATTAGAGTTTTTAGATTTTTGATACCAAAATGACTATAAGGAGACATTTATACATTTTCCTTTACTCTTTCTACCCCCACGTAAGCTATGCGGATATAAGCTGTGACTATACAGCATCGAATATTGGTGTGTGTGTATAAATAATTATAAATATAAACGTACATATATATATGCTGCTCGCGTTAAACTGAGCACTATTGAAAGCTCTGCTTAGCATCTACTAGTACGCACAGTGTGTATATTTCCACGATATATAAAATTATCATTGCAATTGGCCTGATCACTTTATTTATGCGTTGGTCAAGTGAAAGTTTATAAGTATTTAAAAATTTAATATTTCACATAATTGCTAATTTTTTTACTTATAAGCGTTAAAAAACGAAAATAAAATATACGATTTTATAATTTACACAAGCCTGCCTAGCGCTTTTATTTCTACGTGCTTCAGTGTGCCCGATAAGGTATATTCATATAGGGGCAGTGACATTTTTCAAAGGTTGATTTCAAAAGTGCTTAATTAACCTTGAACAAGCATATATGAACTACAGCTGATGCTAAGCGAAGCCAGTTTCCCCACTCAAAGGACATACTAAGTGTTCTGGCTAGCCCAAAGGATGAGTAACGTCGACAATAAGATAAACATACCAGTATATAAGTAGTGAAAAGAAGACGGAGGAGTTAACAGGATCGCCCTGAGTAGTACACGTAATGCATGTGTTGGCTAGAGTTCAAGTGTCTCAAGCAATCATAAAAATACTTTTGATATCTCATTAATTCTGTACATCATATAATTAATGTAAAGCAGAGAAATTTCTCCTGTCTTTCAACAACTATTTGTTAAATTTATTAACTACAAATTACTCTATGAAATAGTATAACATTATATATATTCATAATATTTTAATAAAGTCAGTAATTATGAAATTGTCTATCATAAATGGAATGATTATTTCTAAATTCTTCCTTTTCTTCCAAGTAGGCTGGTACGTATTATATAGTTTTAAAATATTACACAAAACAGAGAATAATAATGTTTGTATAAATGATATGAATAAATTATCTTATTCATTTTAAGGGCGCTGCATGCCAAGCCTGCAGCCATACATTTTAAATAGAGAATCGATGTTAAGGAAATTCCTTTTCAAAGCATCAAATTTACAGAAGGCTTTTCGGTACAAATAGTATTATACGTGACATTCCTAATGAATAATGAATGCTGGTACGTTACGTAACCTTGCCAAATGTTATTTAAAAAATTTTTTTTCTAAAATTTAACTTTAAATAATATGTTTTATAAAAAAAAAAGTTATTGAATGAATACTTTTTTTTCTTAATACTGCAATATTTTCTGAGAAAGTGAAGTTGAATATATTTATATTTTAAACAGTTATTTTTGAAATTGAGGCATTGAGAAGTAATTTCTTAACAGTGATTCCCTATTTAAACTTTGCAGTTGCAGGCATTATAGGAAGCCCGGTTAGTAATAAAAACCACAGATAATCATCCACGTGTTTGTCAACAATTTAAATATTTATAAATTAAAGTGTACTACCATAAAAATAAATAAAATTAAAAAAATCTGAAAATTATACAGTTATAAATATGTTTAATTTAACGGTTCATAAAATATTTTAACGCCAAACCAGCTATGAATTTGATTTTATAGTAAAAATAATGGAACCATAATATTAAAAAATTTACTCATTAAATTGTTATTAATGATGTAAAACTTAGGTACATATCACAAGATATATGATTATGTATAAAATGAGGCGTTTAGGGAATTATTGAAACTTAAAAGATATTCTTAATTAAGAAAACGTGCCACAAAAATATTATTAGAAACAATCATCATTAAATGAGGAAATTGAATTTGAGAATAATAAGCAAGATGATAATAGTTATAACAGTAAAAATTCTATAGGTACAAAATGTGAACTATAGCTGAGAAACTATTATAGAAATCCTTGATACAAACGACGATATGAAATAAGATTTACAGATATTATGACCAATAGTTAAGTGGAATGATATGGCTTTAGAATTTTGTATATATATATATATATATATATTGTGATTCGTTTGGAAACAATTTAACTAATTATTTATTAAATGAAAATTATGTTTAATGTATAAAATATTTTTTAATAGGAATACGTAAATTTTATAAATATATATTTCATTTATTATATTTCATTAACATTTTTTAATGAACGATTAATTAAAATATATATTAAGTACCTTAAATCAATAATTAATATTTTCTAAATACTGAAAAATAATTAATTTCTAATGGTGCTTATCACTTCAAACGATCTGATAGTATTTTATTGTTTAACCTACGCTATAAAATTAATCAAAAATAATAAATGCAACAATACAACAATATATTTAAAACATATTCCGTTTGACATCTCTTAAAGGAAACTGAGTAATCAGAAATTAAAATACAGATATTAATTTAAAGGGTGTAAATAAAACTAATTATAATATAAAAACAATATAATGAAATAAACAGAAATAATAATATAACTGAACGGGGTGCCAGTTATGTAAAAAACAAGTAAACTTGAGCGACTAATTGTTGCACATTTATCAAATAAGTAAGCTACTAATAAATTTTTTAAAATATATAGGGATCATGATTGTGAAACAAGAAAGTTAAAGGAAGTAGCTTATAAGAACTTAAACTCNAATTTTTTAAAATATATAGGGATCATGATTGTGAAACAAGAAAGTTAAAGGAAGTAGCTTATAAGAACTTAAACTCAAATTCCTTATTTTATACCACTTTACTATATAGAAAAAAATATGTGGAATTTGAATCATTTAAAATATGAAATTACTGCGTGTTTCTTATTAGCGAATTTCGTAGAAATGTGATCGCCCCCGGATTCCTCCTTGATGAAATTTGCTGTTGTAGTACACGTGCGGAGAATATTCTATATTCTTGAATTTCACACCCATAGAATTTGGCGAAGAGTCTGACTACAAACTTGCAGTTCCTCACAAAAAAAACAGTACGGGGTTTTTGTTGGTGGTCGCCCCTTGTCCTGTTCTGGCGGCCACTGCGACGAACCAACACGCAGTGCTTCATGACGCAACTGTCTTGCTTGCTCTTCTTTTTTGTACTACAGTAAGAGTCTCGAAATTTGGCTATAACCCGTTAAGTTAGCTTCTTACATTGTAAAATATTCTGAAATTCATATTCTGGCAAGGTGGTGTCCCTTATCATAGAGTGCATGAAAGAAATAAAACCATGGCNAATTTTTTAAAATATATAGGGATCATGATTGTGAAACAAGAAAGTTAAAGGAAGTAGCTTATAAGAACTTAAACTCGAATTCCTTATTTTATACCACTTTACTATATAGAAAAAAATATGTGGAATTTGAATCATTTAAAATATGAAATTACTGCGTGTTTCTTATTAGCGAATTTCGTAGAAATGTGATCGCCCCCGGATTCCTCCTTGATTAAATTTTCTGTTGTAGCACACGTGCGGAGAATATTCTATATTCTTGAATTTCACACCCATAGAATTTGGCGAAGAGTCTGACTATAAACTTGCAGTTCCTCACAAAAAAAACAGTACGGGGTTTTTGTTGGTGGTCGCCCCTTGTCCTGTTCTGGCGGCCACTGCGACGAACCAACACGCAGTGCTTCATGACGCAACTGTCTTGCTTGCTCTTCTTTTTTGTACTACAGAAAGAGTCTCGAAATTTGGCTATAACCCGTTAAGTTAGCTTCTTACATTGTCAAATATTCTGAAATTCATATTCTGGCAAGGTGGTGTCCCTTATCATAGAGTGCATGAAAGAAATAAAACCATGGCNCAAATATTCTGAAATTCATATTCTGGCAAGGTGGTGTCCCTTATCATAGAGTGCATGAAAGAAATAAAACCATGGCCCTGGCATATCAGTGAAATATAGTCACTGAAATATTTTTAGGTTTCACTGTTTACCAGTGGAGTCATGTTTTAGACTAATCTCAAAGTTTTAAGATATTATCTCTTCGTTTTATAGAGTATTTACACAAAATAAGTTGTATTTTGTATGCGTTTATTTCGTTTACAATTTTTTTTTTTACGAGTTAACGTTTTGATGTAATATTCCCTAGAAAACTCGCCGGCAATCGACGTCAAACACGTTTCTCACGTGCTAAAAACCCACGCAGACCCACCAGGGATCAAGTCTTGATTGCTGTGGTAGAGGCAGGCTACCGATGCCCTTTGAAATTTATACAGATTATGCTAAGTTCCCTGTTATAATTTAAGAGGTTTTACTTTTAATACCATAATTAAAACAAATTATTTCCCGCATATTTCTTGAGTTGTCTTAGGACTACATATCAACTCTTTATAATTTGATAGAAACAAGAAGCGCTGCAATTACTGCGGTGTGAAACGTTGTAGATATAACATTTAACAATAGGAGATTATTATCCTAACATGAAATAAAAACATCAGTTCCAAGTTCAGTACTAGGGAAACTGCTAAAAAAAAACCAACAAATGAGCACTAAAGTTATCCAGGTTTTTTGAAATAGTACCCTCTATTACTTTAAATGCTAAATTTCAAACTTCTAATTAGCAAGCGAGATAGCTACCTACCTCAATCCTTCCGTAACAACTCTCTCAGGAGCACACTGGGATTAACAACTTTCTTCCTTGCCTTTGAAAGCGACACGACCGATGGTGATATATTTTCGGAAGTGGAAAATATACAGAATACTAAAGGAAATAACTAATAATCAACTAACAACGCATGTGGCGTTTGCAGAAAAGCAGCTATGTCATTTGTTGTCGCGTGACGTCATCGCCGTGTTCCGATTGGCTGAGAAGTGTTTCACTGTTTTTGTTTTCCAAACACAGTATATATCTGTTTTAAATTTAAACTCTTTTCTGAAGAGAAGGTTATAGGAATTAATAGTTTTTTGCTTGTCAATAATTTCAGGCTTCAATAAAACCTTTCTCTCTTATAAGCATTTAAAAAACTAACTCATTTTTCGTCAAAAGTGGACTTGACTCGCTTTGATTGTAGACATTTTAAATAAAGATGCAGCATAAAAGCAGTATTTTGCACTAGATTTAATTCAGTGAAGGCAAATGTTTTGCCAAGATCACTAGTAGTAATGTAGCATTCAGAAATTTGTTGTCTAAATAAAAATACCAATTTAGATTGAACATCAGCCTATTTATTAAGATACTGATGTTGTTTTATGAGGTACGGAACGAAGTATGCATAAAAGTGGGACTTTTTATAAACTCAAATTTAAATAATATTTTATAATATATGTAAATCAAATAAAATAATGGCTGATAGTGTTGATAAATATTATGAATGAAGAGAAAAAAATCGTCCCTAAAAATCCTTTCCAGTTTTGGTAAAATTGTGTTCAAATTGTCAATAACGTTTAATTCATATATAAAAACAGTTTAATACAATAGTGTTTGGTAAAACAAATATCATAGTTGATGGTTTACAAAAATAATAAAACTATGCTTGTCAGTAACTATCTGCTTCAATGTTTGGTAATTACAGTGAGATAAAATAATTCGTAAAGATAGCTGGAACATAATTTTTAATTTATTTATTTTTATAACTCATATTTACCTGTAGGAAATCACAACATGAATTACAATGATAAAAAAAACTAACTATTGTAAAGGGTTGAACAATGATGGTGAAAACCATTGTATATGACATAATATATACGAAAGAAAATAAGTGTAAGAGATAAGAATAACAATATAAAAATATACGTATTGGTTTTAATAAAAGTATTGATGCTTAAGCTATTAGAATTGTCATTGTAATAAGGAAAATAAAAGTTACTAAGACTTTAAGAAAGAATTATTGAAAATATGAATGTATGTATGATATTCCTAAAATCACAATATATTAAGCGATATCATATAAACTAACGTAATAAATAGCATAGTATTCAATACATTATTTTAATATGAAATAAATTAATAAAGATAAAAATTTCTATTTATGCTTGCTTCAATTTAAACATTAGTTTTTATCAACTTTTTTGTTGTTAACATTACGTTCCTTACATCATTCCAGATAATTGTATTCTTTGTTTTCAATGTGTCTAAATTTAGACATAAATTTGAATTTGTAAATTAGCACCTCCGAAATGGGCAACTTATGCAATCATTGCAAAACTCGAAAAATAACAATTTCACAAGATTTGTCAGAAAACCTCAAATTGACTTTTTTTATTAAAACATATGACGATTTTCAATACAAAAGTTTGTTATTTGCTTCTTACAAACAAGTAATTACTTTGAATTATCCACTACTGTATATTTTATTACTCTTATAGTCAAGCGTTGTCTTCTGTGTTCGTACAACAGTTGATAAACTTGTACCTACGCCAAATATATTCATTATTCTTTTCTGTAATTTGCTTGTTCAAATTAACTGAATGTGTATAATAAGATAAATAAATCTTAAATTAATGTCATATAAATGTTTATAAATCGATAAAATTAAATTTTTATAACTTTTCCATGTGTTTTTTTTTTAATTTACTAACGAAATTAGTATATTTGTTGAAGAATAAACTGTATATTGAAATAAAGTTTTTTCCAACAACTTCCATTGTGGTCTTGGTGTAAGTTGTGTGATTCAAACATAAAAGGTTCTGAGTTCGAATATTTGATGTATATTTAGGACATGGGTGTGTGTTGGCGCCCACGCAAGTGTGTCGTAAATCATCACCAATCACACAACATCAAAGAAATTATGTCTTGATCTCGACTGAATGCTGTTTCTTTTTATTGCATAAGCGCAACGCGAGACTAGATTGAGCGTCACACGTTCTGTCCCCGAGCGTAAAAAAATTATATTCTGTTTAGATGATTGGTTCCTGGAGCACAGTTAGTTCTGTCGCAAAGCATGAATGATGGTCTACTGGCATGCAGTTCTGTCATAAACTTTGTATTAAATGTTTTTTTTATAAAATGTTAGTAGTTATTTTACTTGATGATGCATTATTATCTTATGCATAAAGAAATGTAAGAATTTTAAACGGGCTATCCATTAGAGCATTTTCAGAGAAATGTAACTCGTAGGGGTATGGTGGTAAAGTATTTTGTTGCGGTTTGTTATAGTTCATAAAACATGTTTTAACTTATAGTAGAATTAATGGAAGGTAAACGAAATTTTATCGTTAACACTGATAATAAGTATAATTTTCCATTATTTGAATTTCATGTTCATTTAATATAAAACATGTAAAGTATTGTGTTACCTTAAAAGAAATTTGCATATAATTATTAGGATATTTCATGATTTTTTAATGGCTTTAGACACTTCTGGAGCCACAAATTGTGTTTTGTATTATAGTGCCCTGAGCAATTGCACACGCAATCACAGTGTCTGTCATACTCCTTACATGAAAATCTCTGTCAGAAAATTCCCGTTTGCCGGGAGCTAGGCTCGAATCATGTACCTAACGGGAGGGTGGCTGGTTTCTAGCCACTAAAAAGACACGTCTCCTCTATCACAGAAAGTAATTTTTTTTACTTCGTTTTTTATGTGAAATGCTAGTAGTCACAAATGATAAACGAGTATAATATTACTAAATATATTCGTAATAACAGCAAAGAAATTTTTTTTTAATGATGCAAATGCAATTGGTATTATTTGTTTTATACTGAGTAAAAAANCGTAATAACAGCAAAGAAATTTTTTTTTAATGATGCAAATGCAATTGGTATTATTTGTTTTATACTGAGTAAAAAAGTGTGGTATTATGAAAATATTGCAATCAATTGTGTCAAAAACGTCTTTTTCCCGTTTTCATATTCATTCTCTGAAAGTGAAACGATATCACGCAATGGAAGTTTTGTAGACATGAAATTTTCCCGAAATTTTTTTGATATAGTTATAGAGCTTTAAACTTTGCCGGTAAAAAATCTCTAATTACAAATGTATTACAAAGTTAGCGAATTGCTTGTTCTGGTATGAATTTAAATGAAACTGGCCACACATTCTTATCACGTCTGTGCGTGCACTAATTAAGTGGTTGGAATCACACCACAAGTCGTCGTAGATTCATTTATTGTGCCTCTTTTGGTTCTCTTTTGGTTGGCTATATGAATAAAAATACAAAAGTAAGAACAGCAGACCTTCGTCACTGAATACTGAATACAGTTACCGATTTCTTACTGTTGATCAAATTAGCATTCGAAAACAGGTACGCGTGTCATCCATATTTTGATTAGAGTACTTTCGAAACGAAAGACTTATGAGATCATTTTTCTGTTTGTGTGTGCATGTGTGTGTGTGTGTGTGTGTGTAAAGTGTGTCTATACGTGTGTATTTGAGCGTGTGTGTCCGCCCTTCCCCTTTTCAATTTTAAACGCGTAAACGAAATTTCACAAAACGCGGTACATATAAAGTACTTAGTTATAAACACTTCCTTATAAAGTTTTCGACCACACCGGGCCCTTAATTTAAAAATGGCGACTATTTTAATACTTGGGATTATAGGTCATCTCGGAAGCCATTAAATCGATTAAAGCCTAATTTTGTGCGCTGGCAGAGCATCGTGTAAGTAATAACTTTTGAAATGGATAATTTTGTTGGACCATCATTTTGGAAGAAAGCACTAAATGAAAAAATTAAGTTTTAACATTATATTTCTCAAACTATCAAAGAATTTCTCGCGCAATTTTGGAATAAACGTAATACTATGACAGGCCAGGTAAACGTAAGTAATTGAACTTTATTAGGTACAAATTTTAAATGGCAGCCATACACAATTTTTAGGTTTATTGGGTATATCTACTATACAATTTAACAAATTTAGAACTAAATGTTTTTTGCTGAAAATGACTATTACAAACATCATGTATGCTAACACGTAGCCACTTTCGTCAGTCATTTGGTTAGATAGCGCCACATTAATAAATAAAGTTTTTATGTCATCTTTCGTTGAACAATGAATCAATTCTCACTAAATTTGGCAAACAATTAGTACTGCAGCATATGACGTTAAATTATATGTTTTAGGTCTGTAAGACACTTATTTTCATAATCGCGGCCATATAACCATCTGAGAATAGAATTCTATATCGTCGACACCATGTAAATAATTCCAACTTAACTTTGTAAGCTGGAAAAAGACATTACAGCAATCAACTGAGTATACACGAAGCATCTTTTATCCGCAATTTCGTAAGCTAATGTCACATAAATTGATAAATATTTGTCATATCTCGGGAAACAATTGACCGATTCCTATTAAATAGCAGTACTGCCGCAGATGATGTGAAATTGTATGTTTTAATAATGNTCGGGAAACAATTGACCGATTCCTATTAAATAGCAGTACTGCCGCAGATGATGTGAAATTGTATGTTTTAATAATGTCAGAAACTTATTTTCAAAATGGCAGCTACATTCCCACGTTAGCTTAGACTGATATATCGTCGTAATCATATAATCAATTCCTGACAGCACCACATTAATAAATATAGTTATTAAGTCATATATTTGGAAAACATTTACCTATTATATAGAATTTTACAAACAATCATTACTGTGGCAGATGATTAAATACGGTATTTCTTATGTACGTCAGACACTTATATTGAAAATGGCGGTCATACAGAATATTTACCATAGAATGCTATATCGTCGAGACCGTGTAATCAATTCCAACTTTACTTTGTATGCCGGCAGTAGATATTTCAACTAACAACCATACATACACGTAGAATATTTCGTCTGCCATTTTGTAAGTTAGCACCTCACGAATAAATACATTTTTTACATCATATCTCGGGGAAAAATTCAGAGATATCTACCGAATTTGAAAAACAAATAGTACCACGACAGATGATGTAGATTAATAAATGTAAATAAAGCTGAGCACTTATTTTCTAAATGGCGCATTGAAAACTGTTTTTAACTGTGCTTTATCGTCGAAACCATGTTATCGTTTCCAATAAAGTTTAGTTTCCTGCCTGTATATATTACAGCTATCAAATGCGTCTACACGGAGCATCTCTTGTACGCCATTTTGTAAGACATGCAACATGAAAAAATTAAGTTTTTATGTAATATCTCGGGAAACAATATTTACAGATTCCTACCATATTTGGTAACGAGTTTGCACTGCAGCAGGTTGTTTAAACTGCTATGTTTTAAGTAGGTCAGGCACTTATTTCAAAATGTTGGCTGTATAAATACTTAAGTTTATTTTTTTTAACGAAACTAATTCCTACCAAACTGTGTAAGCAGGCAGTTTCAATAACAACCATAAAAATTGTCTCTACAGAGCTTCATTTCTCTGTCATTTTGTAAGATAAAAGTATTTGCCATATCTTGGGAATCAACCAACCCATTCTTACCAAATATGGCGAAGAAGTTGTACTGTGGCACGCCATATAAATAAATCTATTTTTAGGTGTGAAAGGCATTTACGCTCAGAATTGTAGTTACAAAATGGGTTTAGCTTAGTGTACTATATCTACGAAACTATATAATCGATTTTAGCTTTTCTTTGCATACTGGCAGTATACAATAAAAGAATATGCAAATACATAACTTTTTTGTCCTCCATTTATGAGGGGCCGCAGTGGCTGTGCAGTAAGCCTTCTCGCCTCCTACCAAGACGTACCGGGCTCAATCCCCAGCCAAGTCACTCCCACATTTTCGTATGTGGAAATCTTGCCGTATGATGCCGCTGGTAGGCAGGTTTTCTCAGGGATCTCCCGTTTCCCCACCCTTTCATTCCATCGCTGCTCCAAACTCACCTAAATCACCCCCATCGGCTCTTAAGACCTCGTTGTTAAGAGCCGCCCAAATCTCTTCACTTACTCACTCTACTTATGAAGATTGTCACATGAAAAATATGGGCGATTTACGCCTTATCTCAGGAACCAATCAACCTTTTTTCACCAAATTATTCACACGGGTAGCTTAATGGTAGACCATGTAAAATTACTAGTTTTAAAAAACCCAGTCACTTATTTTCAAAATGACGGCCCTGTTAAAATTTTAGGTTAGTAAACCCAATCATTCGAAACATTAGACCGATTAAATTCGAAGTTGTTGCTTGAATCTGACCTCCGTAATGCAGTTGATTGCACACTAGCTTATGGTTTGAGGTTTTATGGGTCCGAGTCCAGGGTAAAGCACGTGTGAATTTGTAATTATCTCGCTATTGTTGCATATGTTTCTGGTTTCATATCTAATGATAGTGCTTTCAGCGAGACGACAATCCTACTTACCAACTCAACTTTTAAGAAATTATTTTACAATTATTTGCACCCATGTTGAGGAAAGTCGGCTGGTTGGTTATATTTGTAACTTCTTATTATTTCCTTTATTGCTGAGGAGAGTTTACACAACCATCATTTATTATTTTATAAGGCATTTTATGGGAAATTTTGAGTCAATTGTGAATTTAGCAAACTTAAAATAACAAATATTTCCAATGCTTATTTTCACATTTACTATTAATAAAATGCTAGTCACTGAATTATTTTCGTTACTGGAATGTTTATTTGGATCCATAATTTGTAACATTTTCTTGACAAATAAATTGACCATTTTGAATTGAAAAGTATATACAAACTGAAGTCGTTATACTAGAACTATGCTGATGTATCAAAACATATTGACTGTTTCATTATTTCATATTTGAAGACTTACACCTATTCATGCTCGAGTGGAAAATCTTAACAAATAAATTCCAGTGAATGAACAAGGGAAAGATTCTGCCNAATGCTTATTTTCACATTTACTATTAATAAAATGCTAGTCACTGAATTATTTTCGTTACTGGAATGTTTATTTGGATGCATAATTTGTAACATTTTCTTGACAAATAAATTGACCATTTTGAATTGAAAAGTATATACAAACTGAAGTCGTTATACTAGAACTATGCTGATGTATCAAAACATATTGACTGTTTCATTATTTCATATTTGAAGACTTACACCTATCCATGCTCGAGTGGAAAATCTTAACAAATAAATTCCAGTGAATGAACAAGGGAAAGATTCTGGCGTGCGCAATGCGATACATAGTTTCTGTATCCCAGGAGTTGGCAGCATTTACAAACACGTCACGTACGCGGCGAGGGGAATGGCCAAGGGCGCCTAAGAGTTACTTCGGGTTTCCATGAGGGTCGGAGCAACCCTCGCGATAGAAGTGCCGAGCGTATAGGCATAAGAACAGCCAAGAATAGGGCTCCTCGGAGATAAGGAAAACATTACNCGAGCGTATAGGCATAAGAACAGCCAAGAATACGGCTCCTCGGAGATAAGGAAAACATTCAAATTTTAGCTTCAAAGTCTTGGATAATACTCAACAACGATGATTTTTCGTATACACAAAGGTGTTGTAACACTTTTTTTTTTCAGTGTATTGTTTCTTTTCACATAGGAATATTTTCATCAATCTTTTAATTATAAACCAAATCTTCAGTTGCTTGCATCTTACATCAGTGTACTTTGCGTACGCCTTTCACTACATTTACTACTTTTCGTTGACTTCACTATTTTCGTAATACAAAATACTTGGGAGTGATTGAAAATAATTAAAAACTGCTGCACATATTTTGCTTTATTAGTACCGAATGGCACACCATTTAAAAGATCCTCTTTATGTCTAGTATTATAATAATACTGGCACAATTTCGAAATATGCAAATCACTGCATCGAAAAATGTTGATGTTTATGAATACGTTTTTTCTGTGAAACTGATTCTTATATATAGGCGTGACCTAACCTAACAGGACCTTTTATCTATGTTAATTTCATTTTTTTTATTATTCTCTTGCATTCTTCCGAATAGTGAATTGAGAGTGGCCTATAAATATATGCTGTTTTAGTGGGTATCATTCCATAGCTATGCGGTTATTTTAGCGCAAAAATTAAGAAATTTTCTTATATTTTGTTATTAGGATAATCTGTAAACATATTTTTAATGAGCGTTGTTATATTTGTGAAACATTGCTAGAAACAGTGCGTGCAGTAGAAGTGCATAATAATAACATAGTCAGAATTTGTGTTATTATAATTATACTTCGATAATTTCTGTGAGGCATACTATAAAATGCGGATCTTTACATTTACACTTATTTACTGAGAATTTAGACCTTCCAGAGTTTTAAAAATACAAAGTTTCCGTTTTTGTAATATTTGATGGCACGATATAAATGCGAAAACTTATTACAATATTTTAGATGGTTTAAAAGTTATTTGTGGTTGACTTACGGAATACCTACATACAAATATTGACATGACTTCATAAGAATATCTTTCTGAGGAAAGTTTGCTAAAAATTAAATGGTAGAAAACAGAATATGTTAGTAAATGTTATAATTTTCATTTTACATTTCATTCTTCTTGCTGTACAAAAATAAGATTATTCACCAATCTCTACACAACTTTTTTTACAGTTTACTGAATAAAGATGATCGAGATATATTACAATGAATAAAACATTCCAAGAATCCAATCATTAAAATGTAAGAGTAATACAATTTCAGAAGAGAACGTGTCGCATCATAAGCCGATGTGAAGGCAGGCAACTACGATAAGGAGGTGGAGCCACTAAGGTGAAAGTGCTACTTTGTACCTGTACGTGTGATGCAAAATATACGAGTGTGTAATTTCATTGTTTCGCGTAATTGTAAATTCGTTTTGATTGCCTTCGTATGAACGTTTAGTTATTGTAAGTGTTCAGTAATTTATGCTTGCCTAACTTTTCTTTTAGCATACAAACACATTTTAGAAACTTAAAATTTCTAAAAAACGAGCCCGCAGCTTATAAGGTCATTACTCGATTTCCTGCCATCTTGTCAGTATATGGTCGTGTCAATAACAGAAAATTGGAATACGTGTTTATACGGTTTTTAGATATACTCGTGGACATTAAACATATTTTATCTACGGCGAGACCCTGCGGGAGGGTGTTTAACTATTTAACCTATACGCAAGATGAAATGATAGAAGAAAATGGATAAGCAAACTATTAAAAAAATCTATTTTTTTTATTTGTTAATAGCATTATGAAGGGCCATGTGAACAACGCCGCTGTTGAAGTTACGTTAAACCATGTACCATATGAATCACCTAAAATTGCACAGCAAATATTTCAGAAGTTGAAGGTGTTATTTATGTACTCGTATCACAGAAGTGAAGTTAGATAATGGTTTCATTAGTGCAGACTAGACACAGATTTTAAAAATTATTAGAAAGTGTTTTTCTTGAAAAAAGTTACGTTTTTTTCAAATGGAATAATGCCTATTCACATCAATAAAATAAAAATTGGGGAAATTAGAATATCAATAGTGTTTTTGCAGGATTTTAATGCAAGTAGTTTACATGCTATTGTAATATAATATTTTTAAATACCTATAGTGGTCTACTCCATTAAACTGCTTAGTAACTAGGCTATAACGTTCTTATGTTTGCTTTTCGGTTTTAAATTTGTGTGGTTTTCTTTCAAATGCGCAAGAAAACACATGTTAAATCTTAAATATTTGTGTGATTTTACTGTACCATGTACCAGAACTCTGTAAAGAAATACAAAAATGTATAAACAAATTCTGTGAATTCTGAAGACGAAAGAGAAAACTGCCCTTCACAGGTTGTTTTCAAAATGAAGCCCGCGGACTTCAGTACAATCATCCAGTCTGCCATTTAAATATTGCTGCACGTGCGGTAGCTCTTCAGCAGAAATTCAAGAACAGAAAACTGTAATACGCTGTTTCATATATCTTCTGGTGTAGTCTACATGTCCTTGTAGACGGTATCTTTTAGCGATCCACACAGAAAAAATATTTAAAAGGGTCAGGTCTGGTGAACGGGCAGGCCATCGTAATGGCTCCCTTCGTCCACTCCATTGATTTTGAAACAAACGGTGAAGACCAGCTATAGAATGACTTGCACTATGCGAAGGGCAACCATCAATATGATACAACATGATCCTCCTAGTCTGCAGTGGAAGGTCTTCTAACATCTGTGGAAGTTAGTCTGTTAGGAGGTTGACACACTTTTAGGAATTCAGTGTTCCTTCTATGAAAAAAGGGCCTATTAAATGATAGTTCACTATTACACATCACACATTTACACTCCATGAACGCTGACGTTCCACTCGACGAAGCGAATAGAGATTGTTTACTGACCAATCGTGCATGTTACTGAGGTTGACTTGGCCATAATTTGTAAATGTTGCTTCATCACTAAACAAGATAAATCAGAAATCTGGTGTATCATGTCTTAATGCTAATGTAAAAATGTTAACACCGTTCACAAAATCGTTTCCATGATGCTCTTTATTGAGAATGACATGATATGGATGGAACTTATTACGTTGCAGAATGCGTAATACACTTGCCTGACTCATACCACTCCCTCTTGCGATTGCACCAGACCTAACTTGCGGATTTACAGCAACAGGTAGATTTGAAAAATGCTTAGTTAATTTGCTGATATAGCCATGAGCGTAAAACTCATTACTTCAAATAAGACGAAATGCCATGCAAGACCCTGCCCTTTTATAAGCCCAGTTGGATACCATTTTGCAACCATTTTATATAGAAACACTATCGCAGGTAATGTGTTTTTACGACCTGCGAACGAGACGATATGTTATGCTAATCCCTAAACCATGTTTTATCGCAATTTAAAAACTTTCTGCTATAGAGCCACAGAATTCAGGTAGAAGGAAACTTGGAGATCCCAAATGGTCGATGTGATGACTTGTACATAATAGCAATCATTTGGCAACTGTAGGAGATAGAGCCACTGAATTCGGGTAGCCTGCAATATTTTCAGCCTCGAAAGAGATAACATAACATGTTAGACACTAAGCCATTTTATAAGCATAAATATGTAGCTGACATTTTGCAACCACTACAGAGAGGACTGCCCACTTAAGATTATAGGTGTTGACAACGACTCCAACAAGACAGTGTAATAGATTATTACCAAAGCTCTTTTATGGAAATATTTTATCACCATTTCACAATCACTTAGTTCGGATAGCCGGTAAACTTTCAACTTCAAACCAAACAATGCAAAGTTTTATCTCAACCCTTCCATATGCAGAATTTGTCACTTTTTTGCCAGAATTAATGAATTGTTAACCTAAGGCTGAATATTACATTTGTGGTTTACGTAATTCATGAAATAAACATAAATATTTCCTTTTTTTAATTCAAAAGTAAGATATTCAGAAAATCTTGTTTTTCTTATCTACGCAAGCTCGATGCGCCGAATGAGACAATACTGAATACGAGTCGCTGGATGAATAGATTAAATAAAATCATTGTTGATAAAAAATATAATTTTTTGCTGTGTACTGTATCTCTGTGATTTTAATAAAATATGCTACATGAAAACTGTATTATTAAAATTTTCAAATACATATGTCCAAGGGGGTGGGGTGATTATTATGCATGTCAGTAGATGCATATATATTCATAATAATATGTAGTCCCAAATAACAAAATTTCCTCAAATGAGCAGCTACGAAACTGTATACGTTAAAAAGCTTGATATTGGGATTTTTTTAAGGATGGTTTGGGATGGTGAAATCAAGTCATCCAACACTGATAGGCATGATGTTTTAACATATATGTAGGTGACCTCCTGTGGTGCAGTGGGCTGGTACGCCGCCAGTCAGGGGTGCAGTGGGTTCTGTGTTCGAATCCTAGGTAAGGAATGGGTGTCACTTTAAATAAAGTAAAAAGTTAGTTTGTAAGCCGTCCACTGATAAGCCTACATGCATAACACCGGGAGACGTTAACAAGACCTTTCCAATCCCATTCTGCATAATAATAGATAAACATAAACACACACACATACATATATATTCATCTTTCTGAGCGGGTCTGAGTGCACGTGAGACAAGCAATGACAGAAACAACTTGAGTATCTGTATGCATTTAGAAGATAAGTGCAGAAATATATTTGCACAGAGAAACACTTTACAAAGCCATGCTACTAATAAAATTGGTTAAGTTATGTAGTGCTAAAAAAGTAGTTACTGATATAACTAAAGAGCTTACTTTCCTCTACATGGGTGAGAATTATGTTCTTGAAAGCTTAGATGGTGTGTAGGCACTGAAGTTTCGTTGGAAGCAGTATCATTAGGGATGAAACGAGAAACACATGCAGTTGTAGTAAGACAATTACAAATATACATGTCTCTCACCTGGGACTCGAACTTAGGAAACCTCGTACCATAAGCTAGCGTACAATCAACTGCATTATGGAAGTCGGATTTAGAGCATACATTTCGGATAAAGTAAGTCAATTTGGTTAAATTATAGGGTTTACAAACCTGATATATTTACAGTGCCATCATGTTGAAAAAATGTGTCTAAGCCACTTAAAACGTGTAGGTTTGCATGGCCCATATTGATACTTGTGTGAAGATTTGGTAGAAATCGGTGGACTGGTCCTTAAGTAATGGCGTAAATTTTTTATTTATTTTTGTTGCTGTCTTGCAAAATTGCTTCAAAGAAATGTTCCGTATACGATGCTTCTAAAGGATACCTGTCAGCATACAAAATTTAGTTGATTATGATAAACTTGTGTTATACATATGACAAATTTAGCAAAATATTTATATGGTGCCATTTTGAAAAAAAAATGTCTAAGCTCACTTCAATCACGTAATTTTGCATGACTTTCCGTAGCACTAATGGAGTGCAATATATAGTGTAAATTAATAGATTTTTTTTCCATAAATATGGCAAAATGTTTAATTATTTCATTTGTAACTATTTTAAAGTAAGGCCAATAAAATAGTATCTTTGTAAACATAATTGATGATCCTGATGAATATTGTTACTAACCAATTATTGGTTAAATTTGTTTGAATTCTTTAATAGATATAACATATTTTAAATTATAAAATTAGTTATATTAACGCCATTAAAAATGCTTGCTGCACATGAGACATTGTAGTTTGCATACACTAATGTAGCACTATTTGCATTTAGAATTTGGAGGGAATCATTAAATTACCATCGAGGTATGGCATAAAATATTAATCTTTTCCATATGAGGATCTTAACAAATGGGGAACAAAAAGGATACTTATTAGCACATTCGATGATTGTCATAGACACAGTATACAATGTTACGTTAAAATCGGTTACATAGTTTCGTAGATATAGTACACTAAGATAAAGGGTCATTGTAGAAGCCATTCTGAAATAAGTGTCTCTAACATTTAAAGCATACAAATAATATGCCCTAAAGCAGTACATCATATTTGCCAAAGTTGGTGGTAATAGATTGATTGTTTTCCGAAATATGACAAAAAAAATTTTTTCTCGTACAAAATGGCGGAGAAATGAGGATGTGTATAGAAAAATGTTATGGTTGTAAAAGATACTGCCAGAATACATATAATTTATTTGGAGTTTGTTTCATACTTTTGTTGGTAAAACGTTTATATGGTCGCCATTTTGAAAATAAGAGCCTGATTCACTCAAGACATGCATTTTTATATCGCCTGCCGTAGTGCTATAAGTCTGTCAAATTTGGTGTGGGAATTTAATGGTTTTCTCCAGAGACAAAATTTTAGTTTTGCCATGTGATGCTATCTAAAAAATTACCGACAAAAGATACTTTGGGTGGACACATAATATGGTTTTAAAGTATACTGCCAGCATGCAAAATTATGTTACAATTTATTACATGATTTCGGCGATAAAAAGCATACTAAGTTAAAATGGTTACAGTGTCGCCATTTTGAAAGTAAGTGTCTGACCTTTAAAACATACCAGTTTAATCATCTGCCGCAGTAGCCCCACTACTTGTTTGCCAAATTTTGTCTGGTTCCGTAAATTTTTTCCAGAGATATTTGTTTAAAACTTTATTAATTCGTGTGGGGATTTCTTATAAAATGGCGGAAAACAGGCTCCGTGTACGCTTTGATAGATGTTATATATTCTACCAGCGGACAAAGTTAAGATAGAATTGATACATGGTTTCGACGATATACCATATTAAGCTAAAATGTATATTTGACCACCATTTTGGAAACAAGTGTCCAAATTACTCAAAACATATAAGTTTATATTACCTGAGGCAGTACTACGCCATAAAGCGGTAATTGACGAAATCTGATAAGGTTAATGTTTGTCAGACATATATTTTCAAAATCGCGAACATATAAACATTTTAGCCTAGTATGCTTTATAGTCAGAACCATGTATTCAATTCCTTTTAACTTTGTATGCTTGATCTATATTACAATTGTCAAATATATCTACATAAGAATGTCTTTCCACCATCCTGTAAGATAGTGCCACATGAAAAAATAAAGTTTTTGTCATATCTCGGGAAACAATGGACCGATTCGTCCCAAATTTGGCAAACAAGTAGAACTGCCGCTGGTAATATAAACGTATACTTTTTAAGCCACTTGAGGACTTTTTACAAATAGCGAATATATAGGTATTTTACCTTAGTATGCTATATCGTCGAAACCATGTAAAAATTACAATTGAATTTGTATGCTTGCAGTATAGATTACAATTATCAAATTCGTTTCCATAAACCCTCTTTTTTTTCTCAATTTTGTAAAATATAATAACCTGAAAAAATCAAATTTTCATGCAATGTTTTAGGAAAAAAATTCCTACCATATTTGGCAAAATATGTACCACTACAGCATGCCAAGTAAACTGACATGTTTTGAGTGAGTCATATACTTATTTCCAAAATGGTGGCTATATAAACATTTTTGTTAAAAATTCTTAATATATGAAACGACGAATCAATTTTTTAATTAACTTAGTATGATGGTAGTACCTATTTCCACCCTTAAATGTGTTTATACAAAACCTGAAAGAGATTCTGTAATAACATATTTAAGGGTTTTTGTAAAATCACCCCAAATTAAATAATAAAGTTTTTATGTCATAAATCGAAATTCAATGAATCGGCTCCTATCAAATTTGGTTAAGAATTTGTATTGTGGTACACGTTAACTTGTATGTTTTAATCATAGTAGACACATATATTTAGATTGGCGACTATATAAACATTTTAGCAACTATGCTGTGTCTATGAAACTATGTAACAATTATAAATTAACTTTTATACTGCGAGTATCTATGACAATATTAAAATGTGCTAAAACATTATCTTTTTGTCCTCCATTTATAAAGATCCACATAAAAGAAATAAAGAATATCTCAAAGACCAATCAACCGATACACACCAAGTTTTACAAGAAAGTAGTTTTACGGTAGTGCATGTAAAAATACATTTTTTTAGGTGCGACTGACTTTTTAATTGCATTAGAATAAAACATTTTAATTAGCATGTTATGTATAAAATATTCAACAAACAGCAATTTAAAAACTTCGTACCCTGACAGTATCAATTATAAACTTAATTATGCTTACAGACAAACTCCTTTGCAAGCCTTTTAGTAAAAACTGCCAGGTAAATAATTGAACATTTTGCCATATTTCCGAAACCATTCCACTAATTTCCACAGAATTTCATAACAGAAGGTCATGTAAACTTACATAATTTAAATGGGTTTAGGCACTAACTTTCTAAATGGTGGCCATATAAATAATTTAAATAATTTTTTCAAGCATATTTAACAATTTAACCAAATTCGGCCAATCATTTCTGATGAGAGTTTACTATACTCTCAAACATATACATTTATATAATTAAATAATCATCGTATACTGAACCACTTTATTTTTGTCCTATGATTGTTGTATATGTTTCTGGTTCCATCTGTAACGATGCTACTGTCAACGAGATGTCAAGGCCTACCTACCACCTAAGTTTCGATGAACATTATTTAAAATTATTTCATCACATGTAGAGGAAAATAGGCTTATTAGTTATATCAATAACTTCTTGTGGTTTATTCGAAAATAACCTCTTCTTGAGTTAGTGAGATATTGAAAGTCCTCATTAAACACATTGAAAGGTAAAGATATTTCAAGAAGTTAGATGTCTTTGCCCAAAAGTTATTATAATTAAATGCTGTATTAAACCCTGTATTCTTTCTCTGGCAATAACTTTGTAATTTAGCAATATATTAAGTTTATTTTTTAAATAACCTGTCATACATTTTGTTGTTTTCTCTCAATTTTCTTTACATAATACATTTTATTAATTTCTATTCCCATGTAAATGTTTAACTGTCCACAATAAATCACATTCACTGATTTGTACGCTAAATTTATTATTAAAAAATATATAAATATCTATTTTGCTGAAGGTATTGTTGCAAACAGTCAAGTGACATATTTTCATAAAATAATTTTTCCATTTTAGATTTACCTTTTGGTTAAAGCACATCTTTTGGCACAACTTGAAGTAATTTTTTGTTGCGACATATTGAGAAAGAATTGCATTTATAATAACGGTTTGATGTTCCGAATTGCATTTGGAGCAAAAAACATAGTTTATCATGAATCTTGCTTCGAATACAGATGTTATTGGGTAAAAAGTGCTGCTGAATTCAGTGGCACTTAATTGCTTTTTTCTTAACTATTTGCTGTTTAGTTATTGCTGGTATAATGGACGTAGTTTAAATGTTACCATGTTACAGCATCTTCGGAGTGCATACAGACACATTTAAAATGTATGACTCTTTGAATACACAGCTAGATTCCTACACAGTATAAAAATAATGCAAAGTCCGTACAACTCATCAGGAAGTGCACCTAAAGAACGCTGGTGTAATTTATGACGATAGATAAGAAAAATAATCTATCTTAAGGAGTAATTTAACGATCGAAATATTGTGCTTTGGTTTTCAACAAAATTTACCAGTTCCCCTACTTATAATATCTGACATATTTTATATAAGACAAGAAGTGTTTTACGATATTGGGTTCCATACATGATCAAATAATGTAATAGCCATTTATATATGTGATAGGGTCACAGATCCTCCAGCATCAAGAGCGAGAGTGTAACATGAAAAAAAAATATTTGTATATTAGCAACAAGTTTATTTAAAATGTTTGAACCTTTGTCCATTTTTAGAAATAACTGTGTAGGACCGGATAATTAGACTCTAGTGGTTTAATTCCTATTAAAATTGGTGAATCAAACAATTTTGTTCCAGATTGTTTAACATTTATCTCATCATGGTCACAGCTTTTTGCCTTGTGGCCAATACTTCACCGATATTTAAAAAAGAAGAAGAAAGAGGTGGTATAAACTGAAGAGCCAAAAAAAACTGGTACATGAACATAATATCGTGTAGGCTACCCCTGCCCACCCCCCTAACTCTGCAGAAGTGCCGCAAGACAACGTGGCATGGACTCGACTAATGTCTGAAGATATGCAGGAGGCAAATCACACCATGAATCCTGCAGGGCAGTCCACAAATCAAATCTGCGCCATTTTGAGAAAGGGTTACACGTCTGTCACGTTTAATGATTCTCGTCAGTCGTCGTTTGTCCAGTTCTTCCACGATTTCACGATATTTTTTCCGGCCGCAGCGATGTCGAAGATGTGATGTTTTACCGGATTCTCGATATTCACGGTACACTCGTGAAATGGTATTACGCGAACATCCTAATGTTATCACTACCTCGGAGATGCTATGTCCCATCTCTCGTGCACCGACTATAACACCACGTCAAAACTCACTTAAATCTTGATAACCTGCCATTGTAGCAGCAGTAACCGATTTAGCTCCCGAACGCATCGCGTTACTCTGATTGGTTCCATACCTCTGTTATTTGCATACGCACACCTATACCAGTTTTTTTTTTTTTTGGCTCTTTAGTATATATGCCTTAGCAATGGTGTGAAATGGTAGAAGTGCATGGGAAAGAATTTCTTGTTCGTTGTGTTTCACAGGAAGGTGTGCTGTATCTGAAAACGAATATTCAACAATGTTTTAAGGAAAGTGCAGCATACAAGAGAGGACAGTCCTCAGAGTATCAAAATACAATTTCTTTATCTGTGACGAAAAAGATCCATAAGAAATTCTTATCAACTATATCCATACTTTTATCGAAAGTGGAATTAATAGATTCAAAATTTTGAAAGTACCCGAGGGTATAATGCACTTCAAGCACAGCCTGTATATAAAAACATGCCTCCAATAAATACTTCAAAACACGACGTTTAGAAAATTGCCCAAAAATATGTTCCGCCGGTATATTTCCTATTGTATGATAACCTGAGGAGAGGATACGAAAGGGAGTGTGACGATGAGTGAACGGTGTGTTAATACGCAAACTCCTGTGCTGGGCACTATATTTCCTGTGTTATGCATGGTCATTCTCGGTGTGGGGGACTCATAAATACCTGCTCCTTCTCAGGCAGACACAGCCAGTACTATGTCGCCAGGCCAATGCAGGAAATGATAGACAGCTCCTGATAAGCATCTTTGCATCCCCTGCTGAAGGAGTCGACGACTGGAAAGAAGGTGAAAGAAACGTCTGGTTATCACCGCTCTCCCCGTAACCCGAAGAGTGAAGAATATTCTGGGTCAGAGCACCTGCTCTATAAATACTGCTGCATTCAAAAGGTAAACAGTTCGTAATAACCACCTGGCTGTTCAAAATTTTTCGTTACTGTTATTATTTGCAATTTATTTTGGTAAATAACTTATTGAAATTAATTGTTTTATATTACACTAGCTGACCCAGCGGACTACGTACCACCTAACAGTCAATGGAAGTCGTGTTAACTTTCAGTTTAGCTTTATTAAGGATTTTATTTACGTAAAATAAAATTAATACTCAATATTTATTAAGTTAAATAGTTTATTAAGATAATATATAAGGAAAATAAAAATTCAATAAAAGTATAAAAATCAAGTATTTAAATGGCGTGTCAGCTGTATTTTGCTGCATGGGTTGTATTCGCATTAATTTTCTTCAGTGAAGCACCTTGTAATATACGACAATTTTCGTTTTGTTATCAGGCGCAAGAACAAATAAAGCCGATGGTTTGCCGATGCGTGAACATGTCACGTATAATTGACCATGAGAAAATCATGAATTTTCTAGATTCAGACCACAAACACTCAAGGATTGGCCTTGAGATTTGTTAATTGTCATTGCGAATGCAAGACGAATCGGAAATTGAAGTCGTTTAAACTCAAAGGGCATATCGGCTGGGATAATTTGAATCCTCGGAATGAGAACTTCCTCATCTTTGAATTTTCCTTTGAGTATAGTCACGTGAATCACATTGGTCATCAGTTTTCTTATCACCAAACGCGTTCCCTTGCATAGTTTTGGTTGGTTTAGATTTCGAAGCATTATTACTAACGAGCCAACCTTCAGTTGTAAATTGTGTGGTAGTAAGCCAGGCACATCCAAGGAGTTTAAAATTTCAGTTGGATAGTTCGTAGCTTCGTCTTCGTTTATTACACAGTCAATAGATTTAAATGAATGCAGATTACCAACGATTTGATTCTGAATTACTCTATTTAGGCAATCCACATATTTGTTATTATCAGCCAAAATTGCTCTCTTGCTCAAACATTTATTACTTTTGTGATTAGCAATGATGTTCGGGAACACTTTCTTGATGAGCTCGTCTTTCGATGAGATGAAATTGCAAAAATTCGGAGGAAATGAAATCAGTCCGCTCGATTCGTCGACAGGAACACTGCATTTACCGATAGTCAGCAATTGCTTGGAGAAATCTCCAGAAGATGGATCGTTCAGCAATGCAACTCTCGTGTTTGCTGCCAGCTGAAGTTTCTTCACATAGCGCCACAGATTTAATGATTTGATGCAAGTATTTATTTCATCGGCAGCAGTCGATCTTGGAATGACTGGCAGTGTTTGGCGGAAGTTGCCAGGCGGTAAAATCATTGCGCCTCCAAAAAAACATCTCGAGTCATTGCTCAGATCTTTCAATGTTCGGTCAAGTGCTTCTAATGCGCGTTTGGGCGCCATTTTGTATTCGTCCCAGATGATGATTTTAGATGCTACTAAAACCTTGGCCATTGCGGAGCGTTTCACAATGTTACATGTCGGTTGTTCAGTAGTTTGAAGGTTTAACGGCAGTATAAAAGCTGAATGAGCCATACGGCATCCTTCTAACAATGTGGCCGCTATTCCAGAAGAAGCAACTGCTACCGCAATGTCGGATCTCGCTCGAACAGTGGCCAAAATCAATGACAAGAGGAATGTCTTCTTAGTTCCACCGGGGGCATCCAGGAAAAATAAGCCACCATTTCCCTCATCAATTCCCTTGATTAATGTATCATACACTTCCTTCTGTTAGGGGTTCAACAGGGGCACTTTCGTTTGAACTGATTGGTCTAATTCATGTCGATCATATTCACGTTCTGGTTCAAATTCTCGATTAAATGCGTCATTCATTCCTCGATCTGGCGCTGGCATTCCTAACCTGACTAACAAACTGCCGCACATGAGGTAACACATGTCATCGATCAAGAGCAAAGCCTGGTTATGCATCTCATCATTCACCTCAAGATCGAATTCTATGTAAAATATCTTCTGACATGTCATCTTTGTATTTGTTTCACAGGTCACGTAGATTCGATGGGAATCATGTCGAAATGATGATAGCAAATAATGTGTGTATTTGACATGGAGTGTCAGAAATAATTGCTTCAGCGATTTTCGTGTCCCAATGAGTATCGTTGTCAAGCAAATTGAGCTCTTCACATGAAGCACGAAATGTTGGGCACACTATACCATTTACAGTTCGCAGTGATTCAAATGATGTTGGCCCACGAACATTCACCAGCAACAACCGCAAATAGAAGCATTAATCTTTCTTCGGATGAACTGTGTAAATACGACCAAGAGCATCAGTAGAATGCACATCCAGATGACCAGGAACCACATAGCCTTGCTTCCGACGTTGAAATTTCTTCGATGAAGCGTTCCAAGTGTAATAATGTGGCATCTCCGAGTAAAGCAACGTTCGTGCAAACGGATCGCTTTGGCAAATCTCAAAGAATCTGGTCAATGTTGTCGCTGGAGATGCTTCAGCACTTTGAGCAACATTCGACGCGGTGAAATAAACTCTTTGACCATTCTCCAGATGCACCGCCAAATGTACAGCAGTGGGATGACGTTCGTGAATAGGGAATGTGAATATATGACAAATCGCCTCATTGCAGTTCACATATCGACCAACTTGATAGCGCGTAATTTCATCGTTGGTATTTGGAGGTTTGGATGCCAAAAACCGCCATAATGCTGCCTTTCGTGACATATTTGCAGATGTATTTGATGGACTTCACCGAATTGCAATACAGAACGTTGCAATGTGTCTTGAATGTTTTGGAAAGAAGTGTCGAATATGGAACAATCCAACTGTGGTCGACCACGAAATCGTTTCCTTTCACTTTCCTTGTGATAGTTCAACCATTATCATCGGGTGATCGACGCCGATACTGTGGATACCCATCGTTGCCATTGATGGTCTCCGCCGTCAATTTTTGTGGATAACGTTTGGAACACTTGCCGTTTACCATGCACGGTGATTGGGGGTTGATGGCGCCACACCGTCCATGAATGATATTCCTAATTACAACATCATGTAGGTCTGGATCGGTTTCGGTATCAGGAATCTCGGCACATATGGTATCATCTATTTGATCTGGTCGAATTCTTTCAACTAACCAAATGAGAATGTGTGCATGCGGCAAGGGTATTTTTTTTCATTCGATTGAATACATCCAGCATCGAGTATTCCCAAAGACGCATTGCTTAACAACGTGGTTCATCAGCGACCGGATTTTTTGCTTGAAGACACGTGCGGCGATGTCGTGCTGATTACTTGATATTTTCCAGGAAGCCGCATTTCAACAATTTCTATCCATTTCGGATTACACGTAAAGGTAATAAATAGATCTGGCCGACCGTAATGACGTACATATGTCATAGAATCTTGCGCATATGCATGCATATGACATGGGCTACCTGTGTACGTCGCAGGTAGAATAGTCAATCGACCAAGATTAGCTGCATCTCCGTGGGTGCTTATTGCATCGCGTAAGTGGATATACGCGTCTGAACGCAGTTTTGCTTGGTTCAACCTAATGCAAGTTAGGCTCTCTGTTTCGATTTTGACGTACATATCGACGCAATATTGCTGTAGCAATCGACGAAATCGCAGCAAATAGTTGTCAGCATTTTGACGAATCATCAAACGATATGCGTAATAATTCATCGAGCTAATCTTCTTGGTAGTTTCGTGACCTGTAATAAAAACAGTTGAATTATTATCTTTGAATAAAAGCTCAGGTCCGTATTCCCTGAAGGGGTGGACAGAACCATGTGATTACTAAATCCCCTAAGCTCCTTTTAGCATATTTAAAAGGGGTTAAGATAAATTATTTAAGAGTGTTTGCCAGCCCTTTTTGAAATGAAACTATGATATTGATACTATCCATTCAATGGATTTATCATCTTGATATTAATGTGATATCCATCGTCTTCTTGCCAAAACATCAGCGGGTATTGCAATGTGTCATATGAACGGTGTGTTTCAAATATTGTTTGCAGTTGCCAAGTATCGCGACGTGTGAGCACAATATCGCGTGTTTCAAAGTTTTCACCAATAATAAGGATTGCAACTTCATCTATTGTTGGAGCGTTAAATGTGCGTTCGTGTGTTCCAGCTGGTCGTTTATCCACTCTGATCACGACTTTGTAGTCATAATTTGGCATGCGCTCCAACGCCGTCTTGAACAGCCTGACCAATGCATGATGTTCATGAAGTATTTGCTGCAAATCCTGAAGAATTGCTCTTTTCATTGGTGTGTTGATCTCTTGACGCCGATCAAGTTGTCCCTCCATATTGCCCATGAAGTATATTTGTAAGAATTTATACTGTGCATCTTTAAGAGGTTGCAATAATCCAATTCGAAGGTGAATCTGGCCTTGAATCTATAATGTCAAAAGCGAAGTCACTATAACTGATTTATAATAACAATATTTGTTTCATGTTAGCATGCCTTATTTATTTTAGAGGCAATACTTGAACAATTTTTGTTATCTGAAATCATATATTTTAAAGAAAATGAACATTTACTCTCTTCAACATAAATTACCTTGATTTTGTTATCTTAAATCTTATATTTGAAAGAAAATGAACATTTACTCTCTTCACGATAAATTACCTTGATTTTGTTATCTTAAATCTTATATTTGAAAGAAAATGAACATTTACTCTCTTCAACATAAATAACCTTGAATTTTGGATTAAATCCGTATTCTTGGATAGTGTCTGCCCCAAATGAAGTCATTTGAAAACAACCATTGTATTTTTGAGTGTTCGCTAAAAAATGTCGTGATTCTAGTGTTTCGCCATGAAGCAATGGCTCAGGTGGCGGAGTTAATAATGGCAATTTCACTTTGCCATTAAGGCAGCACAATCCCAGCGTTTCTCCAGCAAACTTCAGTGCGCCACAATGCTCGCAAACAACGTCCTTTGGACTAATGTGAACGGAAGCATGCGTGTTATAATCAATTATGGAATCGTATAAAAACGCTACTCGATTCAAATCAACACTTGAAGTATTTATTCTTGCGCGTCGGAGATTGTCACCTTGTTGATCTGTGCGATTAGCTCTACGATTTCGCATTGCCAACCGAGCCGTTTCACGGGCTGCCTCTCTTAGCTCTTCTGTTTTAGAAGCACGAAGTCGGCCCATACTAACGTGGCGCTCTGCTCTTCCGATTTCTCGTTCTTCTAAGTTAATTGATTCGCAATGTTTCGAAGCCTAATTGAATTACGGCTTTGCTGGTTAAGATTAGATCTTCTGGCTCGCGGCATTGTTAGTAATAATACTCACACAAGTTTTATTCACTCGCACAAAACAAACAAATCATCCGGTAATATGTGACAGATTGTATGACAAAAAACAAACAAATCGTACTGTCACCTTTGACATGTGTTAGTTGATGTCATGTCAAAAATGCCTGACCAATGCATGATGTTCATGAAGTACTTGCTGCAAATCTTGAAGAATTGCTCTTTTCATTGCTGTGTTGATCTCTTGACACAGATCAAGTTGTTCCTCCATCTGGCCTTGAATCTGTAAAGTCGAAAGCGAAGGTAGTATAACCGATTTATAATCACAATGTTTTTTCACGTTAGCATTCCTTATTTATTTTAGAGGCAATACTTGAACTTCAGTTAATGTCATGTCAAAAATGTCATCCATATAAAATTTATGAGTAAATTAATTTACGTTATAATTCTTTTTTCCGTGAACTTTTACGATGTTTAAATAGCCTTTATGTTATTCCGGGTCCAGACAAATTCAAAAAATTTAAAACCATTGAAATCGGTCCAGCCGTTCTCGAGTTATAAATGTTGTAACTAACCCGACTTTGTTTTATATATATATATATATATATATATATGTATATTATTTTCAAATTTATACCATAAATTCTGTAGTTTCCATATGGTTATGTATATATTTTATTTCCTTGTATAATTTTTTATTATTATGTGGAATTAAAACTATTTTGTTTATTCAAATTGTATATATTTCATGTTTTTCAATTCTTATTAAATTCAATGTTGTATATTCCAGTTTTCTATTAAATAGGCAATTCATATAATCATCAATTTTGATTATGTCTTTAACCACGAATTTCTTTACACCCTTAGAGTTTTCATTTATTTCGTCAACTATTTTATTGTGTAAGTATACATTTCTTTGATCTCAAACCCGCAAATGCTTTTATTTTTCCATTGCACTCATCTTTCATCTTTCCTCATACTTTCTTATTTATATGCATGATATTACAGATATAGATATACCTTAATAATATTCACTTGTGACAAATTTATCTAATGTTCTCATTTCCTCATAAATATCATCTGTTTTATATTATAAATATATCTGTCTGTATCTTCGTAGAATAATTAAATTTTATCGCCATATTTTGGTTTCATAGCATTATAGTTAAAAACGTACATTAATTCCTTCGAAATATCTAATATAAATTTACCAACGGCAAGTATAAATGCTTATCAAAAGTTACAATTTTTTTTTTTCAAGGCTTTTATTAAATTTTGTTCTTCTCTTAAAGTTGGCTTTACCAATGAACTGTCACATTTCCTTCAATCCTATAATAATTCTATATCTCTTTTACTGCATGTATCCTCCTTGGTTTCACTAAATACAGAAATATTCATTTGTTCATAAAAACCATTTTCAAATATAATTTTTAGGATTATTTCTCTGAGCTGTGTTTAAATAAATATAATTTCCTAACCAATCAGAGTGGTTAATCTTTAATATTCTTTGAGTTTTTGTATGTTTTACCCATTAGAAAGGCACTGTTTTATATTTCGATACTAAAGTACATATTTATTTTTCCCGTATAATATTCTTACCTGTTTTATTCATTTGTGCCTTGGATTATCTTATTTTCTGAACAAAATAGGAGGTCTTTATGTAAGTTATATATATTTTTAGGATGTAATAAATTTTTTCTCATATATAAACAAGGCCTTATTCATCATTCATATTTGATATATGCTTCTGCCATTTTCCAATTAAAATGTTGGTTAGTTAACCCATAAAAAACATCCATATGGCAAATAGTTATAGATTACCTAACCATATAAATTATTTGCATTTAGCTATGTTAAATTATTAGCCCCACACAGCACAAAATGTCTGAATGTTATCCAGTACATATCCAACTTTTCCAAAACACATCCATGTCTATAGCATATTACCCTAGGGATTCAGTTAGAATGTCATGTAAAGTTACAGAGAAAGTAATATTTCCAGGATGACAATCAGCTCAGCATGATATATTGGATATCAATGAATATCCAAACTAATAAGAAATATTTTAATGTAATTTTTTTATTTTTTTTATGAACTATGGTTTCAATTAACAGTTTCAGAAAAAAAAAATTTTTTAAATTTAGCACTAACATTACAAAAGTATTCAATACTTATAAAATTTTAATTATATTGTTTTTATGCTATTTAATTTCACTCGTTACTTATATCAATAAGAAAATCTAGTATTAAATAAAAGTTTAATACCTTTGTGTTGTGACTACATTATAATTTACGGTTCTGTATTCATGTAGGCTCTACTTCTTGTGTTCTGGCTGCATTATTTTGGAAATCGTAATTGTCCTTTCGTCCATGTTGCTTGGCTTGGGAAACTTGTGCATGTTTGCGTTTTAGAAATTATACGTTTTGTGTAGTGAACTGCGCTAACGTTATATGTAAGGTGTAAAATTTTTTTTCAAATCTAAATAGCATGAAAATATTTTTCTATGTTTGCGTTTAAATATTAACTCGTTAAAATTAATGAATAAAAATGCAATTTAGTTTGACTGAAATCGCTACAAAAACCACAGATTCACGTTCTATTAACAAATCATGAATGTTTTGCTATAAAATTTATTTGACGAATTGAAGAAATGTTATTGGTGAATTTTAATGACAAAATCAGTTGTTATATTTCCCGTAAATGTGAAGGCCCTACTAATATCTAAAATTTTCAGCGTATACACCCAACATCACATTTGTAAAATTGTGGAATATCCCTGCAGTATTCAAATTTTCTACAGTTACAAAAATTTGGCTTTCAGTGTTTTTCAAAATGTATTGTTAATATTATAAATATTTGTTATGTACAACATCCAAAGGTTGAAATATGTAATTTTTAAGTGCGGTGCTTATGAAAACCACACAGTCTTAAAACAAAGATTAAAATAAAACATAAATACCTGATAATCGGTGTTAAAATGATAGTATAACATAGTTAGAATATCATTCTGCTATTTTAAAAGGATTAATACGAATTCTGAAAAGCAAAAAATGTGCATTTAGATAAATAGCTAGAGGATATCCTCATTCATTAAAAATATGGCATGGTTTTTGAGTGGATATAAATGCGAATTTAAATAATGTCTAATGGATGTGCGGGGAAAGTATCGAGCAGGCTAATATTACTAATAGCTATCTAGTGTACGTATACAAAATAGAAAGCAGTATATAATGGATATACAGTGGTTTACTGCAATTAAAGTATATTACAATTGACTAACCCATGGTTATGTTAATCCCCGAAGGTGTATCTACTGCATAACCACTTTACATAGGTTGATTTTCAGAACAGCAATATGCATTCTGATATTTCCAAATGTCCAGTGATCACACCATCATCTAGTAGACCATACACCATATGTTGAATGCAGTCGGTGTAGTAATGAATATTATATTTATATATGAATGTTTTAAATAAAGCTGTGTGTGTTATGGAAATTCCTTTGATATTTGTAGGTTTTTCATAATGCTTGTGGATAATATATATATATATTAGTAACATACACCCATATATGTTGAATATATATTACATATTTGCCTTGGATATAGATATCCAGTATAATATCCAACAGGCAGTTGTACAATTTTTGTCAGAGGCATCTATCTATATCCTGAATGTCAGGCGGACATCTGGAGGTAGGGACAGCCATTTGATACTTTCTGTATATTTTAGAAATCTCAGAGATGAACAAAATTTTAAATGCGGATGTGTGATGGATATAATTTACATTATTTTTTCTGTTTGAGAGAGTACTAATTTTTATCATATTATTCTAAAATGTATTATTTGATTTAACATAATATTTAGAACAATGAGATATTCCTCCCCTTATTAATTTTTCTATAGTTAAGATCATATAATAGTTATGTGAGTCTAATTGCTGTTTAGTTTTTGTAACATAGCATCGTATGATAAACATGGAGCTCTTAAATAACAAGCTGGATCTAAGCCATAATGTATTCATACATGTTCCTTTAAAGTTCTAAAAAACATTTGTTAATAGTAAAACACATATTTTTAAACATAAGTCATCGTTTTCTCCTAGTTATTTATATTAAATTTATTTCATACGTTTTTTGCATGTTCATAAGCTTCATCACTTATATCATATTATTAATAATAGTTTAAAATTCACACATTGGTGAAAGATCAGTTTGTTACTTTTTTTTTAAATAATTAATATGAACATATGGATAAACACCATTTATAAAAACAAAACCAACTAAATCGTCTCGGAAAAACTTTTCAATATATTTCGTTTTATCCTTAGTTAGACAAGATACTAATTTTTTTAAACTGCTAGCCATTAATTTAAATGTATCAACAAACCTCAAATCTAAATTATTGGTTTGTTTTCCAAATGTGATATCCTTTTCTTCATTATTTACAATCATACAATTTTTTTTGTAATATCATAGTTCTTTAATAATTAAATGCATATATTGGCCAGTTAACTATTAAAAAATAAATTGGAACAAATAACGGTAACTTTAATTTTTGGATACAGTTAACACCTTACAGTATTAATAAATCTTCCAGATGTATCATCATCATGATATACACTTTTTATTATCTTTTGTATATTCTCACTAACTTGTACCAATTTTATATTTATTATACAATGTTTTTTCTTCCTTTTTTAGAGGTTTCATTGGTTCAATTGGTGAATATATCTCTCCAATTCTTGAACTTATTTTTTTATTAGTTGTGCAAATTTTTTATGAGCATCTGGACCTCGATAAACAACTGGTATCTTAAAATCTTATTATATACATAGTGTATGATAGAAAAATCCAAATATCTCATGGGATTGATATTTGATTGCATATTATTAATCACCTAACATAAATTGTATGGTGTTTATTTGTTGACTACTAAGACTACATACTTATTTAATTACTAACTTATAAAATCAACCTTCAATATGATCTTCTATTAAAGCTGGGTGTTTTGGTAACAAACTTTGCTTATTTATCATTCTTGGATTGGGCTAACATAATTTTATTGTGTTCAATAAAGACTAAAAAGCTGCGACAATTGTAATTTTTACTTTAATTGCATTTCGATAGTATTAAAATACAATTTTTTTCACCATTACTTGGTATTTATATTTTTACTGCCTCTTTGGTAGAGAATCTAGTAATGATTATCTAATCTTCCCTGAGAATTAAATTGTTGAAGGCATGTATAACAAATATATGTTTAACCTTTATGATTATTATTTTGGCAAGGAATTACTCTAGATAAATCTTTAATCCAACAATCAAGAACGTTTTTCATCATCTTAAATATATTATAAATTAACGTGCTTATCAATTTTTTTTGTAACTTTTATTGGATATATATTATAATTTTAATAAAAGGAATACACATTGATAGATACGTCCATCACATAATCTATCCTTAGCATATCTAATTGGTTTTATATCTGGTCTCACCATCTTTATTCAGTTACTCTTAGTGTATCTATATATATATATATGAAGTAATGCAGTCTTAATTTGCCAAAGGAAACTCTTTTAACTTCCATTAATTATATTATTACATTCCCGTATATCTTAAACAGATTTTGGAAGTTGAATGTAAGGTAAACCATTTAGTGAGTTATTTTTATTTATTAATTATTGCAAACCTATAATCTTATTAAAGGTCCACCCTTAGCCTCTACTCGTAAATTCTGATATTTTGTTAGCATATGTAGCATATTTATATAATATTTTTATATCTCGTTCGTCCATTATAGTATAGTTACATTATTAAAAGGTAAATTCTTGCAAGTGTTCTAAATAACTTTATATTAGCTTTTATTCCTCTATGTACTTTAAGACTGTTATACACTTCCTCATATGAATTTATAAAGTTCCTGTGTTCTAATAAATTTATGTTGCTTTCAGTTTTATATAATTCGTCAATTGTTGATAGCTGTATTATATATGTCACTGTTTTTAATTCTTATATTTCTAAAGTCTACATATACTTGAGTAGAAAATGGAAATATTTCCATTTCTTTACATTATTTTCATCTGCTTCGTATAATTCACCAATACTTCCCAGATACATCTTTTAAATCTTTTTCATTAGTATATTTCGGAGTTTTTCTATCTGTGGAAAATATATATATTTATTTAAAATATTTAATGCTTTTTACAATAACATTTATCACAGAAAACATTTCTCTAGAAAACATTTCATTATCAAAATTAAATGCTTTTTGCAATATATTTTCATCTTAGCTATCTATAGAATATATTTTATTGTGAAAATTAAATTCGCTTTTCTTTTTTCTGGAATTCGTTTTTCCCATTGTTCACTTTGTAAATTATTGGGAATTAATCTAAATAGATTACCGTTCCTTAATTTCGTCTTAAATTTAAATGTCTAGCTAATGTTTTCAGCTGTACAAAGAAAATGTTATTTATATTGTGAGATTTAGTTGGTTCTTCAATAAATCTTAGTATATTTTCATTATGAGTAATATTTAATCTTATTATGTCACCTTTTTAATTCAAATTTCATTTTGAATACAAATTACTGGCTAATATTTTCATTTCTAAGTCATTAAGTTCGTTTATATTTGGAAATGTAATTTTTTTTCTTTCATTTAATTATTAAAAAAATTTAATATTTTATAAAAATAATTTATTTCTTTTTAGTATTTTTTAAATTTATACGTATTTTTTAATTTTTTATATAAATACTATTTATTTAAGAAGTTCAGCATCCTCTTTTGATAGCGTTCTTTAGCTTATTTTTTGTACATAGTTCACATAAATATGAGGGTTCACCTCTTGTTTTAGAATGAGGAGAAAATGAGTTAATATTATTTATTCCTTCCCATTTTTAATCTTCGGGTTAAATATTCTTTTTGTATTATGCCATTCAATTTCTGGGTGTTCTTGAAGATAATATTTATAAATATTTTTTCCACATTCACATAGTCCTTATTCTCGAATTTTTCGACCTCCCGTGGTGCAGTTGGTTGGTGCGCCTCCGGTCTGGGTTGCGGGATGTTCTGGGTTAAATCCTTGGTAAGCCATGCGTGTTAGTTTAATTTAGGTTATAATTTAGGTTGCAGCCCGTCCTTTGATAACCCTTAAGGCATTAAACCAGAGGACGTTAATAAGCCCTTTACAATTTCAATTTTTCTCGACTTTGATCATTATTCTCTAATGTTCTATTTGCTATTCATTAATATATATTTTACAGTTATTAATATGTATATTATGTATTTACATTAAAATGGAAACATTTGATATACGTTACTTGTCAACCCTTTTAAAATATATTTATCATTAAATGTTTCATGTTAGTATTTTGAGTAACTGGAATTTTTTTTTAAATTTAGCTTTTTACGTTTTTAAAGATATTATTATTGAAGAGGCTAATTTTTTTAACAAGTGGAAATATATGATGAATAAACATTAAATATTTATATCTTTATACATCGTATTCATAAATTATTCATTTTGATAAACTACATTTTTCCAAATTTTTTTATTAATATGTGTTTTAGAGTTATTTATATGTTCACAGATTATTAGTTATTTACATTTAGATGAAAACAATTGATATATGTTATTTGTCAAAGCTTTTTTTACATATATTTATCATTTAATGTTTTGTTTTGGTATTTTGGGTAACCATAAAGATGTTTTATTTACTTGAAATAAATTTTATTAATTTAACTTTCTGGGTTTTTAAAGATATTATTGTATAAGAAGATTTTTTTTTTACAAATAGAATTATATAAAGAATTACTACAATATGTTGATATCTTTATACGTCGTATTCATAAATGATTCATTTAAATAAACTACAATTGTTCAAAATAATTTGTGGGGCCACGGTGGCTGAGCGGTAAGCCTGCTGGCATTCCACCAAGGCAAGCTGGGTTCTATCTTCGGCTGGGTCACTCCCGGATTTTCGCAAGAGGGAATCATGCTGGACGATACCGCTGGTCGGCTGGTTTTCTCGGGAATCTCCCGTTCCTCCCGCCTTTCATTCTGGCGCTGCTCCATACTCACCTCGCTTCACCTTCATTGGCTCTCAAGACCTCGATGTTAAGATCCGCCCAAATCTCTTCACTCACTCAAAATAACTTTTTATTTTTAAGGTGTATTTTTTCCTTGACATAATTCACGTACATTATTGATCATAAAAGTACATATCTGTCTCATTATCATCACTTTCATCATAATTTTAATATCTCTCAGAATTATTATAATTATTATCAAAATCTTCATGCTCAAACAAAGGCCGCTTCAGCTGCCGCATCACCATTATCAAAAGTGTTAATTTTCAAGTAAATATAAACTTAATAACTTGTTCAAAGTAAAAAGTGGATTTGTTTAAAGATGGTGTAGAGATTAGATTTCTACAAACATTGATTTTCACTATTACTCATTACTAAAAAGATTTTTCGAAACAATGTTTATTTATATTGTAGTAGTAATTTTTGAAAAGTAAACAGAATTTATTTTATTATTTGTTATTACAATTCAAAATTAAAATTAAAATAGAATAGTTAAATGTACATATGTTTTTATCTGGTTTTAAAAAACCGGCAGCAGCAGTTTCTGTATGCTTGTATTCTTTTATGATCGCTTCGTAGATCTTCCAAATTAGTAGTAATTAATCTTATAAAATAATTTTGCTTAAATTAGAATATCTTCTCAAATTAAATTATCTAGGTAATCCTTTTAAAATTAAAATTCTTATTTGATATATGTTTGATGGTATAAAGTTGTAATTTTTTTTAGATAATTATTTCTAAATAATATTTAAATTTTTTAAGTAATTGGTAATGATTATTTAATGTTTTAAGTTGCAAACTTATATAGTATCAAATACTGTTTTTATAATGAATATTGTTTTTTATGCATGTTTCTTTATTTGTTTTCATTTGTTTTAAATAAACTTTAAAATCAAATGATTTCTTAATATTTTGAATTACTATCATTTAATAATTTATATATTTTTATGTTATTATATTCATTAATTTATTTCATTTTTCAGTAGATTATTTTATTTATTATTATTGAAAAATAAGACATTTTCAGCTCATTTATTGTTATCTTAAATGAGACTATCAGATTTTTTGAAAGTTGCGCTATTTTCTTGATTACTTTTTTAGGAAAATCATAGATTTTTATAAAGTTGCGTTGGGGGCCGCAATCCGCATCAATCATCTACTATTATTATATTTCGCATTGTATTAAGGGAGTTAATACGTATTTTTTAATAGCCTCAATGGTAATCTTTCAGAACTCAGCTTTTTTTTTTCACATAGCTCTGCATCATTGATAGGGTTTCATGCCGCCAGCCAAAGATCGATAGACAGGTGTTTTTTTTTTACGTCACTAAAATTGGGAAACTTATATTTATTGTGGTTGCTTTGCCAGGGAATCGTGTGTGTCGTAGGCTTCCTTTAGGAAAGTGTACGTGTAACTCTATAATGTGATGGTTAGCACTTTGGATAACACAATTACATTATTTTAGTTTTCCTCCAATCTCTGGAATGAGAGTTATGTCGCATGTAGAGATAACTAGGTAAAGTCCGCGTTCTTGACAGCGTATCATCGCACAACATTTCAATTATAGCAAAATATCAAGTGATTATTAGAGCGTATGTTCGAGAGTAGTATTTTCAAGGACTTTCTCTAAGAAATATATGTTTAACTTTTACGCAAGAAGGAAAATTAAATTTATAGCAATCACATAGGTATACGATAGAAAGAAATTGTTTTCTCAAATGAAATTTTTCTTTAAGTTCGAAAAATTCACTTCGACTAATAACATTCATTTAAATAATTTTAATTTATTGCATGAAAGACTAATAAATGGTTCAGTTTATAATTTCAACAACGAATTCTCTAACATGTGTAGGTAAGTACAAATTTGGTGTTATTATTTTGTCTTAATATATGCTCAATATTCTTATAGTACTTTATAAAAACATTTACACGTACCCAAACGATATGGACATGAAAAGTTATGTACCAAAATCTTATCTAGAACTAGAGTTTTAAAATAGAAATGTATTAAAATATTATTTGGTGCGACAACATACACTCCAAATTAATATACTTAAAATATGTAACTATTCTTCTTATTTATCTCGGTACTCATTCAACCAGGTACCAACATTATATTTGCCCCTGTATACTTTATTTCGTACATCTAGACACATCGACACGCATGCAAACGTGGCTTGAATGAATAAGTGACGAGATAAATAATACTCTGCGGTTGGGAATTAAATATATGCTTTGTGTATGAAGCTCTGTAATTAAATGCAATTGGGTTAAAGCAAGATTTAAAAAACAGCTTAACTGATTAGACAACAAAAAATAGTAATTAATATGATGTTAATGTATTCTTCCAACAGCTGAATGAGAATTTTTTAAATTTTAACAAGAAATTCGAGCCCCTTTTCTAAATTTTTAAAAGGTTACATATGGTAAGTGCATATGTTACATTTATTGTGTACTAAAATTAAGTGATTTTCTCTATTTTCTCTTTACTTTTTTTAAATTTTGTGCGTTATGATCTGTGATCATAAAAAAATGTTATTTAACTTTTGACGTGTTCTACTTCTAAGATAATTCAATGCACGCATTATTGTCTAAACATAAAGGTAATAAATAATGAGCAAATTCTTTCAATGATAAATATTTTCTTTACACGTCTGGGGAATGCAAGCTTGATAAACACGAGATTTGTTTTGTCATTTGTGTTTTTCTTACGGTCTGTGATTTGCCATTTTTGGGATTTAAGTTGGCAATACACTTATAGAGCCTGGAGTGCTAATGATCGAACAAACGTGTAAAATACATTTGGAGGTCTAATAAAGCCCGCATGATAATTAATTATTGAAACACTCTCTTAAACTTTTTATGTGAATATACTGATTTCCTCAACACAATTGGTTATTCTGTTCTTATAAACGAATGTCTTCTTTGATAAAGAAATATTTTTGATGTTCTCGGTTTGTCCCTCGTCGGGGAACAATGAAAAATTCTCAGTGAATAAACTGCGTTCAAACGTTACACCTTCTCTCACTCCCTTGCCTACAATAAAGTCATTTCAGCACTACCGCTGGGGTTAACAATCTTTATAACCTTACATGTTTCTCCCTTTCCCTGAACCCCGGGTCTATTTACAGCATCCCTTTAACAGCGCCAACTACAGTTTTCTTGCTCGAAAACGATCCAAGTCACCGCTCCATCCCCGCAGCAAGGCGTTAACGCAAAGTGAGAATCCACAAACATGTTTGAAAATTTCGTTGTATGAAGAGAGGACAAAATATATGTTTGTTAACATGATTGCAGCAATAATTAAAATTAGTTTATCATTAATAAATTGACTCGACCACAATAATGTTGTATTACGCACTTTTGTCTTTGCCACTTGTACAGTTGGACACATCGACACATATGTGAACGCGGCTTGAGGGAATAAGTGCCGATATAAATTAGCTGAATAGTTATATATTTCGATTAAATTATATTAGAGTACCTTGCCGAACCAAGTCTCTTTGATATACGTGCCCTAAATTCCAAATATTTTCATAGTAATTCATTGTTTGCGTTTCTCACTTTACGTCTGATTTCCTTGCCATTTAGATCACATTACTTCGGGTTTCTTTCCTTAAGTCAAATAATTAGTATATGTATGTACAGTATAAAAAAATATATATGTGTGTGTGTGTGTCAGAGTTTGTATGTATGTTGGTTCTCTATAGAGTTTTACACCGTTTGAGGTATTTTGAACAAAATTGGCATGGTTGACCTTCAGTACCCAACTTGAAGTATAGTTTAGGCAAAAATTGACTTTGCACGCCCTACCTTCCGTAAAAAAACGGACATGTCTCTCTGAGACCCCTAAAACGGTGTCATATATTTATTTTCCCTGTAGTACTCGAGCAACGTCAGGTAGTTCTGATATTATTCACAGTGAAAAATAAATATTAATGGGAAGAAAACTGGTATGGTCCCAACAAATTGTAAGATTGTAAATGGCGAAACAACTTTAGTGTTGATAGAACAATATAAAATGTTTCACCACATTTCTTTGCTCTAACCAAACCGCACATATTTGTGTGAAACACTGTTGTGTTATTAAAGTGAAATATAATATTGATGCTACATCATTTTAAATTCAATTTACTGAAGATAAACGTAGTTTTACTCTAACAATATTCACAATTTTCGTTATCGTAGTGTTCTATTAAATAATAATATGCAATTTAGTAAAAGTCTAAACCTACCGATCACTCAACCCGGAGTAAAACCGAAAACGCTGGTTTGGAAAGCTGATGCTTTACACACATACCTTCAAATTTGGCATGATAGAGGTTGAACGAAATCCTACTAATATTATAAATGCGAAAGTCTGTGTATGTGTGTGTGTGTGCGCGTGTGTGTGTGTGTTTGTTACCACTCAGATCCATAACGACAGAACGGATATTGATGAAACTTGGTATGTAGGTATTTAAGGTCCTGGAAAAGGACATACTATATTTTTATCATGGTAAATTGTACGGGTCCTGTGGAATAATAACGAAACCTAATTCTGCAATGGCTGGGAACGTGACCGAACTCAGCTCCATAACTACTAAAACGATTTTGATTAAATTTGGTATGTAGGTACTTTAGGTCCTGGAATAGGACATATGATACTGTTTTATACGAATCCAGTGGAATAACAACAAAACGTAATTCCGGAACGGCTAGGAACGTGACCGAAAAATTATTTTCCTCTTGGGTCAGAGTTAATCAGGCCGCTCAAGGACCTCTGAAATGGCTTAACGACTGCTGTCAATCTATAACAACCGGGACCGAATATTTAACGTGCCCTCCGAATCTCGGAAACGCTCAGATGTTATGCCACTAAACGGTCACTTATCCAAATGTGGGCCGCTGGGAACGTTGCTTAACTTTGGTGATCAATTAAGATCCTTCAGCCAAGCGCAAAAAGTAGTACCTAGGTACACCTATTTCTTAAGCTACAACTTGATGAAACTCACGTTTTGATTNTCAGCCAAGCGCAAAAAGTAGTACCTAGGTACACCTATTTCTTAAGCTACAACTTGATGAAACTCACGTTTTGATTGTCATACACTGAAAGAGGAAATGTAACAACGCGATAGTTGCACAGATACACTCCAAAAACAATACCCTACTTCTTGACTATATGGTAAAAAATATTTCCTTCCTTTCGGGTTACCGTAAGCAGTTAGAAACCTAGGCCAACAAAGCATAATTTTATATNTGGTAAAAAATATTTCCTTCCTTTCGGGTTACCGTAAGCAGTTAGAAACCTAGGCCAACAAAGCATAATTTTATATATCTGTTTTCACACAAATGAATTGTCTTTTCCCAATTTATTTATTAGTGTATCACTGTAAAATTCAATAGTTTCTGGTGAAGCCGGGCCGGTTCGCTAGTGTAATATATACTTGCAACTAGTATAATCGTTTGGTTTTTACTTATGGTATTTTTACATTTATTTGAAAAATTTTACAGAAACTACCTACCTGAATATAAGCATTTTATATTTTCACCTTGTGTAATACTTTGAAAATATAACTTCTGATACACTTGCTAAGCTTATGTTCTGCTTGATATGATTGTTCACTATTTACCCACGGCTATTGAATGTAAATCAAGGGGTTCATGTGAACTTATGTTTATTTGTTTACGGCATATTTGTATTGACCTATGAATGGCTGTTACCGTATAATTTGAAAAACACCCGCTGGTATCAATAGGGTGTTTACCTTTGAGGCACAACGCCTCGCATCATCTGAAATTGAAAAATAAATGTCGTTATGGAGCAGCAGTTTTTTATATATATTTATGTAAAATAATGACAATTATCGCTATTCTGGCGTCATACCAAAAGTAGAGATCTCTACAGAGACTTCATCCCGATGCGTTGTCTCAGAATTCAAACGTTTTACTCACTGATTTACTAGTACCACCCAACCCACAGTTCAGTTAACGCAATGTGGAATGTGGTATAAATTGTTTCTAGTATTAACCCCATACACACGTTCAGTTTTATAAATATATGTTCTTTTTGCTTTCACGTGAGATAATATTAATGAGATCGTGTATACCAACATTACGTTACACTAGTCTTACTGAAATGCACTACTGGTATCCAGATTGTCACATTCATTGTGTACGATCGCTCTAGCCATATTTTTGAATGAAGATTACAAAATAGTGCAGCCTACCAAATGAAACCCGTAAACAAATGAATTTTTTGTTACAGGTTGTTCATTTATTAAATTCGGAACAAGCTTGTTATTTGAATCTATGATGATAATATAGGATGTAATTGTTATGTGTTCTAAATATTAGCTGATATTTTTTAAATAACCGAAAAGTTGCTTGGCCAAACATATTATACTTAAAATTATTGTTTGGTTCAAAGGAACGTACGCGAATGTTTTGGAGATGCGTGGCTTGGTTGTGTTAACCAAATATTGTTCAACATAGAACAACCTCTTCAAGTATAGCCTATAGCTAGTAGCATAGGCAAAAAAAAATTTTTATTTCAAAACAAAACCCATACATAAACACTTTGATATTACTTAGTTGTATATGTTTGAATCTTCATCATTACAAAATCTAAAATATACCACCATAGTTGCTTCCACTTCCGCAGCCAAATCTCCATAACAATCGATATATTCTATCTTACAAATAAGTACATCAGTTTACAAATTAAGGGTTAAATTGAAAATAATTCACAAATATCTTTTATCCTGTGTACTCTGCAGTGCAATGAAATATATTAAAAATTATTATGAACTCTATTGAATTTTTTTTAACATTGATTCTGTTACACAAACCAGATAGGTATCTTCATACTTACAAAACCCATTTTTTGATACACTGGATAGCCAAAAAAACGGTATAGGCGTGAGTATGCAAATAACAGAGGTATGGAACCAACAAGAGTAACGCGATGCGGTCGGCAGCGCCTATATAAGACAACACGCGTCTGGCAAAGTTGCTAGATCGGTTACTGCTGCTACAATGGCAGGTTATCAAGATTAAAGTGAGTTTGAACGTGGTGTTATAGTCGGCGCACGAGATATGTGACATAGCATCTCCGAGGTAGCGATAACTTTTGGATGTTCGCGTACGACCATTTCACGAGTGCACCATGAATATCGGGAATCCGGTAAAACATCACATCTTAGACATCGCTGCGGCCGGAAAAAGATAGTGAACCAACGGGACAAACAACGACTGACGAGAATCATTAATCGTGACAGACATGCAACTCTTTCTCAAATTGGCGCAGATTGGATTTGTGGACTTCCCTGCAGGATTCATGGTGTGAATTTCCTCCTGCATACCTTCAGACATTAGTTGAATCCATGCCACGTCATCTGGCGGCACTTCTGCGGCACTTCTGCGTGCTCGGCGAGGCGGTTGGTGGGGGGAGGCCTACACGATATTAGGTAGGTGTACCAGTTTTTTGGCTCTTGAGTGTATATGTTACAGGAAAATGTAACTTCAGAAGTATTGAAATAATACACACTGAGTATGTTTTGTTTAATGTATGGTTATCGTGCATAGATGCAAGTGTGTAGTTTATCACGATTACTATAAAAATTAAACCTATTTGACCATATGCATGCAATCATGCATTACATTTAATCTGAAAATTTTCAGTATTTGTGTTAATCACTTTTAAATAGGAAATTTCCAGTGGATGCCTACCAGTATATTTACCTCAGTTGTAAAATGTTTTGCCTAGTGGCATTATTCTTTGCTCATAGCCAACAATGTGATTTATATAATTTACTAGTGCACCTTTTTAATAGAAGTTGACACACACTGCCCTTCATAACTTAGCAAAAATGTTTTTTTTTAAATCAAACAAAGTGTTTTGGCGCAAATGAATTAATTATTGATATAGGGACAATGAAATATTTTGCTGTTGAAACCAAATTGTTATTTTGTTCTTATTTGGTTGCAACAAAAAATGATTTGTTTGGTGCAACTAAGAGTTGTTTTTCTCTACGAACACCAAACAGTTTCGGTTAGTATAAAAATAATAGGATGCCTGACCAAGATTCCAACCTACATCAGCTGCGCCCAAGTACTACACCTTAGCAACCTCAGCCACCTTATTGTGAATAGAATCAAATTTTTGGTATTTCTCTTCATCCATAACTTATGCTCATTTTAGGAGGATGATCGCAGCCTGAAAGATGAAATCACAGAAAAGTATGACCTGTAGTTATCCAGCATCTTCAATTTTCCTTACATGAGTGAGCAAGTGTTACATGGTCTACATCGAGTTGAGGGTTTTTACTAATTACTTCATTAGTATTTTACATTGCATAAAATTATGCTATAAAATATTTACAGTATTCCTTAATATGGATTTTATCTTAATTAAAGTTTTGTAACTAGCGTTATATATATTTAACGCAGTTTAAAGAGCCAGTGAAACACGAGCTATTTTTTAAAGCAAAAAGACGCATTAGAAAGGTGGGCATAAAAGTGACACTGGCTCACTGCTTAGGTGTTTCATCGCAACTGTATACATACAAAGCCCTGGACTGGCGTGTAAGGCTGACAATTGTACAGCTTTAACTATGGGACTTTATCACTGCAATTCATAGTCCCAGGCTTGTTTGGTGAATTAACTATAAATTATGAAGTGGCTACATAATCATTACGTATTTCAGGAATGTATTCATTAAATGTTACTTAAAAAAATTTTTACAGGAATATTTCTTCTGTGCATTTTCAGCACTAACGTAAAGCAAATAGAGGGCCCGGTATAGAAATCTCTAACATTTTAATGGTAATAGGAAAAGCATAATAAATAGTAGCATATTATGGTATGGCACACAATGCAGTTTAATTGCATATGTACAGGAGGTGAACTTTCTGCATTTGATGTTGACATTGACATGCTCCGACGCTGCTGGAATGGGAGGTTTGGCGGTGGAGATACGGCTGCGAGTGCCTTGCCACTGAAGTGGCCAATATGGCTTGAACGTGAGTTGTTTGAAAGATTCTTGCAATAGGGTGATTGATTAAGTGAAATGCTTTGAACATGCTCCATTGCTACACTATGTCTGTGACGACGTAGAGTAGCAATGGCTTGAACTTGTGCTCACTTTACGTTTGTTGTTGAATCGTTCATCCGTAACAGATCTGTAATTGCCACGCAGAGAGCTTTCCGATTACACTTTGAATTTAATCGGCTTAAAAGTGTGCCGAATAGGAAAACAATGTGGGTCTAAAATTATTTGGGCAACAGGTTCAGCTATATATCGAACACCGACTGGTTTACCACGGAAATTTCGCATACCGCAAAATGTCAATTTCGGAAACATCCAAACTACTGTAGTTCAACATGAATCTGCTTTGGGAATATGTGACCGAAGTGTCAGGAAAATTTTGCAAAACGAATTTATAATTCTATCCGTACAAAATATGGGTTTTTCAGGAACTTACTGAACGGGAGTGGGGAAACCGAACCACATGTTGTGAGCTCACCTCTTGCAAATGTTGTTTTGGTTTCAAAGGATGAAATTCACTTCCACTTAAAATTGCACCGTAAATAAGTAAAAGTTCCATCATTGGGCTAAAACCAATCCTCGCCAGCTTAAATAAAGACCTTTGCACACTCCACGCGTTACTGTGTGGTGTGTCGTTGGCAATTTCGGTGAATTACAGCGTTATTTTTTTTAAGAAAGAAGGACGTCCTCTCGTTACATGCAAATGATACGCACATTTCTGGAAGCCAAGTTCGCACAACTGGTCATCCCGGATTTGTGGTGCGCTACCGCTCACAAAGCGCGGGTCTCAATGGCTGCTTTGAGAGAATTGTTGGCCGGCCGCGCCGTCTCATTGAAAGGTAATATCAAGTGGTCTGAACGCCCGCCAGATCTCAGCCCTTGCGAATTTTTTATCTGGTAACGCCTCGAGGCTAATGTTGACCACCATCGTCCATGAACCATTGGCAAAATGAAAGCTGCAATACTCCAAGAAATTGTCGATATTATGACGCAACTCACACAGCGCGTGATTGGACACTTCCGAACACGATTGAATGTGTGCATCAGGAATGGCGGCTATCACGTGGACATAATTTACAAGATCTAACGCAATAAAACTGTTTTGTGTGTCGTGCCCTGTTTTGCAATAAAAGATAGCCTACAATTTATTTTGGATGTATTATTAAATACACTTTAAAATGTGGGAAGTTTTTATGCCGGGTTCTGTATATCAATATTTCATTAAAGCCTTTTTACCTTATTGGAATTAGTATGCCCATGTTATTTTAACTGTGACTTAAGTTTTCAGTAATTTTTTTTAATACTCATTGTAGGAATTAATAATTACGTTTCCATATTTTAACTCTTTTGTTAATGTTATACTATACTTGTTTTATTTAAATAAGTTTGTTAATCGTGAAACATAGGGTGCATAATATCAGCTAAAAAGATTTTCCTATGCACATGACAAGTGATTACAATGCTAAATAAGTCGTTGCGTTAACGTTAGGTTAATTTAAAACATGTAAAAATCCGTTTTTTACATAACATTGAACCTTGATAAACAAGTATGATTACGACGCCATTTTTTTATGAAGCAACTACTTTTAATCGCAAGACAAATTATCCTGATACTCACGCGATTATGTGGCCACATAACCTCAGCTTCGGTACCCATGTTGTAGACACAGCCTTTCCTAACCTAGCTGACGTTGAGCTTGCTGTTTCTTGGAGTTTCGCTTAAAGAAATATTAAACTGGCCAAGTTTGATGAAATAATTATGAATATTGATATTTTTTCGTGTTTGCAACTTTAGAGACGTAAAGATATCAGATACTTTAAAGGTTGTATATAACATTAAATATTTGACAGGTAAAGTAGAGTACCGCATTTAAACAATAAATGCTACTGGACGCTACTTAAACATTTATTAATATTATTTCCATGAAATTTGTGAATGATATAAATTATTTTACGTCGTGATTGTTTATATACGATTTATCTCAAAAGAACACTCCCTTGAACATTAAATGAAAATAAATTCACCGAGATTCTGTGTTTTTGAATGTAAGCAGAATATTGGCCACCTTCACATACTTCATCCACGTATTGTTTAAAATCATTCAAATCATACAAATTCCTTTTAAACAATGCGTGGAAATAGGCAATATTTAGTCACACGATGTATTCGTTTTAGCCTACATCCCTGCAGCAAATTAGGCTTTCAATGCCACCATCCAGTGGAACTGTGTGTCCCGCCTAAAGATGTTTGAACCCATTCACCTATTTTCACCATACTCATTACACTTATAGAAAAAAAGTTAAAAGAAATTACTTTTATTATGTACGACCACAATGGATTGTCATTTTATAAATGATTGCATATTTACAGTTTAAGCTGCTATCTCCAGAACCATTGTAATGATTAAAATCCAACTGAGTACACAGTGCAATCCAACAGCTATTACAAACCTGGACAGCGGGCAAGAGTCTCAATAATGTTCAAAATGTCCCCTACCAGTGACCACAGAGGCTGCTCAGAAATTCTGCTTGTTGCGACGCACATATACGGACATTGCGGTTCGGGGCTATGCGTCGAGGTGTTGAAGAACCACAATGGTGAAATAAGGCAAAGCATTATCCTGATGTAACCACATCGTCTACAGTAGGGTGATCAGACGTCCTGCTTTCCGCAGGACCGTCTTTTTTTTTTACTGTTATCTTGCGGGATACGAAAGGCCAAATAAAGGCATGAAATGTCCTTCTTTAGCAAAATGTCCTGCATTTTAAACATAAACATCCAAATATTCATAATATTTTTATGTTCCTGTAAAAAAATGTAACTTAAGTTACAAAACCACCTAATTTTTTGGCCTTATTATAAAAAAATAAGAGTTTGCTGCAAGCTATTTATTTAAAACATATTATTCATTTTAATAAAGGCAAATGTTAAAATTTTCTGCTACTTATTGTATTTTTTCTATTGTAATAATGTTCACTTACATCTGGATGTTTGTTAATCATTTCATTATTTCAACTACTGTTGACTTTATTTAGAGAAATTAGTTTTATGCCTGAAAGTTAAACAGAGACTTTATTTGGTATGTGTATAAATAATATGAATATATTTGCATATATATATAGACACATCTATGCATCAGAATTTTTTGACAAGTGTCCTCCTTCGCATATAAAAAAATCTGGTGCTTTAGAATGTACTTTAGACTCTAAAGTACATTCTAAAGAACGTACTCAAGGTATATAGCGTTTACTATTATTACAGATGATGGTGGTACGTAACACTACTCAGGCGAGTAGGGAAGAAATAAGGGCCAGTTATACTCTCATTGACAATATAATTCACAGAGATTTGCACTTTATGTCTTTCAGTGTGCGTGGCACATGTGTTTTCGGCAACCCATTAATGATCTGTTTAACTCATCTGTCGTGAAAGTGGCTCCATATGCAAAGATAACACAAGTTGCAGAACACTAGATGATTCTCAAAGTCCAGTCAAACGAATGTCTGCACCTATTTTCGGATGTGTTTCTGAAGTAACTTTTCATATATGATATTCCACACTGTCTTTTTTCCAACAACCATTTTGTATGCAATGCCCAGAAATCTGTATCGCAGTCTTTCCTCTGCGCACTCCGTCCAATCATATTTGAATCTGGGTGTGCTCAATCGCTGTATAGCCTCTATATACTAACACAACTTCAAATGTGCCTCATTGCCACAGCCTCTCTCCTAGTTGTGAACGTATCATATGTGATGAATGTCGTCTGTTTGAGTATCAGTGTCTCTGTGTGCTTACTTACATGCAAGAGTTATTTATGTTAGCTCCAACAAACTGTAAACCAGCATGTCGCCAGGCACCTATAACCAGCATGAACACACTCACACATATGCACAAATGTTAACAGTTTACCAGACTATAATTTTGCTACACTGACGCGGCGATCTAAGCCATATGGTCCCATCTGCGCCTTGGCCGGGGACAGCGAGCTAGCTTTGTCTATGTGTGTCCCAGATATTACATTGTTGTTCACCAAAATCAATACTCCATTTTATTCAATAATGCGAAATCCAATACCACTCCAAATGTTCTAGTGACCTTGCACTTAGTATGCATGTTGTCTGGCCAGGGTACTACACAATCATTAATGTCTCAAATATATTAATGGAGCATTGTCGCGGCTCAACACACCGACCACTCACCAGGGAGAGTGAACTTCGTGATCTGCTCTAGCATGCCGAGCTAACAACTATCACCCCGAGTACGACCAAAATGGATCAGCCACAAGAAAGTTTGTCTGGTGAGGCGAGTGGCAGTACTTCATTTCCATGGCACTGGTGGGTTTCTTAGTACTGAACACATGATCGTATAGTGAACAATAGCCTTATCAAATAAAATCAGCCTATCCCAGATGTAAAGAGGAGGGAGAGCTGCCCATTTCCCATACCTGGTAAATAAACAACCTGGATTCAGGCGAGCAAACTCACATGTGGTAGCGAGAAAAATATCAACAGGGCTAGAGCTTTACTTTCACTAGAGGAATTCTATCCTCCCATAGACCCAGTCATATACTTTAAAGCTTAACCATGCATTTGCACGCATTTTGTGGTGCTTTTTTAACATTAACGGGATAAAAACCTTACACCCTTTAAAGACTGCTCATTCGTTAAGCCAACTCGCTGAAACCATATAATCTCTATCATGCATGGGAATCTTTTCACGTTTATGTAACATAAACGTGAATGTCTTGGGTCCTAAATGGCCTGATGCTAAGCAATCAAACATCTATCAGGTGGTATATTCTTTGTACCATACATCAGGTTCATACACAACCAGAAATTCCTTTCCCAGGTTCGAGGAAAACCAGGATGCATATGTACTGCATAGCAAGAAATTCGTAATATGTGATATATCCTGGCTAGGTTATGTTTCGCACATATCTTATCTTTTTTTGTGAACTATAATGGGTTTAAATATATTACATTCTACTGTCATGAGACCACAAGCGAGTGGTTGCCTTCCTCACCCAAAGTGAAACCTGCAAGTTGAGCTCATTGGCAAACACACACTTTCCTTCACCAAGCCGAGCAATAACAATAAGAAGCTGCGAGTAGTTTCATTCAACCTAACAGAACACCAGCAGGGAAAATTATTTTATTGTTCGACAGGCTGTAAGCACTCCACGGGTTCTGCTGCTTACCATCCAGGGATCTATGGCAGCTTGAGATATGCCTGTGCCCACCAATACCACATTCAAGTGGCTAACAGATTGGGATCTGTCGTCGCGGCATCCCTCACATCTACCATTACGGCCTGAGCATCGTCGAGCACATGTGACAGGCCGGGAATGGGCAGGATGGAAGCTTGTGGATTGGCGACGAGTAGTGTTCACTGAAAAATCACGATTCTTCCTTAAGATACGGACGACCGCCGAATTCAAGTCTGTAGACGTCCTGGCCATTGCAGTGGTACACACCTCATTGTAGACCGGCACATTGCCCCAACAAGAGGTGTCATTGTGTAAAGTACCATTTCTTACGATTCCTGCACCTCACTGGTGATGATTTAAGGTACCCTGATGGCGCAGTGATAAAGCCATGAAATTCTGTGACCATGTGCACTGCCCTTAATGGTGCAGATTGACAGCCCTATTTTTCAGCAAATTACATGTTTGCTTGGCCAGCAAGGCTAGGCCCCAGACCTCTAGCCCATCGAGAACATTTGGGATAAGATTGGATGGAAACTTCAGCCAGTGGCAACCACAGCGTATTTAGAGGAACATTTGTGCTAGCTGTTGCAGGAGATACCTCAGTAGAACATCCGACATCTCTATGCCTCCATGCCTGACTGTATCGCCGCCTGTCTCCATGATAGGGGTGGTCCTACACCGTACTAAGTGCATCCTGCCAGTGTTAGTACCCTGCACTACATTAATGGTGTAGTATAATATTTTGTCCTTTTTCTGAATACATACTACTATGTCCTGGGCTTGTACTCACATGCCCTTATGATAGCACCTCCAGTGTGAAGAAATTTTTGCAAATGAGTAAAATTTATATGAAATTTTGTGTATGCCACAACTTAAAATAACTAATTACTATGGCAATGAATGGAAGTGTTTCTGAAGTTAGTCATATTGTGTACATTTTTATGCAATTTTGTACAAAATTTTATAATACATAGGTATTAATAGCTGTGATTTTGTTCTTGAGAGTTATTTTTACACTATTGCAAATTAGGAGGTTTAATATATGACACATCACACAGAAGATGAATACATACACAGTTATGGTTGTAAAGAAAATTACGTTTAATCATAGACTAAAAACAAGTAAGAAAGGTCTTATAAGTAGTGGAAAACTATAACGAAAAAAGTAAATAATTAGTTATTAGAAGAATTAGTTTATAGTCGCTGGTATGCAAAATTAAGTACAGGGCAGGTTTTAACTTGTAATGTTGTACATGGTTGTTTCAAGTAGCTACACAGAATATTACAACATCGTCCTGATGTAGGTATGGGAAAGGTAAACAACACTAACCAAGAAACATTCAAATTAAGCAGATAACCTTTATTCAAAAGCGAGTTCCGAACACAACAGGACAGAATACAGACATGCCCATGTGAAAATACAGCCATCAGTTGGAGATACGACCACTCCTTACTGTAATGCAGGATGAGCACCCTCTGATCATGCCCAGTATGAGGTTGTCTGCAAGGTCTTGAGGCATCATGGCCCATTTCACTTGCAGTACGGATTGCAGCTGTGGAGTCCTTGATGGCAACTTCCGATGTGCTGCCAGGCATTTTCCGACAACATCCCACGAGTATTTGAATGAATTAAGGTAAGGATACTATGCAGGCCAATCCATGCAGAAAATATCTAAACTCTTAAACATCTTAGCGACAGGTACTGCATGATGAGGGGCAGTAATGTCGTCCATATAGAGGAAATTAGGGCCCATATTTACCTGGTAATGTTGCATGTAAGGAAGGAGAATCTGGGAATTTGGATAAAATGGAGGTCACCTATGGCTGAACTTATTTGGAAAATGTGGAGCTACATACAGCCTCTCCAACTAGAATTCTGCCACCAGCAAACCGGTGCCTTTAAAATATGTTGGAGGGATTATTGCACATTCACGGTTATCTCAAGATGTGTAGATGTTCAGAATCGCTAGTATTGCAAAATTGGCTCTCATCTGTAAGCACCACTCGATCACATTGTTGAACTTCCCAATATTTGTGTTTCTGGCACTAGAGTGAATGCCATCGGCGATGGGTAGGTGTCAATAGCACTTACCACACTAATATTCGAGCGAACAAACCACCGGTGTGCAGTCTCCTGGCGATCAGTAGTGCATTTCACGTGTCTTGAAATTTACCCCGCTGTCTGCCATTGATCTGTCCTCACCTGTAGGACAGTATCATGTTTATGTGTCGCCATGGTTTCTTATAGAGACCACAACTAAACTTTTGTATAGTTGTTCCAAATGTGGTCTACATTTATATATGTTGGCCATATCAGACATCAGGCAGTAACTCGACATCTTTCATCCCCATATGCACTATATCGAATCATTCTATAAACATAGGATGGTCTTCCGGCAATGGACAATGCTACTTGTGTGTAAATAATAGTCAATAAACCTCCTTAGTGCCAAACAGAACCTATGCAATCCTGTCATTTGCACCTCGACTATACACAGAGAAACTCATCCTAGTCGGGAAACAAAGGGTGAGGAAAGATGTACTCAGTATATTCCTCATCGGGAATCAGGAGAATATAAACTATGACATGTAACCAACTCGGCATCACCCTTGCATCTACATAGACCACTCTACACAAAGAACAGCCCACAAGAGTTCTTGTGGACAAAGCTGTCAGTAATACATTAGTGTATCCATCAGTACTGGTCCTGTACGATATTCAGGACGAACTGGTCATTTTCCAACTCACCTCTCAAGATGGGACTTGTGCTACCCTGGGAACCTCGCAATTTCAGATAAGTCTGCACGACCAGCCCGAGGCAATTTTGGTGGATGAACCGCATGAGACAGTCGTGCATGTGTAACGATAGCTGGAGAAGTGGGAGGCAGTCATCATGGTTTCTGCATGGCGATTACACCTGGTCTCTAGGAAACCAAGTATTCTATTTGTATTGAAAAAAACATACTGTACATGACCAAACATTCTTACATCACCATTAGTACCAACTAACTTTCTGAAAATCCAAATAGCATCTCCAAGTTCAAATCGCAACTTACTGCGAGAATACAATACAGGGTTCGATGCAATACTAATAACAGAATTAGATGTAGCAACAAGTTCATTGATAGCGAAGGTCTTCCAACATATTATATCTCTTGAATCTAGTTGACTCAAAAAGTTGACACCTGATACAGTGCTGTTGTGTGGATGTCTGTAAAAGCATACTTCGAGTATGCCAGACCCATTGTGTGCAGTCATTCCTTGTAAAGCAAATCTGTACATGAAACTTGAAAGTACAAAACTCTCTTCAGCTGTGGTAACTTGCTTCACGAAATGTTGATCAACTTTCATAATGTCACAATCGAATGATCCAATGTTCCGAACAACAGGTCTTGCGATGTGTCGTCTCCTTCTGTAATAGCGTGCCCGCCCCATGGCTCCCTAAAGAGTGATGCACAGCAATATGATACAACGACCTGCACCGTACCACAGCTGAAGAGAGTTTTGTACATTCAAGTTTCATGTACAGATTTGCTTTACAAGGAATGACTGCACACAATGGGTCTGGCATACTCGAAGTATGCTTTTACAGACATCCACACAACAGCACTGTATCAGGTGTCAACTTTTTGAGTCAACTAGATTCAAGAGATATAATATGTTGGAAGACTTTCGCCATCAATGAACTCGTTGCTACATCTAATTCTGTTATTAGTATTGCATCTAACCCTGTTTTGTATTCTCGTCGTAAGTTGCGATTTGAACTTGGAGATGCTATTTGGATTTTCAGAAAGTTAGTACTGGTTCTATTTAGAGGGGAGGCAGCTCGCAATGCAGACAGACAATGCCTATCTGACATGATCGGCAGTATGCAGAGATGTAATGGAAATTATTCTCTTCAGCCTTGCTGCTTTAAGCGTTCGATTTCACAATTGAGCATCTGGGATGGTGAACGAACTTCTGGACTTGCTGTCACAAAACTTTGGCAACAAATACATCGTGAGAAACGATATAAACTATAACATCATGGTGACCCAGAAAGGGCCACAAATTGAACATACGTGGGAGGAAGTCAGGCTACACCGGAAGTCCTGCCTTGTAAATGAGTGGAGAAATTTTGAATCTGAATAACTGGACAGATTTGAAGTCGTGATTACAGGATGCCCAAGCCACTTATTCTACCGCAGCATCTTGGTGCGGTGTGCCAACAGTGTGGAACACACTTCATGAGTGCTAAGTGATGTAATAAAATCCATAATGCCAGGCAGCCCATAATAGAATATATACTTACTGCTGGAAGCTTGGGAGTTTAAGTACATATGCATTTGCATGACCACCCACTCAGGAGACACCCAGGGATTTAAGGTACCCAGATATACATATCAGAGCACTTCATGTGCATGGATTTTCTGTTGATGCTAAAATATGAGCATTCATGAACCACATGTCAGAAAAAAAACCGATAGGAGACATGGTATAACAACAAGTACCGCGACAACATGAGACACAGTCTAAGGATAGTGCCATATATACAAGATGAAACAAAAGGACGCTTATAACATTTGGCAATTAATAGAACTTTTGCATGTACCGAAAGTCATGTACTTCGACCATTTTGCAGTTAGGGGCGCAGATAAAGTGGATGGTTACGGGTCAAGGAGCACACATTCTCTGTGACATTATTTGTTAGTTCGATCAGCATGGTCGACATGTGTTGAAGAGCAGTCTTTTTATGTTCAAAGACAATCATCAGCATGCATTTGGCAACACATTGTGTAAGAACATAAGTTAAGCCTTCATGTTGTACTCTACTGTGCATGCTGTGTTCGTTGTGTCACAAATAAGGAATGTTCGTAATGATTACAGTACAGTAAATAAAATAAAATTTCCAACTCTGATAGGTTTTGAATTGCGGACTTCATGTTCCTTGAGCTGGCGGACATGCATCTGTTGAATGGGGAGAGTCACTGCAATAGCCATGGTACAAGGTGCATGTATGCCGAACGCTTTCCGATTAGATAGTTGCCATTTCACATATTCTTCCAACGACTGCATGAGCATGTTCGTGAGATAGGATTCCTGCAAGTACAACGACAGGAAATTGGTTTATCTTGCACTGTGCTCACTGTACAAATGGAGGAGGGTATGCTACAGCATATTCAGCAGCATCCACATACCAGCACATGCACTGTAGCCAAAAGTGTCAACACTACACATGCTACTGTGTTGTGTGTTCTACATCAGGAGGGAATACACCCATTAAAGTTGCACATACAATTTACACAATGGTTTTGTCAGAAAAGATTCCTAATTATGCCTTCCCGACATTTGTTTTGTTTACGAATGAGGTCCTGTTCACGACAGAGATGATTTTCAACAGCCACAAAAGCCATCGTTCGTACTGAGATAATTCGAATTATACTGTTGTGCACTATTGGCAGGACAAAATTGCTGTCAATGTGTGGGCTGGCATTGTAGCCAACCATATGGTTGGGCCGTATATTTTACTGGACCGACTATGTGGTTGTTATTACCATGTGTTTGTGTGTGACATTTTACCACAGCTCCTGGACAATATTCCACTGGCAGTGAGTAAACAATTATGATTTCAGCATGATGGTGCTCGTTCACATTATGACTTCAATGTCAGGAACTGCTCGAATCAAAGGTTCCACAATCAATGTATTATCAGGGTTGGGCCTGTAACTTAGCCACCTCGATCTCCCGATCTCTCTCCGATAGATTTCTTTCTGTGGGGAAGATAAAATGTCTCATTTATGTAACCCATTTAGATACCGCAGAAGATTTGTGTGTCCGCGTTACTTCAGCTGCAAGGGTCATCTTGGAAACACCTGGAATGTTTGAATGTACCAATTAATCACTAATATGTAGATGCCACCTCTGCATTGAAGTCAAATGCTAATCATTTTAGAAACATCTTTAAGTGTAACATGTTAACTCTCATTTCATGGAAATTATACTTAGTATGTAGAGCTGTGACCCACCCTAGTATCAAGGCGGTCCTAGTACATGGATTTTGGTACATACAAATTTTATTCATCTTGACCTCCGATATCATTACCCAAATGTTGTGAATGACCTTTTGTTCAACCCTGTAAAATTAGGATTTAACCTCACATGCACATCCACAAGTACTCTATAATATATGCGATTGACATGTTCTAATTTTGGATGGAGGCATATACCATCGGTAATATGCAAATACTAATTATCTTTACAGCATTATAATAGGCATCCTCCACTCGCCAGGATGTTCCGAAGAAACTCCTGTCAGATAATGGCAGTCATTTTGCAGGATAATTTTCGGAACATTGGTGCAAAAACAAAATACGAGACCACTCACGACCCCAAGTTTATCAGTCCCACATAAATTCATCTAAGAGGAGAAATAAAGTTTTTAAGTGGTGCTGAGTCTCCTCATGGGAAATAACCAAATAGAGTGGATAGATGTCTTGCAGATGGGCTATTCGGCGTATGGTGCCTGGTTAATGTGGACTGCTGCCTTCATGCAAGGGCAGGAGTTCTTTTGCCTGGTGAGATACAGGCAGCAGAGAGTTTATGAACAGCCATCACAGCACACAAGCGGCAACAGAATGATGGCACATGATGGTGCCAGGAGCAGGACATCAGAGCCGTTACTCAAGACACGATTAGCCAACTGATGGAGAGTATTAGGCCCAGAGACACAGCACAAATGCGAAACCATAATCTCTCCACAGCAGCACACTGCCTTGTCAGCCTATCCCATGCTGGTCTGGTTCTTTCATGGTCAAGAAATGGCGAGGATGACAGATCTATAATCTGGAAGGATGGCACCGAAGATGAGAGTAAATGTTCACAGAGATTACCTCCTGCAGGCCCAAATATATACCACGAGGAGGAGGGGAATGACAGCAGCAACCAGGCCACCACAAACCACCAGCGAGAAATGCCACCCAGGAGAGTGTCGAGAAAGAGTTACAATGGTAGGCTGTGGTCCTGCCATCAGACATATACCTAGTGGCTGTTCCAATTGACACCCAGCTGGGTCACAGCAGCCACCACGGACCCTATCGCCAGTGAGCCAGATAAGGATGCCGAACACACTCCATGGACAGAACCATATTACTACTGGGACCCGGAGGTGTCCCTGCAAGACACATTATCTTACATCAAGGTTAATTACAACCCAAGAATCCCTGACTCTGCTGAACACAGCGAAGGTGACAGGTGTCGATATACTTCGCCCCTTCGAAGACAATGGGGATAGTTCCAGTGTTGCCCAAGAGAGGGCGAACTATCCTGCACCAACGATGCCCAGCACCACAAAGGAAATATATGACCTGCCTCGCCGACCCCACCAGAGCTAACAAGTTCCTAAACCATCCTTCCTTTTGGGAGAACAATCTCCGCAGACCCCTGGCGATGCCGGTCTCCCTTGAGGCGAATGTGCGACAAAGCGCAAATAACTCAGCCCAATACATGCAAAGTGACATGAGGAACGATGCCTACCTGGCACAACACCAGGATATCTTCACCAGACTGTTGACGATGGAAAGGCATCTGCATTCAGGTACAGGGAATCTGGTGACAGGAAGAGATTGTTTGTCGTCGTTCCTCCTCCTGCTCCTTTAACCCTGAATGTAATCTAAGGACGCACAAGCTGTACGATGACACTGGTCTAGTCGATTGCCACACGCCAAGAAGCCAAGAGCTGAAGGCTATAACACAATATAGATGGGAACCACCACCCGCACAAAATAGCGTCATGTGCTGATGTGTTGTAAAATTAAGTTTATAATATGAAATGAGGAGCATTTAAGCTTATGAAATGAGTTATTTTATTGTGTTTGCCTGTTAGGACTCAGTTGTTGCCTCTAAATGAGTGAATAAAACAAAAGTGCAATACCGTCTTACCATTCAAACAGTGTTTTTCGTAATAATTGAATCAGACTGTGACTTTAGATGCAGTTCTTAGTAGCAGGTTTTTTGGTTATTTTTAAAATTAAAAACACGTAGTGCAAGGTCACGGAAGTGATGAAAACAGACAGGGCTGTCCAGGACAGCAGAAACCCCGGATAATTTAAGTTATTTAAAAGATTTTTTATTAACTATATGCTAGAGGATTTATGCTGTATTAATTATCGTTTTGTTTTAAATTGATGGATGACAATTAGTAAAACTCCCCTCTCATTTCATGTAAATGTTTCACACAGATATGTCATTGTTTAACAGCAGTAAAGTTTGCAGCGATGTTTGTGTTTTTATAAGTTTTGGAAAGGGTAAATGTTATGTAAAAAAGATACTATGCTCTCTCCATGCTTATATTTCGCAGGGTTCTGCCAAGCGTGACTCTCTATTTTGAGTCAGGCCAGATTTCCACCAATGAAGGCCATGTGATTCACCTGCAGAAGGCCTTCAACATTTGACAGAAATTGAGTCCTAGTTTTCTCTCTACTTTAAGTAATTTTCTGGAACCGTTTCTTGTCTTAACCTTCTGCATCTCTCATAGTGCTCTGCCTTGTAGTACATCAGCGCAAGAGAGGATTCACTTTTACTTCTAACAATGTATTGGAACCACACTTTTGCTTGTTTGTGATTGCCCACTAAACAGTTGGCAACTTCATTATTTGTTACATCATGTGCATTGTATTCTTCCGTAATGTTGTTAATATGACTGTGTTATATATGTGATATAGTGTAATGTGTGCGAGCTTATAATATTGAATAACGTGGCCTTGAGCCTTTGTAAATGTGTATTAATTTCTTGAGTAAATTTGTACCTGAATAACGANTAATATTGAATAACGTGGCCTTGAGCCTTTGTAAATGTGTATTAATTTCTTGAGTAAATTTGTACCTGAATAACGATTCGTGCACTCTGTAGAATATTGTTTGCTAGGCAACACCGAATCACACTGTGAGGAATATGGCGTGCTTCGTGCCCNTTCGTGCACTCTGTAGAATATTGTTTGCTAGGCAACACCGAATCACACTGTGAGGAATATGGCGTGCTTCGTGCCCTGGAGAGTTCAGTTAGCTTTATGTAGGTCTTCTCTATCTGTGTATTTAGTTATGTGCATATTAATTCAGCCACATTCGTGGCGAATTGTAATGAGAACCTTCCACCCTGAGATAATACTTTATCCTCCTAGCCTTGCAGAATCTGGGTGGCGCAAGCCTACTTCCTTCTGTGATGTCACGATGACGTTCATAGCTTCGTCACAAAACCAGTGGTTTGCCATTGGCATGAAACGGCTGGCGATATATCGGTGATGGCGACAGTGCCAATTCCCTGACTCCTTGGTAAGTTCTATTACCCCAAGTGTTAGAGCGATGTGCATCTCACCGTATTTCTTGCTGGATCTTTTGCCTATTTTCGCCCCTTAGGACACCAGTAGTCCTCATGTGGTAGGTAGGGCCATATAACTGACAAGTGATCATGCAACCGTCGTCTATATAATTCATAAACAAAGAGCATTAAGTCCACAATGGGTGATCTGTGAGGCCAGTCACTTCATTGCTGCATAGGAAATAAAATTCCCGGTTATTCAGACTTAAATCAACTATGTATTTGTAAAGGGTTTGTGGGATGCCGCGTAAAAATACTACATAACTGGCAATTGAGGAAGCTGTTGCCATCAAGTTAGTGATAGGACGTATAGTCGTGATGTCATATCTCATATGTTGTCTCCAGAAGAAGCCACGCAAGCCATCGACCATACGACCTACATTTTCTCATACTCCCGGCAGATTAATAGTGCCCAGGCGTATCCCATTTCCCAAATTTATCTCCTTAATTATCCCATTAAACCACAAATACTAACTCAAAAATTAGCTCTAACCAAACTTCTGGAGCCAGGTTTATTTTCACAGGGTTTTTGACAATCAGTCGTTCAGAGCCAATAATGTATCAACGTCATGAAATATCACCGAAATTGTGTTTGGCAACATGAATAGTTTTCGTGGAAACGTTTTTTTAATAAATAACTGGTTCGTCAGAGGCTGCAGTTCTTCATAACATTACAGATCATCCAGGCCCTATTTGTTCCATCTTAAAGACCTCTGAAATTTGCAAAAAATATTATGTCTCAACGCCAACCTCAAAGTCATGTATCGTCTTTGGTTTATTCTTAAACTTAAAGTTATTTGAAATTGTATCACTTAATTTTCGTACGAAAACTAGGGATTTAAAACAAATTTTTTTTTNTTAAACTTAAAGTTATTTGAAATTGTATCACTTAATTTTCGTACGAAAACTAGGGATTTAAAACAAATTTTTTTTTGTATCAAGCTCTTTTCTCAAGCATCTTTCTTACACATAAANCTTAAACTTAAAGTTATTTGAAATTGTATCACTTAATTTTCGTACGAAAACTAGGGATTTAAAACAAATTTTTTTTTTGTATCAAGCTCTTTTCTCAAGCATCTTTCTTACACATAAATATAATTGATTCAAAAAACACAAAATTGCTTTGACAAATGAAGAGAATATTAAAATTTGTTTAATAATTTATATATATAAGGTACGGTATGTTAATTACGGTTAAAAGAATGAGTATTTCTATTACTTTCTGAAGATTTGTAATTAAACATGTTCAAGAAACTTCTCATCGTTAAACGACAAAAACTTGTCTGCAAAACATTTAACAAAATGTAGTTTTTTTGTAAAAAAAATTTACTTTTATTATGTTGGTGTTCTTCGAGTTACAGTTTAAATTTGTGTAACATACTATCTCTTACGTTTTAAACAGTGTGCAGCGCTGAGGAATGGGCCTCCATGAACATCTATTTGAATGACAGTTCATGAATCTATAAACGTATTTCATCTTTCGACAATGTGTATGATTTCAAAATGTTCTCATCGTTCACAGATGTTGCTGGGCGCATACTTCTCAGCTGATCCTGCACACTGCTTTGGCCTTCCTAGAAATGCTTCCAAGCTTGCACCGCATGAATGTACATTGCTTCTTCACTGTATGCTTGTTTGCAGTTACCGGAAAACTTTTGCGTAACGTGACAGAAAATTCAACAGCGATCCTATTTTCTTCTCATCAACTATTGTAATACATGCTGCAGTTCAACATTTACACCGAACAAATGAAAAGAAACGACAACCGCGCATTGGATTTACTCTCATGAACAACGCATGGCGCAGGCTATTTTCAAGAGTAATAGTCACAGAATCCATTCCATAGAACCGGTGCTGTGTCCTTAATCCGAGAAGTTTTGGAAAATACTCATATGTAAGCGGTGCGTCAGTCTACTTAGTAATTTCCCAAAACTCCAGACGGTTTATTTATAAATTAAGTTTCTATAAGGTGTTTTATTTGCAATATAGTTACAAGAATTTTGAAATATTAATATTCATAACAAAGTCATATAATACATTTTTTTTTATTTTCAATCTCTTCATAAAATAAAGAAATACATAACTTTCATTTCTACATGCCTAAAAAATTCTTACTCTGGTTATATTTATAAAATAACAAGAATTCTGGAAAGGCATGTATTGTTTGAATGTGCAATTTATGTAACGTATTTCAGATTAACTATAATAATAAAATATATTTGATCAACAGTTGTCCACTCGCCATTTTATATAGGCAAGCACTATTTTCAAAATTAAAAAGTACGTATTATCATCTACAGTCACGTCCTGAAAAATTATGCCTATCCACCTAGTATAATTACGCACCTTTATGTATGCAGTTGTCGTTAGGACTACGCAATGTGTTTCCTGCCTAAGAAGACAAAGAGGGTGAACTCGTTTCAGAAATCCTCTGAAGAAAAACTGCGCAGGCCTCCAAATTATTTGCGTTCCATAAAACTTTTCAGCTCCTGTAAAGATTATGAGTTGACAATGGCTTCATCACACGATAGTAATAGAAATTAAGGGGTTCTAGCGAACCTGGATGCTGGATGAGGAGCAGGGGTGCCACGGCCGCCATACTGTATGACGTCACATGACGACCTCCGGCTCTGTCATTCCTCGTCAGAATCAGCCATCTTGGATTTTCCTTTTTCCCTCCTGCTCTATTATTCCACCTCGGCACTTCACGCTCTTGAATTATGATTGGTTTCCTTCCGCTATTGCATTCCGAATCATTATCTCCTACTATTTCATACAGATGTTAATTTGTTTTCCATGCTCTGTCATTCCTTCATAACATCAGTTCTATCATTCTGTTTTTTTTTTAATATTCCTTCCAGTCTTGAGTATTATCTCTCTTGCCCCACACCCCTCCCTTGAATTTTCGCGCCCTCTATCACAACCGCCAGTCGTGTGCTGTAGGTGGCCATCATTGATTCCCACACCTGCCACCAGAATGTGCTAAGCCATCTTTAATTCTTGTGCCTGCTCCCATATTTGATTCCAATGCCCGCAACCAGGGTTTGTGAAGTTCTACATTTTGCAGCTGCAATTACTGGTATCGGGGCGGCCATTTTGTGCATGTGAGTTGGTTCAGTAGTCGCCAGCAGGGGCGTGCTATTATAAGGTAGGTGAGTTCAGCTGACGGTCGTAGGAGCGCGGGGAATTCTTAGGTGTTTTGGAACTCAAGAAAAGCTGTTTGCGTGCGATTTCGATCCGACCACCCATGGGACGCCAGTCCAGCATCTTGACCAAACGACCACCATTACATGTGATGTGTTACGAGATAAATTGGCATATATATGCGCGTCAGCTTACGTACTCGCCAGAAAATAAACTTGTAATCACGAAAAAATTGCCATTGCAAGGTTATGAGAAGAACTAAAGTAAATATTCATTTCAGCCTACACACTCGCTAGACAATAAACTCATAGCATAAAATACAGCAGACACCGGGCGTATGGGTGCACGTACACACACCTCTTATATGATATAAAGTTATACTTTTATTCCTGCACCCGCTACCTGACTGCTGGCTGGGGACGAGGGGCGAGCTGGAATACTAGCGGGTTTTCGCATATTCCTTCTAGATCACCTATACTAATGACACCAATTGCGATTATGCGAATATTTCACATGTCCATCACCGAAACCTGGCTGCTGTATATGACATGTGGTTGGGCTAACATACTAACACATTTTTCATATTCTTTATGATCTCATTTCGCCTGGCATCCTGGCAGGGACGAGTCTCATGCTCTGTCTTTCCACCTTGGTTTTCTCATATTCCTTCTGGTCTCCTTTCACCTGGAATCCTCGCGGGGACGAGTCTCATGATCGGTCATTCCACCTTGGTATCCTCATAATCCTACTGTTCTCCTTTCAACTGGTATCCTTTGTAGGACGAGTCTCATGCTCTACCATTCCACCTTGGTTTTCTTATATTGCTTCTGGTCTCCTTTCACCTGGCATCCTGGCAGGAACGAGTCTTATGCTCTGTCATTCCACCTGTGCGACATAGAGCAAAGCCTGCCTATGCTTGGTAGCCTAGAGTCGCACTGCATGTCAAGTGCGTCCTAAGCTAACTTATTAGCATAGATGGCTGTAATTTCCGAACAATTTCAGATACAGCCACGAAATTCATAACGTATACATCAACCCCGACGACGAACAGGGTCGCAGGGTTTAACATACCCTTAACACACTCATAAGCATAATTGGCTGTAATTTCCGATTTTTGAAGATATAGTAACTAAATTTCATAACATAGTCATCGCCCTGCCGATGAACTGGGCTGCAGAGTTAAGTACAACCTAATCCCACTTATTAGCATAGTCGCACACCATTTCCCACCCTCCGAAGTTATAGGCACCAAATTCATATCATAAACATCACCTTTGATGAAAAACAGGAAGGTAGGATCAAGTGAGCTTTAAGGAATCTTAAGCTAGTCGTCCACCATTTCCGATCACCGATGCTATGGTCGTCAAATCCATAACATAGAGATTGCAGCTAACAACGAATAGGATTTTAGTGTCAAGTACGCCCTAATCACTCGTATAAATATAGTTGGCTATCATTTCTCACCCACCAAGGCTATAAGTCACCAAATTAATAACATAAGCACCACTTCCGATGACAGCACTTCTATTGCTGTTAATTTATTAGCATTTCTAGGGAGCCCTGATTTTGCAAAATTATTTTTGTGCACAGTAGATTCTATCCTATGTCAGCACTTTCAACTTAAATTTGGTTATTGGCTGAATATTCTTAAAAAATACATTGGTTACTTAATTGGACCAGTAAGTATTTAGTCATTTATAACACTAAACGTTCACGATTCAAAAGCATACTTTCTCAGACCCAAAACAGTTGAAATCGTCCAATGAAGGACATGGATCTGAACATTAGTGTTTTGAAAAACTGCTACTCCTGAAATCGTTTCGTGAAAATCAGAGGGCCCAAATCATATCCATATATGTAGTAGGCTTCAAAGACACAGACATGTATACAACACATGGAAAACCAAACAACCAAGTTCAAGCAACAAAAATGAAATTAACATGGCCACGGTCCTGATCACTTTATTCATGTATCGTTCAAGGAAAATTGTGAAATTAGTAGAAAAATAAATATTTTGCAAATGTGCAAATTCTTACATTTGTGTGATTTAAGAGCTGAAACGAAAATAAATTATTTAAGCATTCACAAATAATTTGCATAGGTCTTAAAAATCCATTTTAAAATATGGAACTTCTTCACATTCGCCGTTACCCTATTTACTGGGAGCACGACATTCAATGTACCCACATGAATGCAGGTAGGGGCAATGACATTTTTCAAAGGTTGATTTCAAAAGTCCTCAGTCAACTAACAGCATTTACAAACCTCTCAGTCTTATGAAACTTTGGTAAACTCATTAAAATACAGATTACTAAACTTAGCATGTGATGACCAAAGAGTTGCATAGGACACTGGTGTCCAAACCTATTTTGAGAAGCTAATAATTGTTTTGTGCTAATATAATAACTTTATGAAAGTATTTTAATATCTAACCATGCAATAATGATCTCAATCATAAACCGTAATCTGTTTAGTTATAATTAACTGATTCTTAGGTGAAATGTTAATCTGATTAGTGCTAGTTTTGACTGTGTCCAAGCTTTGCCATGCTAAGCTGGTCGAGTGTTGAATACTGAGATTAAGTTATTAATTTTTGCCTACATATGCTACATTTCCATCTTTAGTAGTGATTAGTTGAGACTCAAAAAGTTGAGTCAAACTATCAGATATTGACTTGCCATTCATGTTGAGTATGTTTCCAACAGACATCAAGTCAGTGAACATGCAAGTCATGTTTCGATGCTTTGAGATAGTAGGCGAAACAAATAAAGCAACAGTAATTATATGCTGACATTCCAAAGTTTGATCATCTCTTCTCAACTTCACTTTCATGATTCGTGAGTTTATGTTACTATCCTTAAATGTTACTCTGAACTGAAAACAATTACTCCAAATATTAGGCAACATTCAGTAATTTACGGGATGTATTGCAACAACTAAATCCGAAAACGCCAGAGGACAGATTATATATCGGCAATGAGATTGTGAAGTAGGTATTCATGCAAACTACATATCATCTATGATGGTTTGGTTTGTTTACGTTAATTCGCTAATTTTTCTACATTTTGGTGTTCTGACTGTGCATCGAACTGTTAACTGAGCAGTATTACTGATTTTATGCAAAATTTGAGGCGGAATACAAATAAAATATTAATTGCAGTACATTTCGGTGCTTAAAAAATAGTTTTTTTACATAATTGTGTTGATTTTATTTCAATAAGAAAGCTTTAGGCCTACTGTGTTTACTATTTATTTTTCTTGTACACTACATCACAGCCTAATACGGACAAGTTATATCCTAATGGACATTTTCAACAAACTTCCAAGACCGTTTTTGGAACTTTATTACTTAGGTGATGGTAAAAACGATTAAATACATAAATTTGCTGTAAAAAGCTCAGCAACTGTAATGTTATTGTGGCAAAGTTGCACGATTACTACAAAATATCGACAAATGTTCTGCTTTAAAAAACCACGTGTCGTATATGACTATGTACACAGTTCATCCCAAAAGAAATAAGGTAAATTTAAATACTTTTGACCACCCCTGCCCCCAAGACTTTTACACAACCCTTTAATAAAGTAAATCAATCAAAAAATAAAAATAAATGAAACCACTACACACGTAACTGACCACGCACGAAGAGCCAACGAAGATGATGAATAGACGAAGCGCATTTCAGATTTATCCGGGATGCCAGCATAAACAAATAAACCAATTGAATTTCGTGTAGCACCTAAAATACGAAAATATATGTTCGAAAGACCGGCGAATTTGTTTAAACGTTTAAGCATTGGCTACAAAATTAAATAACAGTCATTTCAAAAATATTAGAGTGAATAATTTTATAACTTATGCTTTCAAAATTAAAACTCTAGAGGGTTTAAACTGTCATTTCTTCCCAAAAATAGTTTAAGTAATGTTTCAAATTTAAAATCGAGTAATTAAAAAGTATGGCATGACATTTTTCCAAAAGCAATAATTATATTTTGAAAATATACCTCTTTTTATGGATGTTTCAGTTAACTGCTTTGTACAATAGTTATTGCAATTACAATACACATTCGTTTATTCCAATAACCTCGTCCATGTGTGTAATTAACACAAAAATCAGCAAAACTTTTGTTGAGGTTATTTGGAAATTTTTATTTGGTAATTTTTCAGCTTCTAATTTAGCAAATTGCAAAACCCAAAATTACAAAAATACGTAATCGATTTTTCAGTCGTCATATGGTTACATGACCATTTTGTAAACAAAAATTGTCCATGATTGGCAATAAATTAGTGTAGCGTGTAGAAACGTAACGGAAAAAATTGTAAATATCGCGTTACAAAGCACGAAAACAACACAAAACACTCTTACCCTCGCCGGGATTCGGACCAGAACCCTTCGCGCCACAGACGAACGTGCAACCCACTGACTACAGGTGACGACGATCGACGATATCGAAACACTAAAGGAATACATTTGAGGAAGCCTTATTAGTAATGAAAGTTAACAACGAACATAAGCATTTACTGAACCTGAACTTGGTTTCTAATTCAGAATATATACATTGTTGAATAAATACTTTAAATATGGTACATACATAATTACAAATGGTGAGCATTTAATGCAAATTCAAAAACTACAAGTCCGACATCGACAATGGAACACAAAATTAAAATGGTAAATTTACTTACCCCATGTAAACATTTACCAGAAGACGCAGCAGCCATTTTGTCTTATCTTCGTAATCATAACCCTTCACAACATGTCTTTGCCGGATCTTGCACCTTGCGCAAACGCGATAGAACACGCATATAATTACGCTAAAGCATGATAACATTAAGATTTTGAGTGACTATCCTCGGAATTCACCATTAATCAGCGCCTACTTAAGTCACNGTTGAATAAATACTTTAAATATGGTACATACATAATTACAAATGGTGAGCATTTAATGCAAATTCAAAAACTACAACGACAATGGAACACAAAATTAAAATGGTAAATTTACTTACCCCATGTAAACATTTACCAGAAGACGCAGCAGCCATTTTGTCTTATCTTCGTAATCATAACCCTTCACAACATGTCTTTGCCGGATCTTGCACCTTGCGCAAACGCGACAGAACACGCATATAATTACANTGCGCAAACGCGACAGAACACGCATATAATTACACTAAAGCATGATAACATTAAGATTTTGAGTGACTATCCTCGGAATTCACCATTAATCAGCGCCTACTTAAGTCACTCGTAATCAGTTGTGCACTTTCAGTGAAAGAAAACCACTTTTTTAGTTGGTGAAGCATTTCAGCAAAATGTCACCGATTCAACAGCGAAAAGCCTCAATAACGACCGTGGTTTCAGTAGTTGGTACTGTAACCAATTCAAATAGTGAAATTTTCACTTATTCGTATTAAGAGTGCAGTATTGCCATTTACTGTATTATGGATGCCAAACCTCAAATCATGCAGTAAAATTGGAAAACAATGTAGCTGTTGTCTTTTTATGTTGCGATAATTCATAGTCGGGTGATAGTTGATAATGCTCTAACTCGTACTGTTGTTNGTAGCTGTTGTCTTTTTATGTTGCGATAATTCATAGTCGGGTGATAGTTGATAATGCTCTAACTCGTACTGTTGTTATTGTTGGTAAATTTGGACACATGATGGTGCAGTTGGAGTATTCGAAAATCAATAGGGACTACCTGGATGGGTAGATTTTGGACTAGGAGTTGTGTGGTGTCGGATGAAGTTTTGTTGTAAGGTATGGCTTCACCAGGCGGGGTAAATTTAAGTTACCAATTTCACCTTGAAACAAATTGTCGGTTATTATTTTCTCAACAATCAGAATTTGCCATTTTGGGAGGCTACGTAATTTCATTGCTACAGATTNTAAAAAAAAAAAAAAAAAAAAAAAAAACCATGGAACGATCATCTGGGTGAGGGGACATTTGAAATCTCCTTTGGCCGTTGAAAGAACCTCGTTAGTCAGATACTTTTGTTATGCTACCTGTGCATTTCTAAGGTTTGGTCGACGGTTTCGTTGTGTTGGTACAGAAGTAATCGTACATGCCGTTTGCTCTGTAATATAACTGCCCCACGGTGAAATTACGCATGGAAGAGTAGCTTCATCGTTGGAGTTTTCTTGCGGAACATCATCATCCAGAGCATGATCCTGGAATAATTTACGGAATCAATAAATCTATAATGTCGCTTCTGTAGTTAAGTTATTTATCAGCCTGTTAATATTATTACCTCGCGAATTCTTACTTAAATCATGTTGCTTTTCTTATAAATAGTTTTTTTACTTCATATTAACGTATAATTATACTTATCATATTTTATAGCGAATTATCAATTCATCATGACCGGTTTTGTCACAAATAATAGAGTTTCAGACGGCNATACTTATCATATTTTATAGCGAATTATCAATTCATCATGACCGGTTTTGTCACAAATAATAGAGTTTCAGACGGCGGGCTTCTAAAGCATAAAACTTTTTTTTTAAACTTGAAAACAATCAGTTAACCATCCCGAAGGCATATAAAACCAGGAGCTCTTCTACTAGTTGCCTTATATCCTGTAATTGTAGTAGATTATGTATTTTCTTTAACAAAAGACGTGTAAAGACCCTTAGACAAGCATATCTAATTTCTATTGATTGAAATGTAAATAATTAACGGGCATCACGAGCCAGACGCATTGTTAAAAATCTTTTTGGCATTTTGGCGTCATGCTTTTAAATACTTCAGACTGCAATGAATTTGTATCCAAAAAATATTGAACTCATCGTTGTGAAATGTTGTGTTCTGCACAAATTTTTAATGTACAACAAATAATGTAGATAATATAAAGTACGGATGACGGGATTACAATTTTGCGGTACGATACAGAGAATACTCAGATCTTAGGGTTGAACCGAAATAATCAAGAAAATGAGGATCGTACAGCAAATAAGTGAGGAAAGATTTAATGCGTTATTTTTATTAATAAAGGCCATGTTAATTAGCGACACAAATATATAGTATATTACTAAGATTTGGTACATAACGTACATATGTTAAATTTAGGTTATACCGTTTAGCACGACAAATGGCCCATATTTACTCTGAAATTTTTGTTAAAATAAATGAATAATTTTAATGAATTCCATTTGTTTTCTATTTGCTCAAAACATATACGGATCCACCTAACCCCATCAGAAGTCACATTATGAAAATTGTATTTACCTCATTGCCAGTGTTGTTTGTCATCATCATAATTGTCTATGTTGCGAGAATTTCTAGATGTTTCTTGATCCTCTAGAAATCTCTACTAAAAGTATACAAACATAGAAATAAAGATTTAAACATATAAACCAAATTTTAAAAATATATATATAAATAATTACATACAAATTTCATCAAAGTAGAGGTCGAAATGTTCAAATGAAAATAAGTACATATCAGTGCCCCAAAGCTTCTGGTTGTGTACTATCTCTAAATAAAACTAACAAAATTTTTAGTTATTTTTTACACAAATTGAAGAGGGATTAAAAATATAAGTAATACGTTTATTTCACTTCCAAGCAAGTGACAACACTCCGAACGGCTCAATAAATGCTAATATGTTATGGTATTTAATACTTACAAAACTGTAAAAAAAAAAAGTTTTCAGCTAACAGGAAAAAGTAAAAAAAATTTTTTTTTAAATAACAAATAAAATTATTAACGTGTAAAATGAATGCGAGATTTATATTACCTACTGCATTAAAGAATTACAGACACTAAATATTTTCATANTTGATCCTCTAGAAATCTCTACTAAAAGTATACAAACATAGAAATAAAGATTTAAACATATAAACCAAATTTTAAATATATATATAATATATATAAATAATTACATACAAATTTCATCAAAGTAGAGGTCGAAATGTTCAAATGAAAATAAGTACATATCAGTGCCCCAAAGCTTCTGGTTGTGTACTATCTCTAAATAAAACTAACAAAATTTTTAGTTATTTTTTACATTAATTGAAGAGGGATTAAAAATATAAGTAATACGTTTATTTCACTTCCAAGCAAGTGACAACACTCCGAACGGCTCAATAAATGCTAATATGTTATGGTATTTAATACTTACAAAACTGTAAAAAAAAAAAGTTTTCAGCTAACAGGAAAAAGTAAAAAAATTTTTTTTTAAAATAACAAATAAAATGATTAACGTGTAAAATGAATGCGAGATTTATATTACCTACTGCATTAAAGAATTACAGACACTAAATATTTTCATACAGGACAGTAAAAAAAATAAAACAGATATACTTAATAATCTGAAGTACCCGAAATTCGGTTCTTATACGTCGCCACTTCCTGCTCCCGAACTAAGTGATTATTTCATTGTTTGTGTGGTCTCCTTCCTCTATGCACTCGTGATGTTTACTTTTTTTTACAATTCTGTGTCTTGTGGAGTTTGTCTCAATTACCTTCAATATATCAATTCAACGTGCGTAAGAATCTCCTTTTTTGGTCCCACCATGGTAATCTTCACGTATAATTAGCCAATGCCATGGTTCATATTCGTAAATGTTGATGATTTATTATTCAAGAACGTCGCGAGACATGGTTGTCTAAGTGACCTCAGCTGAACTAGACTGATTCATGAGAACACGCGCTCAGGTCGGCCTTCGCACTCCGTATCGCGAAGGCCAGGCCTGCGCAGTTTTTCCTCGGAGGATTCCTCGTTCGAGCGTGCAGAAACTCGGCGTGGGACGCGAACTGGCAGCAGTCTGGCACAGACAAACTGGGCAACCCTGGGCCTCATTCTAGGTTATTCGTTAATTTTTCGTATTCGTAAGACACGGAAAGCTCTCGAAAATAATAAAATCTTCGAGAAAGGCAATTTCGTATTCTAAGTCATATTTCGTAACAACCCTCCGAGTCTTCGGCAATGTTCGGGTTTTCATCAGTGAATGCAAGATTGCAACACTACTCACATGTACTTTAACTTAGATATGGGAGTGACTTTATAAAATTATGAATATCTTAGAATAAAAATATGAATTTACCAAAGCAATAAAGCTACTAAATTATTTTGTTTGCATTATGAAGGTTTAAACAGTTAATATTAATTAAACATATAATATATTCTAGGAAAAGGGTATCTATTTCGTTCGTCATGTGTCTCAAACTTGCCGTCCACCTCGTACTTGGTGGTATTTTATTACTCCGCTTGACGTGTGACGTGTTGTATATATATTTAATATATACTCATTTACACACATAAACTGCTGTAATTTAATATGCACTTGTGATAACATTGATTCAAATGCACGCCGATAAGGGATAGCGGACTGAACTTTGGTTGTCACGTGTCCGAATTTTTTTTCTGCGTTGCAATTTGGCTGTTTATTTGCATGCTGTTTAAGACCACGCTGTATCGTTTGTAAATTTGAATACCAAGAATACAAAATAAGTGCTAGACAAAAAACTGTATGCTGTCGTGTTTCTAGTATTAAATCAAATGTGGTATTAATTATTACTAATTATTTTGAAGAGAGTAATTTTGTTTTGTACCCCCAAGAACTGTTTCCAGTTTAGCTCTATTTATCGGTTTATTTCCTAACCTCATTGTTTAAAAGAATTATTGATTAAGATCAATGTTTAATGTTCTCATATTTCATTTTAAACAACTGTGTTTTAATAATAAAATACCCTCACAACTAACAGTCTACATTACTGCTGCTTATATGGTTCACAAATCAAAACAGGAAGGTTAATTAGTAGCATTGAAATATTTATATTTTGAATGAAATTTTTATGTTTCTGCATGAAGGCACATTACTCCACGGTTCCCATCTTCCGCAGTTTCAATTAACAACCTGTACCATGAACCCACCATGTTTTCATGATAAATCTCCGTAACGAAATCCTGAAGGGCTTCGTTTTCGTTTCGAATGTGATATCGAATATAGTGACGTCGAACGGGCACTTGAATATCCTCAGAATACCTCACATCATTATAAAATAAAAATTCAGGTATTAACGAATTTGTTTTGTCGAAAGGAAGGGAAACGAATAACTTGGAGTAAGACCGTGGTGTCATTCAACTATGGGACGTATGTTTCCATGCAGAACCCGAGCCCGACTTGCCTTGCTTCTAGCTAAGTGAATGGGTGCCACGTCGCCTCTGTCGCAGGAGGCATACGTCATCATCAGTTGTTGGTTCATTTGAATTAAATAGCCAGTGATGTGCGAATTTGGTTTCCAGCTTAAATAATCTGCACTCTAAAACCAAACAGTTAAAACTGCTTAAAACGTGCGAATTCGACTGCTGCAGATATGTTGAAACTGCTCCACTCAAATCGTTATAATTCTGCGGATCATTTAAATTGCTGGCATTCACTGATTATTATACTGTGATTTCTACTGATTCCTTGTGAACTGTACTGGCTTGACAGTGAAACCTTAGTGCAGCCCATTGATTCGCTAGTAGTTCATTAACGGAAGAGTCAGTAAAATAATTGTACTAATTAAAATCACTGATTCAGATTTTGAGTCGTCACGACCTGGGGCATTCAATGACAGCGGCGGGTGCGAAGGGAAATCAAGACTTCTTCGCTCTCCTAGAGAGTTGCGACTGGCAATTATTTTCAGCTGCGTTATTTTAAGAAAATGTATTTTTTGTGATTTTAACAATTTCTTGAAGTCCTATTGCCAAGATAGGCATGCCTGCTGTTTTGGGGCAAGGAAGAATGGGAATGCACCTATATATGAATATGGCCCGTGGGGGGTTTGTAGGGAAGAGATGACAAGCGACGTCACCATCCTCCCTCATCTCCTGGGTAGAGCTGGAACAAAGTTTGTGCACACCTTTGAACATTCCTTTTTCGAT